>JAQQZY010000001.1:28208947-28220241 GCA_030068375.1 Ostorhinchus rueppellii
TATATATACATATTTTAAATTATTTTATTTATTTATTTTTTACAGGGATCTGAATATACCCGTAGTTTGGTGGATAAGAAAAAAGAAGGAAGCGTGGTGAGTTGGAGCAGTTTGCACAGTTTTTTGGATGCATCCTAAACAGCCTTACATAACTGATTCTTTCCATCAAGGTGCTCAATGGCCTCAAACAGCGAATACTGAAACTGGAGCAGCAGTGCCGTGAGAAAGAGAACGCCCTCAGGTAAAATGAAGCCCTATGTCTTCAACGTCATCTTTGATTTTTGTCTGAGGCATCATCATGTTCAGCTTCTCCTCTTGTGCTTTTCTATTTTTTTTCCCAGTAAACTGCAGAGTGAGCTGAGGACCACTAACCTGGAGGAACTGAAGATCACAGTAGAAACCTACTCTGAAGAGGTACCGTTAATACCTGTGCATCTTAGTTATTTTTCCACATTACAACATGAGATTTTCACAG
Source organism: Ostorhinchus rueppellii (assembly GCA_030068375.1). Lineage (NCBI taxonomy): Eukaryota > Metazoa > Chordata > Actinopteri > Kurtiformes > Apogonidae > Ostorhinchus > Ostorhinchus rueppellii. Next base: position 28,209,423 of record JAQQZY010000001.1, read on the forward strand.
TAGAATCCTGAACCAAAAAAAAAAGGAAACAAGAAAGAGACGGTGGAAGAAAAACAGTGTTGAGATGAAAGAAGTGTTTGACTGCTGTGATGTTTGTGCTGCTGTGAAAAGCAGTGCAATCATCACATTTACTTTGGCTGTAAAGTGTGAGCGGAGCAGCTTTGGGAAAGGAAGTGTCACCTAAGCTTTATGTGTGTGTTGTCAGATCCAGAGACTGAAGATGCTTCTGGAAGCTGCAGAGAAAAGGTACAAATGCACAGACTAAAGTGACGTGATTTAATTCCACTTTTGTCATCTCACTAAATTCTAACATACACTAATATAATAGGAGCACATACATAGTTCATAATGACATGAACATGATTATTTGAGCTGAACTCACTCATTTTGCTTCCTTTTACTTGTCTTATTTACATATTGTATTCTTGTCATTGTTTATTCCCTTACTGCTTCCCTTTAACTATCATTATTTAATGGCTCCTGGGTGGAGAATTGGCATCACCAACTGAGCATCTCAAAGCATGAGGCTGATCAGATTTTGATGAGAATCTATTGACATTAAATTGATAGTCCTGGTATTTTTAGGTGGTGGTTTTTGAGGTACTACGGCCTCCTATTTACAGACGAGCAGCTGTAAAGCAGTGGTTTATGCCAAATTATGAAGTGTGTAAATACAAAAGCCTCTGCCTCAGTTTGGTTCTAATGGGTTGTTCGTGTTGATTATTAATATCAGTTATTGTTGTTTATTATACTAAGGTGTCAGATCATCCATCATCCCTGGATATTTTTGCCATTTATAAAGGTCAACACAAGCTGATTTGAAATTTTTTAGGATTCCCGCAGGGTCTTATAAATTTTAGTTTACTACTACTTCTACAACTACTACTACTATTACTACTATTACTACTACAACTACTATTTTTATTACTACTACTACTACTATTGCTACTACAACTACTATTTCTATTACTATTACTACTATTATTTCTATTATTATTACTACTCCTCCTCCTTCTTTGTGCATCTCCCTTTATCCTCCACGTCAGATCACCTCCTTCCATCTAACTCTGTCTCCTTCATCTTCTACCTTCATTTCCGTCTTCTCCACACCCATAAACCCTTCTCTTTGTTCTTCCTCTTTACCTTCTGCCTTGTAGAGAGCATCCTCATCCTCATCCTCCTTCTACCAGTATATTCACTATCCCTCCTCCGCACATGTCCAACCATCTCATCCTGGACTCTCTCACTTTGTCTCCAACTGTCCAACCTGAGCTGTCCCTCTGACGTGTCCTTCCTAATCCTGTCCATCCGTGATACTCCCAAAGACAATCTCAGCATCCGACTTACAGCGCACCCTGCTTTTGGCACAAAACGCACATAATCGCACTTATTTGAATGACAGATAAAAGAAAATTCTGTGTTATCCACCCTCTCTTCTGCAGTAGTCGAGCTGAGAGTAAATGCTCCCAGAGGCAGCAGAAAGCTTTAAGCTCCACAGTTTTGCGTCAGTCTGAGGACCTCAAGCAGCTTCAGCAGGAAAACGCATCACTCAGAGAAGAACTCAACACTGACAGTCCTGCTGGAGGGATTAAAGGTCTGTAAATGCTCACAAAAATACACCAACAGACACTGTGTTTTTAGTACATAAGTTCTCATTTTCTTTGATTAATGGTATGAATGGTATAACAGTTAGTGTTCACGGTCTGGTCTACATGACATGCACAGGTTTCTCAACATAAATACACAACATAAAGAAAGACGTAGAGAAGGTGTGTTATTGGTAGTTCTAAGCTTTGAAAAACAATTAACCCCGGGTCGTCAAACTCATTTTAGCCCAGGGTCACATACAGCCCAATATGACCTCAAGTAGGTCAGACCAGTGAAGTCATAACATAATATCCTATAAATAATGTCAATTCCAAACTTTTCCACATATTTTAGAGTTAAAAAAAAATAAAATGACATTATGAAAATATTTCCATCTACAAATTATCCTTTAAAAATTGTGAATAACATGAACAACTTGAAGCAGTATCATTCCTTAGCTTATCATTAACCCATGTGTATTGCACCTACAAGTACAAACACAAATACAACTATTACAACTTCTAGTAACAGGCATAATATTGGTACAATTTTGCTTATTTCTCTTAAGACACCTCAGATTGTTCATGTTTGTTCAGGTTATTCCCTTTTTTTTTAACAGTTTTTATTAATTCCAATCCAAAAATTGCTTTACTGTATTTGTAAAGCAATTTAAAACAGCCACAGTGGACCAAAGTACTGTACAGAAAAATAAATAAATGTAAATAAACCCAACATAATGGAGTAAAATACAAGAATAGGTTAAAAACATATAAGCTGCACAGTTAAAAACAACAAAAGTAAGAACAATAAAACAATTGAATGAAAAGAATACATTCCAACATCTTACAAGGTTTCAAAAGCCAAAGAGAAAAGATGGGTTTTAAGAAGGGATTTAAAAACAGACACGATACGGATACGGAGAGGCGGATCGTTCCATAGTTTAGGAGCTGCTGCAGCCGTAGTTATTCATCATTTTGTCATACAGAACATAACTACAATCTGCAACAGGTAATAGTCACAGTCTGATAGTAATGATAATTTAGGTCACAGTTATCGGTGCCAACTGAGTTACCCACTAAATTTTTTTTAGAGCAGCAGTTTATATAACATTTCCCAAGACAATGAGACAAACCACACATTAATATTTTTACACAAAGTAATCGATTTGCCCCATCTAATTATGTAAAGTCCAGCCTGTAGCCTCAGCATAAATGTTAAATTCTCTATGTTATGAATTTTATTAACAATTTTCAACCTCACCACCAGCACCAGTGGATCAAGTTGAAGCCATTTACAAGTGATTGCTTTTTTTTTTTTTTTTTTTTGGCACATGTACCTTTTGCAAGATTTTTAGAAGTATTTATCACTTATTGTCAAATCATCAGGAAGATCTCCTAACCGTAGTGACAAAGTGGGTTGCTGCAATTTAAAACCTAATATCTATTCTATTTTTATTCCAACATCCTTCCAAAGGGTTTCATACAGGACCAAAAATGTAGGTTATTCCCATTTTTTTGTGAAAGAATAGTTTGTAAGTTTAAATATTTTCATGTAATTTAACTTTTTTTTTTTTTTATACATTTTGGAATTGTCATTATACATAGATTGTTATGATAGTATTTTACTGTGTGTATGCTGTCCCTGAACTAAAATGATTTCAACACCTTTGACTGTTAATATCTTGGTGTAATTTTTACATTTCTGGATTGGACCCTTTGGTTTGACACCCGTGAATTAAGCTTATTATGTAGCTAACAACACTGTGAAGGTAAAAGTTGAGGTTCTGGGCCTTTTGGGAATATTACAAACCTCTGTAGCGACTGTAGGACCAGACATGAAATAGGGATGTAGAAATCCAGCAACAGAAGGCAGTGTGACGAAAAGAACCAGAGGCAAGAAAATGAAGGGCTCCCTGACATTTTGGTGCAACAGGGATTGTCTGACTCTTAGTTGGACGTTCTTGGTCATTGCTGTTTTCATCCAGGAAATTAAGAAAATGTTATCTTGGCGAACAGTCGACTCTGATAAGGACTTCCAAATAAATGGGTGATGAACAAGTTATGGAAATTCTCTGTGTTCTTGGCAGCAACTCCTCCATGTACAAATATCAGATGCCATTCCATGCACAAAATAGATACTGTTTTTGGTGTTAAATAATGGTGTGATTGGCTATAAAGTCATTTTCATTTATTTAATTTCTGCCTAATATTTTGCTTCTCAAATACATATGCAGCACAGTTATGTGGAAAAATGACTGTCCAGGTCCTTCCGGTGTTATCGACTCGGTGCCTGTCTTGGATAAATACTGACTGTGGTTCCTTACTCTGGTACAAAACATTGGTAGAAGTTGACGTTTGCTCTAGTTGTTTTGTTCATTTTTTTTTATTGTTGTGTTTGTGAGAATCAGATTTGTGGTCACCCCAGAATGTGTGAAACCTTTGTATGTCACTGTGTTCTTGTAAATTATTTAACATGAAATCCAACAACAAAATCATGATGTAACAAGTGGTGCCAGGCACAACAGACCCCGCCCCTCGCACGTATTGTAGCTTCTTTTGGCATCGATCCAGCTGATGTCATCATGTCTGTGTGTGCTGATTCAGATTCAGACAACTTTATTTATCCCTGAGGGGCAATTCAGTTTCCAGTTACAACTGACTGAGATTACATTTAAACAACAGGACACACATTGGGGTACAGATACAGTTGTACTGACAGATTGCAGTTTGATGTGCGCCGTGTACACAGAGTGGGGAAAAAAAAGGAAACAATAGGGTTCGAGGTGAGAAAAAAAGACAAATTCCGACCTATAGTTAAGACTACAGCTTGGAATTTGTGAAAAAAAGCCTCTGCATAAGCCCAAAAATGACAACAATTACACACGAGCCCAGAAGCACACAGTAGATCAGGGTTGGGCAGGGAGTGTGACCGCCGGCATCCAGGAGGGGAGGTCACCACAGCCAATCCAAGGGCGCAGCTCTTCCAGCCCCCCTGTCCCCGACAAGTCTGTGCTGATGTCAGCATATCACTTGCCTCTATATATGTACCAAGTTTGAAATAAATTGAAACTAAATTGATGTTTTAATAGACATTTAAATTTTCAGCCTTTATAAGTAAATGGACGAAAAAAATATTTTAAAAATTCATACAATTTTTTACTTTTTTTTTTTTTTTTTTTTCTTTTTAGTTTGACCTACTTTTCCCAAAATCTATTGACATCTATTCTGGGTCACTGGCAATCTATAAACCCAATTTGATTTGAATTCAACTAATAGTTTTGCACTGAAACAAACAAACTGAACCAAAATCAATACCCCTTGCCTCCCCTTCGGTGGGGCAGGGTAATTACATTTCATCTTTCCGTAGCTACAGGTTAGTAACAACATTGCAGCGTATCCTGTGCCATGATGCAGAGATGTTTGTGTGTTGTGTGTCCTAGGTTACAGAGAGTGGAGCAAACAGAGGCTGTTAAGGAGGCTATTGGAGGTGGAGAAGGTGAGAGGAGCTCTAAGTGCTTTTCCACATAAACACATGAAGCCATCGCTGTCACATCAGAGATAAAAACGCTTCCTCACAGACTTTTCTCTCCTCCAATCAGAAGCTGGAGGACAGTAGAAGACACGCCCAGTCACAGAAAAGCAGCGAGCGATTGGATAAGGAGGTCCAGGCCACGACCACTGAGATTCTAGACGTTCCACAGAGGTTTACCATGGCAACAGAGGCAGTGGTCTCCGTGGGAACCAACACTGAAGAAGTGGAGGAGGTTTCTGCTCTCAGTAGCCGACTCAGCCAATTGGAGAAAGAGGGGGCGGAGCTACAAGAGACACTGTCAAAGAAGGAGTGAGTGAGCAGCAACAGGAGTTCACCCAGTTTATAGTAGATCTCCTTTTAGTCAGTTTGAGACCTTCACTTTCAAGCTTTTTAACACATTAAAAAAACAAGTCTTTTTCACTCACTAATTGCATAGAAGTAGCAACTCGTGCATCAATTTAATCAATTTATGTCATCTGTGAAATGCACTTAACACCTCTAATCAATAACTCAAAATGCTACTGACTCAGGATCACCAGGACAAAACACCACAAACATTTTCGAGATCCAGTGTTTAAGCTATAGAGTGACTTAGGAAGCTCTAATAGCAGAAATGGGATGTAATCTTCATACTTATGTTTTCATCACTGTATATTCACACAAATAAGATCTGTTGTGTTTTCATAACGTTAGAGTCAGACACATCTACAGAGGGAGTGGTTAGTCCAAGGACAAACAAAGAAAAACTCACTTCTTGTTCTTGGGGCTTGTGTGCTTTTTGTGGTCGGTTGTAGGTGAAGGTGAATGGGGTGTTTTTTCAGTTCAGCATTTTCACCACTAGGTGTCACTAAGTTTCCCGCATGGAATCCTTTCAATCACCTTAAAGGTATCGACTTCTGGTGTGTTTTAGAGAAGAGTCAAACATTTTCATGTTGACGTTTAAAGTTTGGAGAAGGTTAGCTTCAGAACAGGTAGCTGACCTGATAGAAGCCTAAATATAATCTAGTATCCTCTGGTGGGTCTTTTTTTTTTTGCCTATTCCAGATGACCGTTTCATGTTTCAGACTCAGCTGTGAATACTTACTACTGTCTTATATGTCACTTGTAAAAACTCACCATTTTAGATTCTTAAGTTGTAGATTTTCATTTTACTGTTTCAAGGTTTATTATGGAAAATTCACGTGTGCTCCTGTACAGGTTGTTGACATTATCGAACGCCATTTCTAAACTCATGACTGCCTCCGTCACCTACATCCATGACAACAGCCAGCACACTTTATGAAGTGGACTCCTGCTGGATTTTCTGTGAAAACGCTTCCGCTTACGAGTTCTTCAGAGCCTCTTCTCTGCTTCTTTAGAGCCTCAACAGTGCACAACACTACCATTAGCTTAGAAATGGATTAAACAAACATCAACACACCAACAGCTCCCAGGACAACAGAGACACAAGCTCCATGTGAGCGTATGGGCATGTGTGAAACCTTTACTATTTATGTTGTTTTTCATTAAATGTTTTCCATAGTATTGCATTAACTGATGCTCCATATAATTCTATATAATGAGCCTGTTAACTCCTGAACTTCATAAAAGAACCAAATAAATAAATATCATTACATTTTTAAAAATTTTAATTTTAATTCAGAACAGTCTCACAAGATATTACACAGGACATCACGGATACACAGTGCACTGTTCTCTCTACTTTTTTTTTTTTTTTTTTAAAGAAAAAAGGGTGTCAAAATGTACTTGCATTTTAATAATCTAAATTCATTACCTGCTTGAGCGGAATGAAATATCCTTACACTCTATAACTAAACCTGAACCTTGGCTTTTAAACCAGTAGCAGCAGTTCTGATCCATAAACCGTTAAATGTTGTGTTTTTCAGTGAGGAGATGAAACAGCTTAAAACAGAACGAGACACACTGGAAGAAGAGATGGAACAGTGGAAAACCGAACAGATGAATGAACGGGACAGAGAGAGGCAGCAGCATAAGTATGTCTACCCTATCATGCTGTCTTTAACTGATACATTTAGACTGTAACTCTATTAGTTTTATGGGTTTTATGGTGCAATTTCTCAAGGTAATGTATTCATGGCGATCACAGCTCATGTCTTTTGTTGTCATATCAAAGTGTCTCCGAAAACAGAGTGAGCATCATGAGTCAGATCCACCGGAGAATTGCCTGCATATAAATATGTAACATAAAGCCAAGAAACAGAGACAGACAGATGGTTTAATCAGTAAAGTTGCAAAGAATTAAGTATTGTTTTTTTGTACAGATAGTTGGCAAACTTTGACTTTGTAGCATATCCAGCTTGCTTAATGAGAGGAATATTTAGATTATACACTTACAGTCATGGAAAAAAAATATTAAACTACCCTTTTTTCTTCAATTTCTTGTTTATTTTAATGCCTGGTACAACTTAAGGCACATATGTTTTGAGAAATAGAATGATAACAACAAAAATAGCTCAAAATAGTTATATTTCAGAGCTGATATCTATCCATTTTCCACATTTTCTTGATAAAAACCAAAATCACTTCAGTTCTTACATCAATAGCTATGGCATCGTACTGACAACCGTGCTTTTAGGCACTCCATGTTTTCTTTTTTGTCTGTTATTGTCACATGATACACACAGACGTTCTTCATTACATAACTATTGTTTTTGATGACTTTTGATGGTCTAATAATTTTTTCCACGACTGTATATGGAACTACCATACCAGCCTTGTACATATATCAGTAAGCTATAATTAACAATGTTGCTAAGAAAAAAAGATGTAACCTGAATCTAACTGTACATTAAAGCATCATCTCTACTATATGCAAAGGTGTACACACACACACACACACACACACACACACACACACACACATACACACTCACTTTTAATTAACGATTACTTTAACTCCCTTCATTTAAAGACTATTTCCTGTGCTTTCTATTTCTTCCATTTTCAAAACAGGCTCATTTCCTACGTTTTATTGCATGTTTGTGACTTTGTTTTTATTTTTGCATTATTCTATATCTACTAATCATCACAACCACTTTCAGCCTAAATGGATTGAACAGTAACGTATAGAAAAGACCGTCACTCGGTATATCCATCAGTGAATATCAACCACAACAACCGTAACAAGACGAGAACATCATACAAGACAAAAAGGATGTAACACAATGAAGCAGGCATGAAACTGAAACTCAAGTGTGGAGAGAAGATGTCATAATGTTATGTGGGCTGTTGCTGACATTGAAAATTCATCTGCACAAGGAGCAAATTGGAATTACTTGAGATGTGAGCTTCAGTTAGTTTTTCACATTGAACAGTCAAAAATACAATCTTTCAAAGGCTAGTTTTTAGTAATAAATTTAAAGGACATTTCAGAGCTTGTACTTTTTCCACCAGTCTTTTTAACAGATGTATCTTTAGATGAGCTTTGATTGCATTTGAGGATCTATATTATGGCAGCTAATGGTGTCAGTTTGTTAAATATTTTCCTTTGTGTTGAAGAACAGATCCCCGTAGTTGTGTTTTTATTCCTCAGACTGGAGATGGAGAAGTTGTGGGAGAGAATTCAGACTCTGGAGGAAGGCAGAGACCAAACTGTACAGACTGAGCAGCCTTCTCCTTCTCCCACAATGTCAGAGAGTCATGAAGACACTAAAGCCAGAGGAGGAGATGTGGAGGAGGTAAAAGACAAGAGTATTAAAGACGAGGGATTAAAAAAAGGGCAACAAGGAGAGCAAGATTTGGCTGCAGATGCAGAGAAGAGGAGTGAAAACAGACAACAAAAAGAAAGAGAGAGAGCAGCAAGAATTATTCAGACAAACTGGAGAGAACACAGCAGCAGGGTACGTAACACCAGAATTATGTAAAAGAAACTATGGATGTGATTATATAAAAGTGTCCAGACACTTTGTCCTAGATTTCTAGCTCAGTCTTATCTCTGCTTTTGTCTTCAGGACATTGTGATGTTACAGTCGATATTAAGAGGCCACATCCTCAGAGAGTCTCAGCTCAAGGACCTGCTGAAAGACAAACACAATAAGGTGACACAAACACACACACACACACCTTTACGATGACCAGAGTGACTGTAGCATCACAAGTCCACTTTCACTGCTGAAATCTGGTAAATATAGTTCATCAGTTTCACCTTTGCCAGAAGCGTAAAGAACACAGAATTATTTATAACTAGCATGTTTCTCTGTGAGGATCCACAGGTTCTACATGTGGTCGTCTTTATGCTGTTGTGTATACTTGCATGCTGTACCAGATTTGTCCAGCAGTCACCGCCAAAGTGTTCTGGGTAAAGCAACGTGATTGTAAGGCTATTGTAGTCCAAAATTACTGTCTACCAAAATATTGGTCTTATCAACTTGCTGTTTTTGTTGGTCTGTTCCTTGACCAAAAATACATTAGTATGACAAACTACATCAGTCAGCTCTGTATGGATTTTGTGTGAATCTCCAGACGGACACACACACACACACACACACGCACGCACACAGAGGCCACTTGGCTTTTATAATATAGATTATTAGTCAAGCAACAGCTGAAACTGTCGGGCACAATTTCTTGTACAAAAATCTCCTTAAATAAAAGTAAGAAATAGTGTTTTTAGTCATTAGAATGTTGATTCCTATAATTTATATTTCACCGCAGGTTTATGAGAAAATAAAAATAGCATTAAATGAGTCAGAATGCTCATGTCTCTGAAATGTATGTGGCTCAAGATTAAAGTTAGAATTTTAATATTTCTACTTTAAAATGTTTTAAAAATTAGCCAAAAATTATCACCAGAATGTGAAGAAATAACAATTTTGATGTTATGTAGTTGTTAATCCATTGTATTATAGCGATGGCATTAGCACTTAGCATGCTAATCAGCTGACCGCTCACCTGAGTATATCCTGTGTTGTTAGTAGCATAATTTTGAGTCACTATAGAGCCCAGGTTGACATAAGCAGAAGTAGCAGAAGATGTATAAAAAAGAATGATGATTAGAGATTAGCTTCTACTGTAGAACTAGCATACTTATTACATTAGCATCTGTCTTCAATCACACGTTGATAAAATAAGCTGGATTTCCACTGGGTCAGTCAGTTTGTGGGTCTGAACTACGGCATAAACAAACGTACAGGTTCAGGGAGCACTGAACCACCATCACGTGTTTCATTCATTATAATAACTGTTTGTCAAATGGGTCTTCAGTGCTTCTGTTGTTCATCAGAAAAGGTTCTTAAGTGTGGCAGACGTTTTTCTTCATGTTAATCTTTTGCCTTGGCGGCATGTGCTTGTGATTCAGATTCATTTAGGTCTTCAGGTTTTCAGTTCAGTTCTTTTGCATTTGATCTTGGTATGGAACAAACAGCTGACTGGCTGAACACATCAGGTGAACACATCATCTCCAGGAACAGTGTTCAATGAATTTACTCCATAATGATGGCAATTAAATTGTACTGATGTAGAGTACCTGAAAATAAACCTCAGTAAAATTAAGAAAAAGTAAAATGACAGGTCTTTAAACCACAATCAAGGCAGTACACTGAAAAAATATAATCTGCATGTTTTTTTTTCCATTACAGTAACAAGTCACAATTAAATTGTGCACCAAGCTCTTCACAGTCGTTTTCTCTCTCTCTCTCTCTCTCTCTCTCTCTCTCTCTCTCTCTCTCTCTCTCTCTCTCTC
>JAQQZY010000001.1:28331641-28341912 GCA_030068375.1 Ostorhinchus rueppellii
AAAATTTAAAAAAAAAAAAAAAAAAAAAAAAAAAAAAAAAAAAAAAAAAAAAAAGGGGGGAGAATACATGTGATTTGCTTTTTTTCTTGAATTATTATTTTCCCTTAAAAGTTGGTAATTCCACTTGACAAGCATGATGTTAGCAATCAGCCTCTGTGTGAGCCATTTACTGCCAAAAGTTTGCATCAGCACTGATTCATCAGCCAAACTTTGCTTAAAAAGGAAGGACAAGATGAGTTCAGTTCATCACACTGAAAATACAGACACAGTGACGATCAACGCATTTGGACATGGTTCATACTGGAGAGGATGAGGATGAAAAACTGTAATTACAGTTTTGTATGCAAGAACAGTAACTAAATCTGGTTTGCCTTGTGGATGTGCAGTAGAAGTACTGTATTTAAAAAAAGGGAAAAAAAAAAGAAAAAATGAGGGGTACATACACAAAGATAATCAGGCCGTTTTTGTCCTGATTTTCCCCCTTCTCGACCAAAGACAGCAGACACCAGATTATCTTAATATCCTTTAAGGTTAACCTGTGGTCTGAGGTGTGTTAAAAGTGAATTTGTCCCAATAATCAACAGGTCGGGGTGACAAGTGTAAATACTAAACTTGTTCAACATTTACAATGAAAAATCTTGGTGTTTGTGGGGAAACCGGCGACTCTGGAGTCATGACTGTGAAATGTGACATGGAATGGAATGTAGCCAATCAAGAAGCACGCTGACTAAGGAACAAAGAAGCAGGCGTAAATAAAAACAAGCACAGCCGACCTGAAACATAAAGTTCGGCGGACCTCAGAAATTCAGGATTTTTCCATCCAAAGTAGTCCCAAGAACACCATCATTCCTTCCTCTCATATGTCCTCTTCCATGTTGCGTGTTGTGTTTTATAGTTGTTGTTTCTGTTGGATCACATTTGATCATGCGAGATTTCTGTCTTGGAGGACTAGATTCTAGGTCGGTGGTGGGACAGAATCGTTATGCGTGTTGTGTTAAGAGTATCGGAGCACACCATACAGTCCGATCAAAACTGTTCAATGCCTGATTTTTATTTTCATGTGTGAGGGTCTGGAACAGATACAAATCTCTTCAGATTTAGAAAAATCCTGATATGTGTACTCCGCTTCAAAAGAAATACTCAAGTAGAGCGCAGTACTGCAAATCTGTTCAGTACTTCAGTAAAAGTACTCATTCCGACATGCAGTATTTTAATATTACACCTGGTCCAAAGCGTAGGCTATAATTCAACTACTTTAACATGCAAAGTCTTTACAGAGCCATCAAATGAAGTGTTAAAAACAGCATTTCTCTCTTAACTGGGTTGTAGAGGAACTCCAATCATAAAAAAAACAAAAAACAAAACAGGAATGACTCCAGAGAAGTCTCAGGTAATTGTACTTCGATACATGGACTTCATTGCTCTCCAGCTCTGCGTGTGACCCACTCAAAGCCAAGACCAATCTGCTTTTCATAACATAAGGACCCAGCATGTTGTCGACAGTCTTGGCATCCCTGAAGCTGAACAATACTTTTCTTGTGTTTGTCAATTGCTCTACAGTCTCGAAGCAAATCTGCATCTCATTCATAGGACTGGATGAAACCCAGCGTTCCTCAGCTCATTCATTCATCTCCAGCCCTGAAGCCTTTCCTCTTCGCACCCCCCCCTTAGATTATGTCAACACATTAGCAGCAGTGTGATCAGCCCATTCAGTCCTCAGAACTTCTCCTCATGCATTACAAAGACTTCTATCTGTGTATCACAAGTCACTGGATCAAAGAGCCGGTAGATTTCAGGAGGTGTAGGACTCGCAAATGTAGCAGGAGATCCAGGAAACAGGATTAGGGTCTGGTATAAACGACACTAATAAACTGTCTCAGCCTACGTTTACACTTAGCTGTGTATCTGGCAACACAGAGATGTTTTGCTGTGTTTGTGCCTACTGTTTTCACAACAACAATGGGCATGTGTGCCGAAAACGAAGGTTTCTAGAAAGTGGAAATTTCTGCAAACCTCCATCTTCGCATTTGCGTGTAAACAGAGATCTTGGACAGACGTCACAGATTTTGAAGGAAATATTCTACCCCTTCACATGACGATACAGTATAGAGGAAGAGGATGGAGCTGATAAGTGAAGTTACAAGTATTAAACGAGGAAATAAGTTTGATAATAGCGAGTGTTCGACTTGTCCAGGGTGTACCCCACCTTCACCCTTAAGTAGCTGGGATAGGCTCCATGCGACCCCCGGGAACCTAGTGAGGATAAAATGGATACAGAAGATGGATGGATGGATGGATAGTGAGTGTTAGCATTGTAGCTAATTAGCGCCCAGTCTATCTGCTTAACAGGATCTTCACGTGTTGACTTGATATAGAATATGGCTTACACGAATTTCCACATCTTCATACTTCACAGGGGTGGACAACCCCAGCTCCATAGAGTAAAAGTGCTGCCAAGTATTATGTCCAGCCAGTCACTGAACCAGCCCATTTTGATGAGCACAACTCTTCATCCAGGTCGATGGGACAATCAGTGGAATCACCTGTGTTAAGTGAACAAGTAGAACCAAGACACGGCAGGACTTTTACTTTATGGAGCTGGGATTGTCCACCCCTGATACTTCATATTTTATTCATCAGTCTTTTATCTGTTCTGTCCAGTTCAGTGGAAGGTAAATGAAGTAATAGTTTGCATCAGTGCACAGTAGTCTTCACGAACTTAAGACAAAAAAAAAAAAAAAAGTGAAAAACAGTCGCAGATGTTGACGGCAGAACAAACACAGTTCAACTCAACCTTTTTTCATCCTGTCACATCAGAAAAGCAGTTTGTGATTGGAAAAAAACGTTACCAACTGAAATATTTGCATTGTATTGGTTACACGTCTCAGATTTATTTGGACTCGGAACCAGTAAAAGTACGTCCCCTTAGGTTTATAGCAGAAGTAATATTTTATTGTGATTTTTTTTTTTTTTTTTTAAACAATGGTACTCAATCATCTCACCACACTGCCATCTATAGGCCTGGTATGCGCTTGACGGTGTAGATATCGGTCTGTGTAAATGTAGATTTTTCAGAAAACGGTCACGGTCTGCACAAGTACATGTATTTTTTTACTAAAATACCTGGCTTTGACTATCTTAACATAACATCCTTTGACTTTTACTGGTAAATTGCACTTTGGAGGTTGGATATTGTTTCTAGCATGGACATGAAATAAAGTACAAGGTGGACAATGTACCTTTTTATGACCTTTCTGCAGCCGATAAATCACACAACCAGGACAAAAGGTCACGGTCGGTGAGGGAATAAGTTATCAGATCAGTAAGAGTGAAGCATTAGCGTTGGGAAAGTATGGTTCTATTGGATCTGATTGAAGTAGAGAGGATTTGAGCAACTTCATAGCCAGTTTTATACACAGGGAGAAAAAGCAAAGAGGAAAAAAAAACCTGTTTTCAGTTTGCACTTTTCTGTGTCATTTGATTTTGGAGATGTATTGAATGATTTGTACATTTACTGAAATGAAACCATGTGAGAGGTTTGGAGGGGAAAAAAATCTATTTGTTGCACCAACACACAGACATCTGACACGCGAGTCGACTACACACAGCTTTTTGTAAATGTCAAAGAACTAAAAAGTTTGGAAAACCCTGGTATAATCTGTACCAGTCTACTGTATTTGAAAAGTTTGTTAAAACCGCTGTAAAGATTTATCTTCAAGCAACTAGAAATGAATATCAAATGTCAGGTAGTGGAGTAAAAAGTACAATATTTCAACTACGAAGGAGACCAATAGGGAAAGTAATGCAAATTCATATTTAAACACAATGCAAGAGTAGTCCGAGTCGTTGCATTGTACCACCATACTTTAATAAAAGAACTAATGTCAGTATCAGAGGTACAATTATGCATTTCAAACCTTATTCATGTAAAAATGTACCGATATATCATGCAGACACTGGTACCGAGTGATATTTGCTGATATCGACCACTATCAAATCTGCATATAGGACGCGTTTTCATGTCAGTCAGTAGAAGATACATATTTATTCTCCTTTTACATTAAAGGACTTTCTGAAAATGTGTTTGAATGTGTGTTCATGCAAAGACAATTGATGAGAAGCTGAAAGACTTTAAATAGAAACCATTTTAATATTTATGATGATGATTTCTTGGTTAAGGGGGTAAAAAACATTACAAAATAAAGAAACAGGAAAAAAACAAAAGGTTGTTGGTACAAATGTTATTTTAAATGTTGGTACTGGCCAACAATTTCACAGTCAGTGCACCCTTATAAAATGATCCCTTATTGTTTTAGTATTAAATGTGTTTTTAGATTCATTTTACTGCAGTAGATGTTTATTGTTCAACTCATTTTAACTACTTTATAGACTTTTAGTAGTTTACAACATTGCGTTACACTCTATTCTGAGTACTCAGAGTAAATGTACTTGTGGATTTCCTCTCCTGTCATGCTGGTTACTTTCCACTAATCCTCAAAATACAACATTCTCAGAAGCATCTCCAGCTGTCACACAAATGGAGCAGAGTGAAATGTACCTTTGCTTCTAAGATGTGGAGTAGAAGCATAAAGTAGCATGAAATATAAATGCCCTAGTACAAACACCTCATGTAGAGTTATTGAGTAAAAATATTTAGTTACTTTAAAGGAGTGATATTTTGCTTTTTTTAATGGAATTATGCATTTTTAAACATTTCCCTGTGCTTTACATGAACTGTAAATGCTCTGCTTGGGTCTGAATTCTTCATTAATTCAACTCCACAGGTCCATCTTCAACCCTATTTCTGAGTAATGACACCAGAAAGGTGGTTTGGAGCACTGGCCCTTTAAATGCACATGAGCCACTTCAGGCCCCGCCCCCTCCAGGTTGTTGGCTGTGCTGCTCTGTCCTGTTCATCCAACAGCTGAACATTTTAAGTAATCAGTTTGGACTACAAGCGCTGCTGCTGATAAACAACTATCTCAAACTGGAGAGATGTTCATCAGAAGTCTTGACCTTATATGGGCAAATGCTGTGATGTAACTAGTTATAGATGCAACAAATTAAGCAGGAATTAAAACTGCTTGTAGAAATCCACTTGATTTTTGCCGGAATGAATATAAACATAGCTTTGCAGCAGCTGGAGGGTTCAAATTCAAACTTTATGAACTACTAGGGTCCAAATACAGAAATAAATGAACCATAGACTAATAAAAGTGGGTTTAGATAAATATGAGCCCTTTAAAGCAGTGGTCATGGGTTGTTTGTATGTGAGTTTACATCAGTGTGGACAACCTAACGCCAACATGAAGATTCATTAGTCTGTGATGTTCAAATGTTACTTTACATCCACTTTGTTAGGTTTGAATATACACTGTTGCACATAAAGTTGAAATAATTATGTTCATTCTAATCATTTTCAGACACATTCCTCTTTTTTATGTCAGTAAGCGCCAATGACCAGGCATAATGGTTACATACCGAGTCACAGTTACACTTAATACATAAAGCATAAATCACATGATCACAATCCTACCATGAGAAGTGGTAAAAATATTTCATTTCAGCTTCATGGGCAACAGTCAAGTGAACAACATCAGACGTGTTGACTAAACCCTGATGTAAAATGAGAGAAATTTGATGACGTATCTGTGATTTTGTCTGAGTATAAGTGTTAAAAAGGGAGATCACACTAAATACTTGACTTTGCTTTACAGTCGGTGTTTTTTTTCCAGAAGCCTTTATTTGTACTGATGTATATAAAGATAACATATAGATAAAATATACTTTATTGTCCTTGTGGGTACATTTTTCCTGGGCTCCATAGTGGTGCAGCTTACAGGCAATAAAGAAGAATCAACAGAATAAAAGGAAAAGTATCAGATAAATAGATTTGCATGTGATATATACATATATACATATTCATAAATAAATAAATTATTGCACAAAATATATTTCCCATATGTCCTCCTTGTATGTATAGAGATGTGTGACAATCACGACAATGCTAAAACACTAAATCTAATGGAGGCTTGTGGACAGGACTGTACACATTACATGATTAAATGCAATCAGTCATCACATTATATTCTAGTGAAATAATAATCAGCCAATCAGATCACATTCTGTCTCCCAGGTTTGTACTGCTGCCCTCTGAAACTACAATGTATTATGAATAGTGTGTTTGCGCTTGTATTCTAGTTTTGCTGTCTGTCATGCTGCTGCTGCTTAAAGATAAGATACTTTATCGATTGCCCGAATTCAAATGTACAGCAGCACAAGAATGCAGATAAAAGCCACAAAAGTCAGTCAATTCTCTCACATCTGTGTTAAAATGTTCAACTTTACAGCAGAACTAAACACATCACTGCTGAGCTGCACTTTTGGAGCTTCTGTTTCTTAAAAGAGAAAAAGCTCTGACAGATGGTGCTACTGTAGTTGTAGTTGGAAATAACTGAAAATGCCAAAGTCAAGACTTCGAAGCAGTAGTCATCAAACCAATGGTAAAGTTACAGAGGCATCGTTCTCTTTATATGTAGTCTACATCAGGGGTGTCAAAGTCATTTTAGTTCAGGGACCACAGCCTGAACTGACCTCATGTAGGTTAAACCAGTAAAATAATAAGGAAAAAGTCTATAAATATTCATAATTCCAAATATTTCTGTTCCTTTTAGTGGAAAAAAAAAAGTAAAACTAAATAATGAAAATGTAAAAATGACTACATTTACAAACTGTCTGTCATGCTGCTGCTGTCCTACACTTTCCCAGTTTGGGATTATTAAAGTATACCTGTATATGTATCTATAATGTGCCCAGAAGCAAAACACATCACTGCAGAAAGTCGTTGAGTGCAGTATAATTGTGTTTGAATAAAAAACAGTTAAAAACATGGAACATCTTTATGGACAACAGTGTATCAGAGGCTGCTGTCTGACTGAAGGCGTGCATTACCTGTCCTGGACTCACCTGTTGCATGTTCCTGGAGATCCAGGTGTCCAGCAGGAGCTCCAGTCTCTGCCGGTGGTATCTGCCCGTGGTTTTCACCGCTATGAACAGGTCGGCCGGGGACAGATGCTCCACGGGCCCGGGGGACACTCTGCTCGGCGCGGGGCCGCTTACCGCCCTCCTGTCACGTGTCAGTTTCTTGAAATAAGCCGAGAAAGCCTTCCCGTTAGCGGCTGCCTGGTCCTCCGGGTGTCCGACGGTGACGACCAGCAGCCCGGTCAGCAGCAGACATACGGCGGCGGCAGCGGCGCGTGGGCCCGCTGGACTGACTGCGCATGTCGGTAGCCCGGAGGTTTTCCACATGGTGAGGCGGTGGATGGAGTTAAAACTTCACTCATTGACAGTGGGAATGTTAAAAGAGTTGTAAGTAGTTCACAGCATTTCCACGCAGGACAGAGTGGGTGACTCTGAGACATGATTCACCAGGAGGTCTGAGTTTACTACACATGAACCCCACCAGGAGGAGGAGCCACTGATGTTCAACCAATGGGCAACGTGAGCGCTCTAAAGAGGGCGGCACTAAGCAAATAGGGGCGTGGTCTGCATCCACATGGCAAAGCATATACTCAGTAGTAGCTTTTCCATTGGAAATGTGACAAACTTTACTGATACTGACTAAATGTCGAAAAAACAGAAGTACTTAAATGTCGGGGTTTTTTTTTCATTAAATCACAAATGTATGGAGAGAATTTTGTTTCTTTATCCATTAATGAAAAAAAAACATATTTGCAATTAAAAAGAATAGATTTGCAACCAAAAAAGAGATTTGAGAGCAAAAAACAATTTTTGGCAATCAAAAAAAAAAAAGATCATTTTGCTAATAGATCAGTACTTTTTGTTTTTGAGTTAAAAACTTTTGCTTGAGACTTCAAAAGTTTTGCTTGCGAATTTAACTACACTTCATGGCCATCGCTGGCTCCAGCGCCGGGGCTCGGCTCCAGCTTCCGTGTTAAACCCACTTCTTCCTGGTGTTATGTTGCCTGGACGTAACTCAATAGTCTATTGCTCTTTGAAATTGAAATGTTTCTCATAAGCAGTGGATTACACTAAATGGCGTAGGCTACAGACTGTACATTCACAAGACGAAGAAGTGATGAATTATAATGTCCTGCTGCTGCAGTATGCTGGAGCCCGATCAGACCCACCAATAGAAACTCTTCTCTCATCCATCAGCAAAAGCCCCGCCCATGAAATGTAGTTAAATTCGCAAGCAAAACTTTTGAAGTTACAAACAAAGATGAGTGATTTTCAAGCAAAACTTTTGAAATTTCAAGCAAAAGTTTTTAACTCACAAGCAAAAAGGACTAATCTATGAGCAAAATGATCTTTTTTTTTATGGTCACTTCTTTTGTCTTGTCTTGTTCTGGCTGCAAGAACTGCACTCTCAGGGCCGACCTGCACTCTCAGGACCGGAAGTTACGATTACCGGGGGAAACAAATGTATAAACAACGAGGAGACGCCGATTTCGGCAAAGACCGTGAGGTGTGTAAAACTCAAGTGACAACTTTGACATAATTTGTACAACATCATTTTATCCCAACTGTTGCTCAGTTACGTTATCCATTACTACGAATGTGCTTTTAATGCGATGAAAAGTGTTTGTATAGCATTATTTTTGTCACAACAGTTATGTTACCCATTCACACTAACGTGATTTCTAACAAAACTTTGCACACTATAGTATTCACATAACATAACTTTTCTTCAAGAATAACGTGACAGATAATGCTTATTTACATAAAATAAGAATAATATGTTCTATTGGTAAAATCGCTCGCTTTTACTTTAAAAGGCTTTGAATCAACTTCCGGTCCTGAGAGTGCAGGTCTTGCAGCCAGACTCTCGTGAAAGGGGCGGAGCTACAGACACACAAGGAATTTATACACGAAAACAAGGAGGACATATGAAGAAGAGGTGGGTGTGGCTGGAGGACTAACAACCCAAACAGACTGTACAATTTGCAAGATAGCAGGTATGTACAAACTATGAATGAAAATGACCATTTAAACCAATTTTGTGTAATTATATAATGAGAAAAAAGGACTGAACGGGTTACACTCACATGTCGCACCATGTTTCTTTTAAAACACTTCTTGTTGTAACGTTGTCATCGACATCCGTTTTTTGTTGGTTTTTTTTCTCGTTTTTTTAAATTCACATGACTCTAGTAGTGGAAAAAGGTCTTTCCATTGCAGTTTTGCGTGATATACCAATTTTGCCATGCCTTAAAAACTACCTCTTGCCAGCACAAAAACTTTTGATCGAAAAACGAGTCTGGGCGAAATTGTCATTTTTCCATTCAGCAAGTTTTTATGCATAAGTTATATTTGTGCAATCTGAGGGTCAGTGGAAAAGTGGCTACTGAGCCTTATTACATAACCATAAAAATCTGATAACTGGGAGTAATCAGATAATTGCAATTATCAGATCTGCACTTCACTTGCATGTGCGTTCCTTTTTTCTACGTTTTTCATTGTTTTTGCACATTCACAGATGTAAAAGAATGAAATACATCATACATGCTTAAAGACATTGGAGTATTGGGGATCCAGGTGTATTACTGCTGTTATCTGACAGGTAACATATCAGGTCTTTCCTTTGCAGTTTTGTGTGATATACCGTTTGCGTTATGCCATCGTGCCAGCACAAAAACTTTAAAAAACGTTTGAAAATTGAGAGTTTTGGTGGAATTGTTTTTTTTCCATTTGGTACACTTTCATGTGCAAGTTCTATTTATGCAATTTGAGAGTCAATGGAAAAGGGACAAGTGAGTGTGAACGGGTATACTGTCTCATAACAGTAGAAGTAGTCAGACACTAAAGTACTGTGTTGAAATACTCATTAAATGTCCTGAATTAAAAAAAAAAAAAAAAAAAGACTACTACTTACAGTATTTATTTCTCAGAGGGAAGGGGTTTATGTTCATATTTTGGTGACCCCCCCCCCCTTTGATTCTCCTCACAGCTTTAAAACAATTGTAAGTGCCATTAACTGTAATGTAACTATTTGCAAGAATTTATTGAGAGATGTTTTGGAATTTAACAATGTGTTCATTCATTGGCTTTCTGAAAAGCTCAGTCCATGGAGGGTCGTGGGGATGCTGGAGCCGATCCCAGCTACAAACGGATGAAGGCGGGGTACACCCTGGACGTGTCATCAGTTCATCACAGCGTAACAATGCATTCTTTTATTTATTTTCCTTATGCATCAGGTCATAAAGAGTTCAACCACTGGGAGTCTCAACATTTATCACAATGCTGCGTCA
>JAQQZY010000001.1:28406739-28417474 GCA_030068375.1 Ostorhinchus rueppellii
AGTTTGTCTTTGTTTTAGTGTAAAAAAGTAAAATTATACTTAAAAATCTTTACATTTACAAACTATCTTTTTACAAACCATGTGAATAACCTGAACACATATGAACAACCTGAAATATTTCAATAGAAGTCAGTATCATTTTACCAATATTCTGTGTGTTATTAAATGTTTTGTGTTTTTGTTGATTCATTATGATCTGTACGTTATAATGGAGGAATGAGAAACTGAGATATAATGCTGTTAAAATAGCCCTTTTTTTTCTTAAATTAATTTTCCCCCCATGCTTCATGGTTTGTTTTTTAAAGGAGAGTTTGTAGATGTAAACATTTTAACAACGTAATCTTACATTTTTCACTCAAAACATGAAGAAAACTGTGTAGTTTGGACAGGATATTTAGGTTATTATTTTACTGCTCCGACCCAGTTCAGCTCATAGTGAGTATGTGGCCCCTGAACTAAAATGAGTTCAACACCCCTGGTCTAGCTACTAAAAGGGTACACCAAACTGTGCACTTCTATCACTTGTCAACATGCCAAAGATGTCACAAATAATGAGGGAAGGTGCCATCGGTGCGCTCAGTGCTGGGTTGTCTGTTACAGCAGTGGAAGCACAACTGAACGTGCGCTTCAGAGACACTGGTATCACTGTGAACCGTCCACATACCCGCCAGCCATATGTGACCACGCCCACTCAGGACTGGCACATGCAGCTCCAGCACCTGCATGATTGGCTTTGACCACCAACCAGAACTGCTGATGAGACTGTCGGTCGTCACATCAGGTGTATTTCAGGAGGACACACTTGTTATTAACATCTGTGAACTCCTACTGTTGACCCCCATCGTGTTCTTGATGCCGTACCTCCTGGACTATTTCTTTTAAATTGCTTGTAAAACTCAAACTAAAGTCAATTTTTCAAGGAAAATATGCTGTTATTGTTGGCTATATGCTCGATTTCATGACATAAAAATAAACCAATACATTTCTTTGTGTGTCTATAGTTTTCTTCAGTGTACATATATACAAGTGATAACAAGACACAGGCGAGGTAGGAACACAAGGGAAGTAAAATCGAAAACACACACAAGCACAAATACCAACCAAATAAAACAAACACGGAAAACTTGCAAATAAAAACACAGACCAATTATATTCTATTAGTCGAAGGCCTTGTAAAAGCAGTTCATTTTGGAGCCGCAGCTATCGAATATTTCTATAATCGATTAATCCAGCGTTTATTTTCTTTCTGAGGGATGAGGTGCAGACACTCACAGGGAAAGAGGAGGCTCAGAGACAAAGGGACAAAGAAAATGCCGGGATCTGAGACAGTAATTTAATGTCAAACGATGCTCGTATTCTTCACTCCAACGTTGTTTGTGTGCAAAGCAATTTGCCAAAATGGTTTAAAATGTGACTTTGACCGTGGACAATTAGAGGCAAAAGATTATAAATCATGGTGGAGGATGTGAAAGCTTGCCTGAGGAGTTTTATGCTAGAAGATAAGCGACGTTACCAGGGGGAGCTGGGGTGAAGGCCAGCAGTTAAAAGCATGTCTGGAATACAGTACCTCACTGGTGTTTGTTTTGAGACAGTAAGGGAGGCTGAACTCCCCCTGACATTTCAGCAGATAAATGGGCAGAATTACACCGATGAATTTACAGTGAAGATGTGAATTATATTTACATTAAAATTGCACAAGCATGCACTACATTTTATGGCTATGTCATTCTGTGTCAGCTGTTTATTCTTTGCTTTCCGAAGTGAATACACTCTCATATCGGTTATTAATTGTTGTTGAGCGTCAGTGGGTCATGTATGAGACAGTACTGAGCTGTTTTTTTCACTGCAGGGAAGCAAGGTGATCATTGGCCAAATGAAATCATCCCACCCAAAACCCCCCATGGATATTTGGCGTCTCTGGGGGTGAATAGGTCAATTCTAATAATATACTTATAGTTGATAATAGACTTTAGGGGGGGAAAAAAACCCTTCAAAACATGAACTCAGTTTCATCAATGGAGAAAAGGTCCAAATTGTAGATACGTCCACATACTTAGGTACAATATTTGACTCAGACCTCAAGTTTGACGCAAACACAGAGGCTATTTTAAAAAGAGGTCAACAATGTATCTACGTGCTCCAGAAACTGAACCCTTTTAATGTATCTAAACCCATTTTATGTCTTTTATTGATCTTTTGTCGAGAGTCTTTTAACCTTTTCTTTTAGCTTGGTTTTGTGGGCTGTCAGTGGAAAACAAAACAGTTTGTCCAGCTTTGTTTGAACGTGTGCTAAGGTCATGGGTGTACAGACTACAGACCTACACTGTCTGTGGAGCAGGCAGGTGCTCCAAAAAGCCAAGAGCATTATTGCTCACTCTGACCTCGTCCTCAAAAACAGGTTTGTGCTGATGCCCTCTGGGAGGCGCTATCTCACTCCCAGCAGGAAAATAAACTGTTAGGCACATTCTTTTATCCCTTCTGCCATTAGGCTTTTAAATGCTTGTGAGAGTGCATAATGGGGAGTGTAGGTAAACTGTGCATTTACCTTTAATTTGTTTTTCTTTCTCTTATTTATTTATTGATTTCTGTGCTTGCACTGTGTCACTGCTGCACTTTAGGGCTGGACCCTTCAGCTGTCCATTCATTGACACGTCTGAGTGAACTGTTTTTTGTGTCGTGTGTATTTATATCTTGTCCTGCTGCGACCCCATGTCTGCAAACTGAATTGCCCCTCGGGGATAATAAAGTTATCTGAATCTGTTTTATTGTCTTTTTAATCTCTGCACAAAAAAGTACTGAGCCCTAATTTTGTTGTATTATTTTACTGGGTATGATTGTGAAATGACAGAATAGGCGGGCCAGGACACTGGACTTTGAACGTTGGGTTGGATGAACCGTTTGAAACAGTAGGTACTGGCTGCAGCGCCAAAAAATCAGGGCAAACATGACAAACTCATGGGGTGCATAGAGCAGTGGAGTGGGCCCACCCCAAATGTGTACCAGAGGCACAGCAAGCAGGTCAGGTTCCATAAAGCGTCCGAAGCATTTCATTCTGGTAGCAGCGTTGATGCGTCCAGAGACTGAAAATGAGGTGGATGACTACAGCCATGGTTTGAATAAACACCACGAGAAGTTGTCGGAGATTGCACAGCGTGTTTTAACCCTTTAACCTTCTGCTCAACCAAATCGTAAAGCAGACTGTGACTCACTATATATTATAGAAAAACCCATTTTACTTAATTCCACCTGTTTCAGCCATCTCTCCCACTCAGATCACTCACTAGAGTTATAGAGATGAATAAACTTCTAGAACATATGTCTAGAACATCTAGAATAAATGTTTATAACACATCTATTTTTGTGAAAACATTTTTTTTTATTGTTGTTGTTAGTGCCCCAAGGAAATAAAAAATGTAAAGAAAACATTTTTTCATTGCTTTTTTCTTGGTGAGGATGTTAAAGGGTTAAGGATTGTAGTCGTCTTTGTCTTGTCACTTATGACTGATGAGCCTGAGCCTGACCACACAGACAAATCAATACACTTTATATATATAATTTTTTTTTTTTTTTTTTATCAATTAAAGGTTCGGTCTATAATATTCAGGAGCATCTCATTCATTCAGTTATTCATTCATTATATCCCCAAAACCTACTTTCAGGAATATAATGGCTTTACCCTGAACGCTGCTGCCACAGGATCCGCCCCCGCCACCATAACACGATAACTAGGACAGATTTGGTTGGATTTCTCATACCTCGATCACCAACATAGTGGGCCCCAAGTGGAAGAACCTAATGGATTTCAGCTTCTCTATGAGTATTATTTGTCCAAGTAAGGGTGCTTTAGTTGAAAATCTGTTTTTTGGACATAAATCAAGCAATAATAGGCTGATTGAGATGAAATTTAGTTCATGTTGATTGTCTTACAAACATCCATTTTGTGTCTACCATCCAGAGTTCATATGATGAGTTTCATTCACTAGGATGAGTTTAGTGGGAAAATTTGGTTCTGTGACCATTATTCTGCCACTAACAGGCCAATGAAGCTCAAGATTCACTTTATTGCCATTCAGGCACAACACCAACACAATATAGTGCAGAATGAAATTGTGTTTCATCGGCTTATTTCATTAACACAAGAAACATAAAAACACCTTAGCAGCCAGAAATATATCGCAACAGCAACAGAACAATAAGACAATAAAGCATAAAAAGGTAATAGATTTGTCATGTCTGTGTCAAGACGTTAGTCTTCTATATTTGTCTTGTCACTTCCTGTTTTATTTTGATAGTCTTCCTCCTGTGTCATGTCTGGTGTCTTTACTTCCTGTTCCCTACTTTTCCTGCCTGTGTGATTACCTGACCCTGCCCTAATGTGCTGCACCTTTGTCTAATTATCCTTTCCCTCCTCCTGTGTAAATAAGCCCTGTGTATTTTCAGAGTCTTTGCCAGTTTGTAATCTACTTTCATGAAATACCTACCAGCATTGTTTCCTACCTGATCTTCTATGTTGACCTGTTTCTGCCTACTGGACCTTCTGAGCCTGCCTGCCTAACCCCTGATTGTCCTGACCACCTTGTGTTTTTTGGACCTTCGAGCCTGCCTCTCCCCTCCTAACACCTTTGCCCTGTTGGACGGATTCCCCAGTTTTGGACTGTTTGCTCTTGACGGTATTTTGTCATGTCTCTATCTGTTCTCTGCCTATTTCTCGCTCTCTTTCTGACCTTTCACCCAGTTCCTTCTCCGTCTCAATCAAGCCAACTCTGCACACCTGACGGGCCAGCTGTTGCTTGTCAAGTGTGGACGACTTAAAACTTTCATTTCTCTGTCCAGTGCCAGACTGTCAAGTTCCCAAGCCTTGTCACTCCAGTGTTTACCTGAATTCCTAGAGTTTTGTGTTTGACCAGTTACTGTTCGTGACCCCTGCCTGCTTGCCTTGTTGTTTGACCCTGGCCTGCCTGACTACATTCTTCGTCTGACCCAGCCTGAACCCGACGTGCCTTCGCCAACTAGTGAGTTTTGCTCTTCTGCCCTTTGACTATGCCTCAGCCTGCTCTATGAGTGGACCCATGGTAACAGACCCCCGGACCAACCCAGAACAAGCCCCCTGCTTCATCCCTCCTGATTTGAATGCCCTGGACTCAAGATACAATACTGAAAGTATTGTACTGAAGAGGATATTTCCTGGACTGTTTTCTAGACTCTTTATTGGACTATTTTCTGTACTGTTGAACTCTATTTTTGTACTCTCATACAATAAACTGTATATTCTTTGGCTGAGCATGACATATTTTGTTCATGCTTAACCCTTATCTGTTTAGACACCAGATTCTGCCCGCCTGTGTTAATAATTCTGCCTGTTTTTTAACCAGAGCCTGTCTTGTCCCTCTTGGTACTATTGCTGGTTTATTCCCGTCTCTCTGGTTTTCGACCCTTGGGCTGTCACTCACCACCGCCCTTGGATTTCCCCTTTGGACTAACAAGATAAGACAATCTTTTGTGATTAATTCTTGTTTGATTTGTTGAACAAACTGTTACTCCTTTAATCCAATCCTCCGAGTCAGTCTCTGCATTTGGGTCATCAGTTCTGAGTTCGGCCGTTACCAGATTAAAACCATAAAAAGGCAATAGATTAAAACCACAGTATAAATATTAATATAGCAAGTAATAAATGGAGAAATGTTAAGATAATTGCACATAAAACCGTAACTCACTAAAGGATTACACCTGAGAGGAGGAACTGTGTTGCTTTATTGCAGAAATGTGTTCAACAGTCTGATGGCAGTTGAGGAAAAAGCTCTCACAGAACTGCACAGTCCTGGTCCTCAGGCTGCGGTATGGTTTCCCTGAGGGTAAGAGGGAGAACAGGCTGTGGAAGGAGTCCTTAATGATGTTTTTAGCCCTGGACAGACAGCATTGTTTGTCCAGGTCCTCAGTAGGTGACAGCATTACCGCTATCGTCCTCTCAGCAGATCTCACCACTCTCCTCAGAGCTCTTCTGTTAGCACCACTACTGCTTTCATACCAGAGAGAGATGCTGCACGTCAACATACTCTCCACTGCACCCGTGTAGAAGGTGATAAGTACTGCTGGATCTAGGTGTGCCCTTTTCAGCCTCCTCAAAAACTGCAGAAGCTGGTGAGCCTTCTTAACCAGGGAGGAGATGTGTAATGACCAGGTCAGGTTATTCATCACCTGAACCCCCAGGAATGTTCTGTGTTGTACAGACTCCACCGCAGTGTTTTAGATGTAGACCGGGGTGTGTGTGGGCATCGTCTTCCTGAAGTCGATAACAAGTTCCTTGTTTTTTTTTTCCACATTCAGGAACAAGTTGTTGTTGTTATTGGATCAGTCTGTAACGAGTTTCAAACTGAGTTCATATCAATTATCGCCGGTAGATTCATATATAGCAGAGGATTTGGGGGATTTCGGGGATATACCCCTTGCTATTGGCCGGCTATGGCTCAGGTGGTAGAGCAGGTCGTCCAATAACTAAAGGGTTGGAGGTTCGAATTCCACTCTCTCCTAGTCAATCTGTTGTTTCCTTGAGCAAGACACTTCACCCTCCTTGCCTCCAGTGTCACTCACACTGGTGTATGAATGTTCGGTGGTGGTCGGAGGGCCGAAGTAGGTGCGAAATGGCAGCCACCCTTCTGTCACTCTGGCCCAGGGTAGTTGTGGATACAAACGTAGTTTACCACCACCAGAGGGAGAATGTGAGAGTGAATGAATAATGGATCAATAATGTAAAGTGCTTTGGGTGATTGAAAGGCGCTATAAAAATCTAATCCATTATTGGCCCCAGACAGTGTAAGTCTCATTCATTCATTCAGATCCAGGAGGTCCTCCCATCCTGCTGGGGTTTGGTCCAGTGAAATGCCGCATCTCCAGAACCTGGGTCACAAAATCATCAGCCCCCCACCCCCCACCCCCATTGTCTCTGTCCAGCTTGTCAGGTGTGGTAAATAAATTAATTATACTTAATATTAGTCTGGCTTGCTGGAATTACTCTGCTGGAGAAAGGAGGAATATTTCTGCTGTTCAGTGTCAACATTTCCATTCTCCTTTTTACATTTTTGTCCTGAAAGTCCCTCAAACTACATGAAAGAACAAACTGAGCTTTGAACTTCACCCTGGAAATAGTATGTTTTGACAAAGCTGCTGTTCTTCTATAGGGGGTTACGTTTACTGTGACAAAACTTTCCCATGTGTTCATGTTCCACCAAAACAACTTCTCCCCTGACACTATTTGTGATATTTCAGCACCAAACAACCCAGAAAACTTTCATCCTTTTTCCAGAATAATAGTGGAGGGTTCCACACCTATCTAAAAATAGGGCGTGTCCCTGGATCTCACTGGAATGTTCCATCAAGATTAAAAAACAACTTGAATGTGTCAGGTTCTGTCACTATGTTAGAGTCCTGTGGTATTGATGCAGGAGATCACCCAATAGAAGTGGGTGGTACTTTCACTGGAGAACTCAGCTAATTAAATGAAAGTCCATATGTGACTCTCTATTAGTGCTCATTAGTAATTATGTTTATATCTGTAACAATTCCCATATGGTAAACCATCAAAGTATGCACCATTATAAAGTAAAGTAAATTTTTGTCCTTATATAAAGTAATATTAATATATTTTTTTTAAATGCGTCTCTCTCTCTCTCTCTCTCTCTCTCTCTCTCTCTCTCTCTCTCTCTCTCTCTCTCACACACACACACACACACACAAAGCCCTGATTAGACCCCGATGGCCATAAAAATAAAAAGCAAAGAAATGTGTTCTCAGTGACATCATCATCATTGTAATTATTTAAACCCAGGGAAATCACTAAAAGTACACACAAAAAAAAAAAAAAAAAACAGAAACAGACAAGACATGGCAAAGGATGATGTTTTTGTGTTAAAACAAATAGATACAATTTGAGGTGATATTGTTTATAGACTATTATGTTATTATTTTTCTGGTCCACTTAAGGTCATATTGGTCTCTATGTGGCCCCTGTAAGAAAATGAGTTTGACACGTCTGCTTTAAAGGATTCCAAGTAAAGGTGGTGGAGTAAAAGGAAGTAGATCCAGTACCTCTGTAAACTCCCCATTCTACGGAAACAAAGCCACACAAATTCCCGTTCCCAACACTAAGTATATTATAAGTTCTCAACTAGAATCCCCTCGATTTTATACACTGGACATCTAAGCTAAATTAAAGTTCCCAAATCATAAAATTAGACCAACATCACAGTCATATCCGCACAAAAGCAATAACAAAATCAGCTTTTTATCACATTTATCGTACAAATGCAGCCAAACTTGATGACAGAAGCTAACCCCGGAGAACAGAGCTCCCCGAAAACACCATGAGAAAGCTTCAACGTCCTGAAAAAACAGCTGCTTGAAATGCTAAATGTATAATAATTCATTTAGTGTGGGGAAATGAATTTCATATTCCATTTATACTGCAACGGATTATGAGAAAATACAAGTGTGACTACATGATGAAGTGAAATATATTGTACTTTGACAGGTTATGTCATAAGTCAGTGTTTCCACATAATGCATTGTAACATTTACTTTTAATTAATTTTCAGTTATGTTAAGATTTAATTAATTTAATGGATATGTAATGTGGAGTTGGCTTTGAGCCTGGGAATTCCATTAGTGGTAATGATGTGCAGCGTTATCTAGTATATGACGATGAAAAACTTGAGCTTGTAGACTTGTACAGCAACAGCTCTATTATCTGACATGTGTCGACTTCTTCTCCCAGCGGGTGCAGAACCCATCCACTCAGTATTCCTTCATATCATTCTGAGGAGGAAAAAAATTATTTCACCCATAAAGACCCAAACATCCACCATCTACCAAATCATTTACTGATGTAAAAAGGTTAATATTGTCACTAATCCTATCAATACATTACATTAGGCAGACGCTTTTATCCAAAGTGACTTACAGTTATTACAGGGTATTGGTTACAACCTGGAGCAGTGTAGGATTAGGTGCCTTGCTCAAGGGTACTTCAGCCATTGCCTACTGGTTAGGATGGGATTTGAACCTGCAACTCTCCAATCTTAAATCCAACGCTCTAACCACTAGGCCACAGCTGCCCCCAATACATGTGAATGATTGGTGTAAAATACAGTTTGTTATCTTTCATGGTCATCAGATATGACCCATTTGGATGTTCAGAGGCTCCGTAGTTACCATGGAAACACCGTCATCTTCTACAACACTGATTCACCAGTAAAACCAATGGAATTGGATCAATGACAGTGGATGGACACACTTCTTTTATGTTTAGTTCATGATATATTTTGTTGAAAATGTCCCTTTTTCTTCACTTGTCTGTGTTTCTGATATAATAATCCTCAACATTAATCTGCGCTTTTATGAACATCTGTGTGATTAGTGTAATAAATATAGAAAAAATACATACATTTCACTGAAAAGATGCAAAATATGAGGATAATATTATAATAAGTGCTGCCAGGCACAACAAACTCCGCCCCTCGTACATGCTTGGCTAAAAACGTTCATTTGGTCTTCTGTTACTGTAATTATATTCAGCTTTTCTCTTTTGTTCAGACACGGTATAGTGTAAAACTGTCAAGAAGGTAACATCTAAAAACTATACCTTGTCTGAACAAAAGAAAAAAGCGAAATATAATTACATATTGGAGTTTATCTTGGCATTAATCCAGCTGATGTCATCATGTTTATGCATGTGCTGATGTCAACATATCGGTTGCCTCTATATATGTGCCAAGTCTGAAGAAAACGCAAAGAAATCAATTGATGTTTTTATAAACATTTGAAATTTTGCCCATTATAAGTAAAAAACAAAAAAAATATATTTATTTTTTTTCATTCATAAAAAATTTTAACTTTGACCTGCTTTTCCCAAAATGTAATCACATCTATTCTGTGTCACTGGCAATCTATAAACCCAATTTGATATGAATTTAAACAATAATTTTACTGCTAGAGTGTTAACAAACAAACCGAACCAAAAACAATACCCCTTGCCTCCTATTCAGGGACGGGGTAATAATGAGTGAAAAATCACTTAAGAAAGGTTAAATAAACAGAAAAAATGATTTGAGAATTGCCATAACAGTTGCACTGGGTCTTTATGGTATCAACAACATGAATTGTTCCTCAGCTGACCAATTAGTCCAGGCAAAAGATGATCTATGAGTGACACTGTCTCCTTCTGTGACACATACACGGTCATAGAAAGGCCAACAACAAAGGCGACTTAAAAAGAAAAGGAAGGTTTATGATACAAAGAGTCTGCGATTATGACTCCTTCACTGAGTTGCCGTACTTCAAAAGCAGCTCTTTGTTCTTTAACTCGCACAAAAACTCACAGATACCCCTTCAAACAGACTCATGAGATGAAAAGGAACTGAGTTTGAATTCTGGATTAGTAGTTTTAAGTATCTGTACTTTACTTAAGGACTCATTTCTGGCAATGCACTCTTCCTCCTGACATTTTAATTCAAATATCTGCACTTTT
This sequence comes from Ostorhinchus rueppellii, assembly GCA_030068375.1. Taxonomy (NCBI): domain Eukaryota; kingdom Metazoa; phylum Chordata; class Actinopteri; order Kurtiformes; family Apogonidae; genus Ostorhinchus; species Ostorhinchus rueppellii. The sequence continues at coordinate 28,417,259 of JAQQZY010000001.1, forward strand.
TAGATTTTGAGGAGTTTACTTTTTACTTTCCATTACTCTGATCTAAAGTGTTTAATAACTGTTGAACCAATAATCCTGTCAATAATAACAATGGATTTGATTTTTATAGCACTTTCTAGTCACCCAAAGCACTTTACACTATTGATCATTATTCATTCACTCTCACATTCTCCCTCTGGTGGTGGTAAACTACATTTGTAGCCACAGCTGCCCTGG
>JAQQZY010000001.1:28417574-28428773 GCA_030068375.1 Ostorhinchus rueppellii
TTAAGTAGCTGGGATAGGCTCCATGCGACCCCCGTGACCCTAGTGAGGATAAAGCGGGTATAGAAGATGAATGAAGGAGTGATTTGGAATCAATTCACAACAGATGAACGTACAGAAAGGACCGAGTTATTAAAAACAATCATACTTCTCATCACTCATCCAGATCTCCTTCCAACTCACCACCTCTTGTGATTTTCCTGGACAACAGAGAATGAATGAATATATACAAACTCATTAAATACACTGTTTACAAATATTAATATAAACCCATATACCCAAAACAACACTACCAAATACATATTTACATTTACCCAGGAAACCCCTCCTTCACCCTCCCAGAACCTTTAAATACTGTCCAAGCCTCCAGGGGTTCTTTTGGGCAGACACCAGATTAGAAGTAGAACCACATAGGTAAGTTAGCATCTGATACAAATAATATTCTTAACCCTAGATTTCACTCTACACACAATATCACAACTGCTCTGTAAATCATTCAGTTACCATACACTGTCTTCGTGTGTTATGAGCACGGAAGTGTAAATGGCTTGGCATCCACTCACTGGACCAACTCTGCCGCAGTATTACAGAATACAAACACATTCAATAAATATCTTAATTTAAAACACAATGCATTTATATCCTTCCCTGTGTTACATACATTACACATTAGTGCCACTGTCTGTCTGTCTGTCTGTCTCTCTCTCTCTCTCTCTCTCTATATATATATATATATATATATATATATGAACTATAATCAATAAAAGACGTAACAATGACCTGTCGTTACAATTAGTTCAGCAAACTTTCATATTTGTGCAAATCAACATTGGAATTTTGTGGGATTCACAGCCATATTTGTTTCCTCTGCACATTTATGCACCTTATTACTCACTTGAGTACCATGAAGCCTGTGCTGGTGTTGATAAAAAAAAAAATTAAATGATGTAAATCCAAGAGGCTCAAGTCACATCTGAAAAGATTGAAAAGCATGTCAACTATTGGAAGAAATATTCTTTAATCTTTCAGCTGTTTTTTGCTTGTGGTGAACCCGTCCTTGACTTCAGAGGTGGGGAATAATGTTGGCAAATTTGAGTCAAACACAAACCTTTTTCTTCCCACATCAATGCACTGCATGAAACACAGTCACAGGTGGTTAACTTCATCAGATGTCTACAGGTCTGGAGTCTCAATTCAACATTTATTATTATTATTTCCTTTTTTTTCCCTATCTTGCTACATTGCAACGATGAATACAGCAGTTGATTAAGTGTTGCCGACCCATCCATTTAGGATGAAATAGTCTTCATGTTGGAGAGGTGCACATTGATGTAAGTTAAATGAAATTAAACAAATGAATACTTCCACTGAAATACATTCCAACTAAAGTAACAAGCCTGTTTTAATGTATGAGGAAAAGTTCCACAAATAGAAATACTCAGGTTGGGTTGAGTGATTGAATGACGAAGATATATATTTTGTGAAAAAACGTTTCCTTGATAGAAATATGAGACATGCTTGATACAATTTCAATACAATTCAGTCGTCCATGTTTTGACAGACATAAGAACAGCCAATCATAAATCAGTTATGGCAGTTCAGGAACCCCCCCCCCCACACACACACACACACACATATGTCCCCTAGTATTGTTTCATGAAGATGGTCTGCTCTGTTTGTGTTCTCTTAAAACTTGAAAGCTTTTACCTGCTGGTCAAACTTTTAGTTTAGTTAAATATATATAGACTTGTTTTATTTTTCTGAAACAGCTGTATAACATTCTTCAGCACATCTGTCATGTTCAACATCTGACAGAAAATATATCCAATTTAAATCAACAATAACCTTCTGATGTTTTCTCAACTAAATTTGAGAAATGGAAAATTTAAGCTAGACAGAAATAGTGATTTGATTTATATCATGATGCATATCGATATCGTCTAATATGAAAAAAATTAATTATTGTGATATGATTTTTCCCATTTTTCCTCTGCATTTTATATTTTCCTGTGAAAAACAAGTAGTGTATTTTCCTGAATTTGTAGATATTCATACGAAGCTCAGAGTAAATTCAATTGAGTTATTTCAAAGCAGAAAATTGAAGAAAAAGTGGCTTTTTCTTTATAAAATATCATTAAGATAAACTCTATAACTGTCATGTGTTGAACTCTATTGGTTTTATAGGTGAACTAGGTAGTGTTTGTACTTATTTTATTATTATTATTATTATTTTTTACCTCCGTCAAGGAGATTATGTTTTTGTTAGGATTTATGGCTTTGTTTGTTTGTTTGTTTGTTTGCAACATAACGTAAAAAGTTATAGACTGATTTTGGTGAAATTTACAGGATATGTCCGCTCTGGTTTTAAGGTAGTGTTTGTACTTTCCTCCACTAGATGGCGCTGAATGACTGCATATGAAGCTCTGTGCCACCATGCCCTATCTCGCAATGATAAAATAGAATGCTTTAAAAAATTCCTGGATCCAGATGGTGATCTGGATCACCTCCAAAATGGAACCATCTCTTCCTTGATGTAGAGCGGACATATCCTGAAAATTTCATCAAAATCTGTCCCAAACTTTTTGAGTTATGTTGCTAACAAACAAACAAACACACAAACCCTGGCAAAAACATCACCTCCTTGGCGGAGGTAATAAATATTGCAGAAGATGGTGTTTCCACATTCACTACGGAGCCTCTGAATGTCCCATTAAGACATTTCTGACGTTGCTTAGAAGCAGAGAAACTGCATTTTACCTGAATTATTTAATGTATTGATAGCATTATCGGATTCAAAAGTTATTCCATTTCAGATCAGGCGTTTTTATCCCATGTGGCCGCTCGGGCCTTCGAGGATAATGACACATACTGAATATCAGCTGATGTACGATCGCATCCCCAGGGATATTAATACTCAACACATGATTTACAGACACAAACCAGGCAGATTTAAACATTAGATCCATGTTTGAGCCTGAATTAAAAAACACAGTACATGTCATGATGGAAACTTGACATGAGTGAGAGACAGAGCAGATGATAGAAGTGAGCAGCGAGGTGTGTCACTGCTAACCTGCGCTGCCTTTCCTTTCTTTTCTTAATTTCTCATGTCAACAGGTTTGATCAGTCATAGCCTGTGTGACCTTTAAGGTGCACGCAATGACTTTTAAACCAAGACAGATCAAACAAAGATGGATAATGGTGTGTTTTTTAAGCAGATGTCAGGTTATCAGACATTGTTACTGACTTTGATCAAATTTCTTTAAAAAAAAATGATCAAATAAAGTTTAATGACAGAGAAAAACCAGCCATTACCAACTACTGGAGACGTTGTCCTCCATATATGAGAACAGAGCAATGCTACAAATCTATGCTGATGGAATATGATTCATTACTAAATAAATTACAGCGAACAAAGCACCTAAAATGAGCTCAACCTTAAACATTAAAAAATGTAACACATGAATGCAGCAGTAAAACGAATCCAGAAACATATGCAATAATAATGCACTGACCAAAACCATTTTACTGCAATGCCTCACGCTGTGTACTCAGCTAATACTTAAATACTTAAATAGGCATTTATTTCAATATATTTTTCTGCAGTTTTTACTTACAGTGGAGCCTTTTGTGTTAAGAGTTTGCCGAGAAAAGCTGAAATTCAGAGAAGAACGCAATCACACGTGACCGTGTTTATGTGGACGAAGCTGGCAATGCCTCAGGAAATGGATTGTGCTCATACACCCCCCCCGAAGGCTGAAATGGTTCATTAAGTACTTTCAGGGATTCAATTAACAGCATAAATTAGATTATTCTGCGTTTGTGCACACATATGTATACTGCATGTATTCGTCGCTCTTAATGTGTGTGTAGAACATGATTCATGAGACTTTAGCATCATTAGTTCAGCGAGGGAAGCTCAATGATTTATGTTAATCACTTCCTGTCCCTAAAGGAAGTGCAACCTAAAATATAGAGTCAGAAAGAGAATGTGATGGAACAGATAAGAAACACACACACAGACAGATGCAAACTATTTCAGGTCAGGGAAATATCAACCCATCATTACAGAGACAATGTGGTGACTGCACGTCTGTGTCTGAGCAGTGATGGTCAGAAAAGAATAGAGAAGATAGAAATAGAATAGAATAGAATAGAACCTTTATTGTCATTGTATGATGCAGATCCAATGAAATTGGGGTGCAGCTCCAGTGCAACAGAAAAGTAATAAATACAATGTAAAAATACAATATAAAAATCCTAAACTATGAAACTAAACTATAGTGCAATTGGTAGATTGGCACACATGTTGTGTAGTATATATAATATAAAATATAATGTGGTAAATTTACAGTTACAATTTAAATGTTTGGTAATCAAGTTAGTAAAGTTCAATTCTTAAATATTGATAAATTACTCAAAGTGTTTCCTACAAACCAAATTAAGGTAAACAACACATATACATACAGTGCTTAACAAATGTATTAGACCACCTGTCATGGAAACAAGAAAACATAAATAACCTCATAGTTTATCAAAACTTGTTTCAAATTAATAATTTCAATGTTATTCATTAAGAAAATGACCAATTGGAATAACAAAATAGTCCTTGTTGTTAAATAATAACCAAAAACGTCCATATTTCGTGTGTCCACCTTTGGTGCAGATAACAGTTTATATTCTTGCTGCCATTGTTTTTATGTAGTTTTACACAGGAATGCAAGATAATAACTGGAATTCTGCAACATCATTAAATAAATAAATAAATAAATTGTAATTTCCCATTAAACTTGAAAATGTATGGATATCAACTGTAATATTCTAGCATTAAAGATATTATGATAAAAAGATCTGTCATACTGGTGGATTAATTGGTGGATTGATTAGAAATATCAAATATATTGAGGTAAACAGAAATACTGTTCAATTATGGCAGCAGTGGGACACCTTATACTGGGTGGAGCTGGAAGAATACATCTGTTCAGCACTGTCGTAGGGTATGCACAGTCTAATACTGCTTACCCATTAACTGTAAGTTGTCATCGTGTAAAAACAGTTTTAATATTTTTGCAGGTGAGAAAATAGTTTAGACTTCAGACCTGTGGTGGCTGGAGCTGGAGCCTCCTTAAAAATGACTTCTTCAGATGTTGGCGATTATCTGCTGGATTCATTTGAATAAAACATGACCTACATCATGATGGGACTTGAAATTTAAAGAGAGTGGACTATTCTTATGGTTTGACCTGTCAGGATATAATAACTAGCACAGTGGTTCCCCACAGGTTCTAGATCCTCTGATCCACTTCATTCAGTTATGTTCTTGGTAAATTCCACCAGCATTTTCAGTTAAATAACCTCTCAGCTGGCATGTCTGTTTCTGCACATGGAATTTGACACCGTGGCAATGTGACCCTATTGGTTATCTGTTGCTAGGTAACCCAATTCAATGATGATGTTATGATTCTGGGCATAGCAATGTGATTGTATTCCAAAATTACTAATATCCCCCAAAATACTGGTTGGATCAACTTGCCATTTTTACTAGTCTGTTCCTTGACCAAAAACACTTCAGTATGCTGAACTGCAGCAGTCAGCTCTTTCTGGATTCTGTGTGATACCAGAGACACACACACAGTCCACTCCCCTTTTATTATATAGGATAACAACAACAATAGTATAAGTAGGATCAAATTGTCTGGTTCTATAATTGTTTACATCTCCCCTCAAGAGTAAATATCAACTACAAAAGCACATAGAGCGCAGACCTCCGCTAAGGTAGTATTTGTACCTTCCTCCACTAGATGGCGCTGAATGACCTCATAGTCTATTCAGTCCTGTCATGCCCCATCTCCCAATGACAAAGAAACTTTTAAAAAATTCCTCAATCCAGACAGTGATCCGGATCACCACCAAAATTTAATCAGTTGTTCCTCATCTCATTTCTAACAATTCCTGAAAATTTCATCCAAATCCGTTCAGAACTTTTCAAGTAATTTTGAACACAAACAGATAAATGCTGGCAAAAACATAACGTCCTTGGCGGAGGTAATAACGGAGCCAAAATGGAGAGCCAGTGTGAAAGGTACATTCCAATGGAAGCAGGAAATACTTGAGGGCCAGTAGGAGTCACATGCTGACAATTAAATGACCTTGATTTATGGCTCATCAGCCCTAGTGACCACCTCTATGGGTTTTAGCTGTTGGCTGGTCGAGGGCATTCAGTAACATGTTCACAAAAACCATGTAGCGATGAACTCAGAGAAGCAACTTTTTTCCCATCAATCTGAGACAGGTTCAAAGGTCATTCCCAAACCATTTAGAGCCCTTCATTCTACAGTGAGAGATAATTCACAAATGGACAACAGTCTGGACAGCTGTCAATCTCCTTGAATGGACCTCTCAATAAATTCACCTCAGGTCAAACTCTGCAATGTTCAGAGAAATTGTAAGAACACACACAAAAAACAGGTACATCACAGTCTCTGGAGGCCCCGGTTAGCATCTTAAGGATAACTAGAAAAAGACAGAACAAGCACGGCTCAGTCAGTCCTGTTTGGTGGAGACGCTGTTGGAAGTGTCATGTCTGTAAAAGCAGCCTGGGTTTGCAAAGATGCACATGAAAAATAAATACATCAATAAATAAATACATGCATGCATACATACAAGCATACATGAATACATAAATAAATAACCAGATGTACAATAATAATCATGTCTGTTGGTCAGATGAGACCAAAGTGGAGGGTGTGGACATACTCCACAGCGCCACATTTGGTGAAATCCAAACACAGTGCATCAGCAGAGGTGTCAAGTAATGAAGTACAAATACTTTATTACCTTATTTAAGTAGAAATTTTGGCTCTCTATATTTTACTGGAGTAATTATTTTTCGGCAGATTTTTTACTTCTGCTTATATTCTCTGTACTTTCCACTCCTTACATTTTAAAAATAGCCTTGTTCATTCAAATAAAAAATAAACTGTTCAGATAAATGGAGCCATCGGGATACAGTGAATTTGATTGTGTTTGGATTAGAAGTATAAACATATACAGTACCACTGCAACATCCTGTCGGTTTGTACGTGATCCATCCCACCTGACTTTTGCACCATTACAATATTCAACTAGTCCTCATATCTTCTGCTCCAGAAACACGTTAATGCTCAGTAGGACACATATATGGTTCTTTAATACATTTGTATTGAACTAAAATGTGTTCATTTTCAAAGGGCGTGTATGCAGCTGAAACAGGTAGACAAGTGCAACCCAAATGTTTCAACATGATTATAACCCTTTCATACATGATATATGAGAACCTTAATCAAGTTTTCAGGGCGACACGGTGGTGCAGTGGTTAGAACTCGTGCCTCACAGCAAGAAGGACCCGGGTTTGATTCCCGGGCGATCCTTGGGATTGTAGTGTCTGCGTGGGTTTACTCCGGTTTCCTCCCACAATCCAAAGGCATACTGATAGGCTAATCTAAATTGCCAATTGGTGTGAATGTTCGTCTCTATATGTCAGCCCTGTGATGAACAGGGTGTACCCTGCCTTCGCCCTAAGTAGCTGGGATAGGCTCCATGTGACCCCCGTGACCCGAGTGAGGATAAAGCGGGTATAGAAGATGAATGAGGTTTTTTTTTCCTTTTTGGGCATGGGGGGGAAACAAAACCAAACAATGTGACTGATTTTTAAGTACGTATTGCAAAAAAAACAAAAAAACAAAAAAACCCCCCCTTTGTTTTAAAAAAAAAAAAAAGCTTTTTTTTTTTTTTTTAACACACAAGCATTTCACTGCAGATCAGGTTTTATCTTGAACACCAAAGTTACAGTAATGGAATGAATCAGTGTTTGGGATGATGCATAAGCGTCCACTGTGTTGGCTGACAAGGAACTAAAACAATAAAATCCATGAATATACAAGAGAACAGCTTTGAACAGTTGTCCACTGGAGTGACCACTGTGCATGAAAGGGTTAATATAACATCAGTCATTATGGTCTTTAGATGAATAGTTTTTGGGAGGAGGGGTAGTGCACTTTAGGCACCACCTACGCTTCTGTCCTAATGGCATTTTCCCCCTTACATTTATTTATATACTTTAAGTCGTTTTGAAAACAGTACTTTTATACTTTTTCTGGAGTAAAAAACATGAGTTCATATTCTAACTTGTACAGAAGTCTGTTTAAACCCTAGTATCTACACTTGTAACAGAGGAATAAATGGGAGTACTTTAAACACCTCTGCATATCAGTACAAACAGTCAGTCATGATGGTGGAGGGGTGATGATTTTGCAGCCACAGGAACTGAGGGCTTTGCCACATCTTAGGCTACGTTCACACGGCAGGTCTTATTGCACAGTTTGTTTGTTTTTTGTGAAATCCATTTGTTTTTCTGTGCTCGTTCATATTACAAATTAAATGCGACTTCTATTATTTTTGAGTATGAACTGAATGTGACCCTGAAGTGACCCACATGAGCAAAACAGGTCCTGACATCATGCTGGACCATGCAGAACGCACTGTGTTTAAGGAAGTAAATATGGAGACATCTGGTATCGGCGTGTGGCACTGATAAACTTTGTCTAAAACCGAAGTCAGCACCAGTCAAATCATTTTAAGTAATAGATTAAAAAAGAGCAGTCAGGTTTATTACTGTAGCTGCTACGTCTGTACAGCGGAGTATTTGGATGTGGAGTCGGAGTCAGGAGTGGTGGGATAGTGACGTTAGCAGCTTCACTGACACAGACTTCATTCAGAAGTTTCCAATGACAAGAAAATCTATCTGTGACCACCTCTCTGTAACACTCTCATGACAAGACACTCATCTCCAGTGATTCCAATGATATAAAGGTCGGATAAATGTGACCTGGCCGTTCAGACTGACGTCGCATTGCAAAATATCTGATATGTATCAGATTTAGGACCACATATGAAAGTGGCCGGGGTTGGATTTAAAAAAATAAAAATCAAAAATCAAATTTGTGCTGTTCAGACTGTCTTTAACAGTCAAAAGTCAAGAGAGTTTTATTGTCATATGCGTAGTTACACCACACAATGAAATTCTTACTCTGTTCAATTTCCCTGAGCAGACTCACATTAAAAAAAAAAAAAAGAGCCATACAAAAGAGAATAATAAAATATAGCAAGAGTAAGACAATAATAATATAATAAAGAAGAAAAATTTCACATTAAAAAAAAAGACATGGTGGAAATATATACATGTGCAGTGCAATGTGCTGTGTGCAGGAGCTGTGAGGTGCGTGTGTGCATGCAGTAAAGTGACAAGTGATGGCGAGAGTCAGTATGTGAGGTAATTGTTCAAAATCCTAATGGCCTATGGGTAGAAACTGTTAGCCAGTCTCGCAGTCCTGGCCTTCAGGCTCCTGTAACGTCTGCCTGATGGTAGCAGTGTAAACAGGTTGTGTGGGTGAGTATTGTCCCTGATGAGGTTGTGTTTTAACAGGTCAGATACAGGTCAAATAGCAGCAAAAAAATGTATTTGGGCCACATTTGGCTGCACTCTGAACGTAGCCTTAGTCAAATGTGAGGTTATTTGTCCAACCACTAAAGTCGGCTAAAACTGGACCATGAATTAGGACAGTGATCTAACCATGCCAGCAGATTTACAAGGGAAGAACTGTGGCATTGCAAACGCATGAACAAATATTCAGTCCTCAGTGAACTGAAGGAAGGCTATATTGAAGAGTGAACCAAAACTCCTCACCAATGATATGAGACTGAAAAAAAATTAAATAAAATCACAAACTAATTGCTTTAATTTATTGCTGATAAAAGGTTGTTCTGCAGGCTATTGAACCATGTGGTGTATGTAGTTTTTTCATATACTGCTTCTCAATTTAAGCCTCCTTTTTGCAAATACTGACAGCTGAATCAAGGATGTTGTTTTGGGGTTTTTTCTTAATTGATTTTTTCTCGTCTATCCATCTTCTGCGTATCCAGGTCCAGACCACAGGGGAATCAGCTTGAGTCCCCCCACAGATATTGCGTCACATTTGCATATCTTTACATCCTGCAAAGGACCCAATGATTTTTTTTTTTTAATGTCCTGATCCAGAAAACCATTGAATTCAATGAGGATGTGCTTTTCCCCTCACATCTATGTACCATTCTACTCATAACTGATAGCACCCGATGCCCTGCCATCATATAATGGAAATGCAAAAGAGCTGTGCTGAGTGTAAAGGAGGCTTAAATAACACTTATTGAATTTCACCTGTGATGCACTTTTCTAAAAACAAGGTTACATAAGGTGTTTTGTCTGATTGTATAATAAAAACAATTTCAGTTCAAAGGAAATTGTGAAAGAAAAAGAGGAAAATCCATTAACATGAGTGAAGAGACTTTATGAACAAGCAATGTCAGATTACTAAGAAATACTGATAAAAAGACAATAAACCTGTTGCTTGTCTGTGAAAACATTGGGCTCTTCAACACCCAAATACATATTCATTATAAAAACACCACTGTATAAATATCCATTTTTCATTTGACATATTCTGCCTAATGCTCAAAGAAAATGCGCTGCTGGAAAAGACACAGTCCACCTTTAGCTTCAGACCACATCTCTGTAGATAATAGCTATTCATTAGTGGATCGAACCTGACTGTGAGCTATATAGGTGTACAACAATTCTATGATGTATCCTGGAGCTTTTCCATCAAAAAGGTGCTGCAAGTCACTAATGAGACAAAAAAATCAATTTGATGTCTGATAGGAAAGAGCAATAAGTCCCGTTGTGGTGATGTGGTTCACTCCCTGTCTTTTGTCTTTGCTAGAAAACATCCAGCCACATTCTGCACCCCTTGACTGATTGTGCGTAGTAAGTTTAACAAGGTTAAAGATCACACTGCAAGATGTAACATTAAAATAATGAGTAAGCTGCCGTTCCCTCGCCGCTGCATCTGAAGTACCGAAACAGAAGGCAACATCAATGTCTGATTCCATTACTCACTTATCAGTTAGAGTTAAACAACCTGTTACAGCTGAAGCAATATTAACCACTGCAGGACCTACCCATGGAAGTGAAATATTATGTAACCCACTACTGAGTATGTACACGTCGATGTTGGCCAGTTCCTTAAAATACCAGAATTTGAGACTTTAGGCTCTGGAGAGAAAAGAGGACAGAGTGCAATAAAAGACACCACAATGAATATACGTTTTTCTTTCTTTTACTGAATG
>JAQQZY010000001.1:28516460-28527306 GCA_030068375.1 Ostorhinchus rueppellii
AGTAGCTGGGATAGGCTCTATGCGACCCCCGTGACCCTAGTGAGGATAAAGCGGGTATAGAAAATGAATGAATGAATTTCTTTATATACAGAGAAGATATGTACATGATGTGAAATGTTGGTAAAATGATGCTGACTAAAAAAGAAAATTATAAAAAAAATAAATAAATAAAATGGTAGGATTGCATGAAAAAGTCATGTTTGCAGATTAATGTTTAAATGACATGAATAAATACTTTCTAAAGAACATGGCATTAATATGTGCAAATAATAGACACATTTTTTCATGTGAATCTGAAAGGTTTTTTTGTTTGTTTTCTTTTTCAGTGAAATTACCAGACAGAACTGGATCCAGATTCCAGATGAACCACTACCCAGAAAACAACACACACGACAACTCGAGCTGATTGTAGTCTTTGTGCACACTGAGCCGCCCGTCAGTCACTACACAACGCACTGGAGCATCTGTATCCAGCCTCTGGCATCTCTGCTGGCTTCATCAAATTCATTCACTAATCTGAAAACTCCCAGGTGGGAGTATTATTTTCTCCACACAGACTGGAGCTCCTGCTCATTAAAACCAGGCGTCTTACACACTGCCTAGCCAGAAAAAAAGGTCACACTCTAATATTTTGTTGGATCACCTTTAGCTTTGATGACAGCATGCATTCACTGTGGCATTGCTTTAATAAGCTTCTGCAATGTCAGAAGATTTATTTCCATCCAGTGTTGTATTCAGCACAAAAAATAATAATGTATTTTAACCAGTGTTGTTGTTAATCATTGACATATGCCAGGCTACAAATAAATAAATAAATGTAATCCAATTTTTGTCTCATGTTGGAAAACACTATTTTTTGGTGTTTTTTGCATAAAAAAATATTGTTTACATTACAAACATGGCATTTTAAGGGCAAATATGACTGTTAGAGTATTTAGTACTTTTTTTATGGAATCTTAAGTTGATGAAATAAAAAAAAAAAAGAAAGGAAAAGTTCAAAATAAACTATGAAAAACATTTTGACTGTACAATAGCACTGCACAGTATATGTACTTTCAAAAATTGCTTTACCCTAAAATTGCTCCCAGTAGGGTTTGGGGCAGCACGTGTGTGTGTGAATGTGAGGCTTTGTAAGGCACTTTGGGCACCATGAAGGTGTAGAAATGCACTATATACAGTCACCTCCAAAAGTACTGGAAGACCAACTTCAATTCCTTTCTTTTTGTTGCATTTGGGTTTCAGATAAAACGATGAATATGACACAAAAGTTCAGAACTCCAGCTTTTATTTGGTGGTTTTTAAATAAAAATGTGTTAAACAACCCAGGAAATATGGACTTTTCTTTGAAACCATCCACTTTTCAAGTGAGCAAAAGTATTGGAAGTATTATCTGAAACCCAAATGGGCAGCTGTGGCCTAGTGGTTAGAGCGTTGGACTTAAGATCGGAGAGTTGCAGGTTCAAATCCCACCCGAACCAGTAGGCAATGGCTGAAGTGCCCTTGAGCAAGGCACCTAACCCTACACTGTTCCAGGTTGTAACCAATACCCTGTAATAACTGTAAGTTGCTTTGGATAAAAAGCGTCTGCCAAATGCATAAATGTAATGTCTTCAGTGTACAACAAAAACAAAGGAATTGAACTGGCTGTTGGCGGTGACTAAGTCCAGTCCATTTTATCCAAGGGGTGAGGCTGAGGCTTGGTCAGGGACGGTCTGAGGTCAAATACCATAGGCACAGCAGAGGTCAGGCGTGGTCAAGGGACGGAAGGCAGGTCGAGACACGGGGCTGGAACAACACTCAAGGGTCGGACGAAAGCTGGTTGAGATCAGGTGGGTTTGGACTGGAGACGTGGTCGGGCAGGCGGAGGTCGAGCGAGGAGGCTAGCAGGCAGGGGTCAACAACAGATCAGATCAAAACACACGGGAACTCTGGAGGTACGCTGGACGGAAGGATAACCATGACTATCTGGCAGGGAATGAAAGACTGAGAGGTGGTTATATAGCTCACACCTGATGAGCCACAGCTGGCCCATCAGGTGTGCAGAATGATAATCAGAGGGTAGGGGAACTGGGGGAAAGGTTAAGGAGAGGACAGACAGAAAATGGAGTAAAAAGGACAACAGACAAAGCAGAGATATGACATCCTTTGTTGATATTTGTTGGTTTTTTTGTTCTGTTTGTTTACTTTTTTTGTTTTTTCTTATAAAAATGATAAGGGCTTTCTATATTAGTGTAATTATCAAAAATTGTGTCACATTATGTTATTGTCATTGTTATTGGTATTAAATATGTTATTATTATTATTATTATTAGATAATGACTGCTATTATTTACGTAGAAACCATGAAGAATAGATATTGGGGGTAGGAGTATATAAATCGATACTTCTTCCTACTCCTTTTCGAGCATGTGTCACTTTATTTATTTATTTGCTAGTTGAATTATTCTAACTTACATTGCTACATTGTACATTACATTGTTTACATATAAACCTTTTAAGTATCACTATTGATATCTGGTTGGTGGGTCTTGTTTTGTTTTATTTTCTTTGTCTACATGCTCGAAATAAAAGACGAAATGAAATGACTTATTTCCTGGTGTAGCCTGTTACCGACGTCAGTGCTACCGTGGTGATTTCCTGCCACCTGTTGGATTGGAGTGTTGCTAGGCTGACCTGATGAGCTGTATTGTGACTGTCAGGCTGAATGACAGTTGGTGTATTTGCTGGATTTATCATACCTGTACTACATACCGAACGCTAAGGTACTGGACAAATACTAGTACTGGAACACCCTATCAACGAAACAAAGCAACAAAATAATACAAATGTTCTTTTTGGGTGTTTAGGCAGACCTTTTTATCATCAATATTAAACTGAATTATTGCGTGCTGGGGTTGGAAATAGCCTTTAAATCAGCGCTGACATTTTGTGAGGTGCCTTCACATTTTTCTCAACAGATGGCCTTGAAGGGCACATCTGCAGGCACTTCTACTGATTTCCTTCTTGTGGTGTGGGAGAGTGTAGATGCGTGTCCTCTGAATCTGTTTTGTTCCTTTACGTCATATTTTACTGAAAATACTGCAATCAGGCCAACCTCAGGAGAAGGCGAGGGCAGGTGGAGACGACATGGAGAGAGGAGGGTGACGGAATACTCGAGAGAGGGAGGGAGGAACTGAGTCAGTCTGAGGGAGATAAAGAATGACAGTAAGGGAAAAAATGTGTTATTAGTCGGTAAGCTGGAAAGATAGGGGTGTGTGTGTGTGTGTGTGTGAGGACAGTGAACCAAAACAGGCAGAAGACTCTTGGGGTTGAAAGGATGAGAAAGAAAGAGACAGTGACAGAGAAAAAGGAAACTCTTGTGATAGTCTGAAGTGGAAATGTCTCCGCCTTGACCTTTTCAGACAAATTCACACTCCTCCACCCCTCTCCCTTTTGCATCTAACCTCATCTTTAAGAATTCCCTCTGTGGCTCCTCCTATCTTTTACTTCATATGCTCCGCTCCTTTTCCCACATGAATATTTGTTACAGAGGTCACAACCCCCTGCGCTGATGTTTTTATTTTGCACAAAGCACTTCTGGTGAATTAATGATCAAAGTCTGTTTCACTGTTGCTACAAGCTGATTGTAAGTAAATCATGGGAAAGTGTTACTCCCTCTGTGCTTTTAATCATCTCCCACCCTGTCACAACTGCCATGTTGTGTTAGAAGATGATACAGAGGTGTGACTGCAAAATCTGTTCCAACTATAAAACAAATAGCAGTTAATCCTGTGTGCATGAAACGGCAAGAGAAGCACCCTTATGTGTCTTTTTCTATAGAACACTGACGGGTACATTGGCTTCCAGACCTCAATAATAATGGACCTACTGAACAAAATTACTGGAATCACCAGAAAACTCTGTGAATAAATCAGTCCTCTCAGCACTTGTCTAAGCATACATAAATAGCTTTTTAGAAAACAGCACAACACTATTATTACTATCACACACTGCTGCTAAACTATTACAGCTTTAGATAGGAAAGAACACGGTGCAGTTGTTTTTAATGATCTTTAGAAGACACCCAGGTCCTCAGGCAGCACTAAAAAAACATTTAATGAAACTGCTTCGAAATGGCTTCAGAATTACCTGTTCAACGGACAGCAGCGTCAGCGAAGTAGAAATTAATCTGAGTTTGTGCAAATTACAAAAAGGTGTCCCACATGGCTTGGTCCTGGGAAGTGTTTTTGTTTCTTCAAAAACAGTCCAATTTACAATTCTATGATGATTCTACCGTGTACTAGGGATACAATGGTACAGGTTATCCAGGGTTTGACAGTTGCACAAACATTGTAAATGACCACACATGGTTTTGCTGTTCATCGCTGTTGGATGGGAACGATGGCTAACACATTTCAGCACGTTGCTATGGAGTGAGGTTTTTCAGATCCTGCTCTAAGACAAACTGTTGCTGGCATCAGTTAGGATTAAATAACTTCAGGATTGCAGTTTCCAGAGGATGTATATCATGGTACTGTATTTTGGATAAGTAAAGAAATATGATTTCTTCTGTACAGCAGAAAAATGGTGGCGTTTCTATTCATGCTGGGGCTCCTTTCTGTCCTCGCTTGTTAAATTGTTTAGCCCAGCGCGAAGCAAAAGGCATCCATTCAGTGCATTTTGTACTATCGTGTTTCTGGGCGTGCTCATTAGTTTATTAACAATCAACGAAATGAAAACTGCACTATCCCATTTGCTCATTAGTTCATTAACCCCAACACAACAGAAAATCTGTTATCCTGTTACAGGGCTGATTTTAACGTGGTCCTCGAAGCTTCGCATTAGAATGAGGATATATTCATGTAGCTTCATTTCACTTTACTCCGGTCATGTATTTCCTTTGAAATATTATTTGCCTTTGAAAAAGCTGATTTTGATAATACCTTTGATATCTGAGTTTTCCCAAGGACATTTTGCACCACTAAAAATACATTTACCGTGTGAGGACTGATCTGCTCACTGAATTTTAGTCTCTGCATCAATTTATGTACAGCTATAGATTACTTCAGGACTAAGTACAACAAAGGACAGAGCGTGTGTGGCTTTGAAAGATGAATGAATGAGAGCGGTATGAGGGCAGAGCTAGTGAACGTCTGTGTGTGTGTGTGTGTGTGTGTGTGTGTGTGTGTGTGTGTAATGAGGTATGCATGAGTGAATGAGGAACGGAGCACACTTTTTCTATACAGTCTGTTTGTCCTGTTGTTCGGTGTGGTTATGACCAACAGTAACTGTTGATTACACCTTCTGTAAATAAAGTCACCAGTGCAGAATAACTCAGGTCATCCTCAGACATCCAATATGTGTGTACATAATTCATTTCAATTCAGCTTTATTTATAGAGCCCAATATCACAAAATCACCTCATGGGGTTTCACAGAAATTGTTGAATTGATTTAAAAAAAAAAAAAAAAAAAAACACAACGAAAATAAGCAAACAGTCAAGTAATCAGTCAGTAAACAGTTACTAAAGCAAATGGATCAATGTCCCAGGCATCCCCCTGCCCTTAGATCCTCCTTCTCTGTCATGAAAAACTCCAAAAAACCCAGTGGGAAAAAGACAAACCAAGGGGAGAATCACAGTGAAGGAAATAGTTCCAGTGTGTCAGGATGCAGTAGGGTGGGGGCACGTGCAGACAGCTGAGGGGCACAACTACTCAGATGAGGGTGAGGAGGTCCATCCAGACTGACGATGGTAAGGGTGGAGGTCCAGGGTCACAAATAGCCTATAATAATTCTCCCTTCTGACCATAATGCTGTCAGATGAAAGAGCAGGAGTGGAGGTGTTTGTTCCGGGTTAAATGGTGAACACACCCATTAACACACCCTTCAACGCAGATAGTGAACTAATGACGGGTCAGCAAGTGCAATGAGCCCAGAGATGGATTTTGCCTTTGTTTTGCCTCTGTCAGATACAGGCTGACCCATCATTTGCGCACCATTTGTGATGAAGGGTGTGTTCACTGTGGCTACGTTCAGACTACAGCCGAATGTGGCCCAAATCTGAATTTTTGCTGCTATTTGACCTGTATCTGACCTTTTAAAGATAGTCTGAATAAAACAAATCCAATTTTTTAAAATCTGACCCAGGCCATTTTCATATGTGGTCCTAAATCCGATACATTTCGGATATTTTGCAAAGCGACGTCAGCGCATTTATCTGACCTTTACATCATTGAAATTCCCAGAGATGAGTGTCTTATCATAAGAGTGTTACAGAGAGGCGGTCACAGATAGATTTAAATGTTTTTCTTGTCATTCAAAAATTCTGAATGAAGTCTGTGTCAGTGAAGCGGCTAACGTCACTATCCCACCACTCCTGACTCCGACTCCACATCCAAATACTCTGTTGTACAGATTTGGCAGCCACAGCAAAAAACCTGTCTGTTCTTTTTTAATCTACTTAAAATGATTTAACTGGTGCTGACTTTGGTTTTAGACAAACTTTATCAGTGCCACACGCCGATACCAGATCCCTCCATATTTACTTCCTTAAACACAGTGCGTTCTGTTTGATCCTGCATGACATCAGGACCTCTTGTGCACATACAGGTCACTTCAGGGTCACATTCAGTTCATACTAAGAACTAATAGAAGTCACATTTAATTTGTAATATGAATGAGCACAGAAAAAAAATCCGATTTCACAAAAAATAAGAATTGTGCATTAAGACCTGCCGTGTGAACGGAGCATATTTCACCCAGAAACGAGCCTCAGGTTCCCAAAAGGGAAAGACCACCTTGTCCAAAATAACTCTTGTACTTCTTCCAATAACAGCTATTATTATACGATGTTTTGAGAGATTTGTGGTGTCATATAAGAACGTGTTCCCCTTCTTGGTGGATCCTCTCTAGTTCTATCTACAGTCAAAGGTAGTCCACTTGGTCCTCCCTCTATTCATCCACTTTGCTGACACATGACAATTCTGCCAAACCCACATCCACTCCCATCATCCATTTTGCTGATGACACAAATGTGATTGGCCTCAACATAAAGATCAGCAGTGAAAAGGTCAAACATTCATTTTTTTCATTCTCATCCCTGTCAACATAAGTGGATTTGGTGCCGACACTGTGCAGAAAACTAATTTCCTGGGATTAAACATCACATAGAGACTCAATTCTTCTTCCATCATTAGGAAAGCAAAAAAATGGCTGCCCACTCTGCGGTGAAAGTGACCCTCCCCCAGAACATCCTCACCACATTCTGTAGCGTCGTTGACAAAGTGCTGACAAACACCATCTCTGATTGGTACAGCCCTGCAGACACCAAGACACTACAGAGGATTTAAAAACAGCTTGGATCACTGTTGGTCTGCATCTCCTCTCCATCCAACACAGTCGCACCACATGCAACCTCTGCAAGGTGTTCAGTATTTATGATGACCCCTTCCCTCAAAGTGGGAGGAAATCTGTTTGTTTCTGCTGCCTGGTAGACAACACCATCTGAGCCTTCACAATCAGACTCTGCAGTGGGACACATTTCTGAACACTAAAAAAAAAAAATCAAGCCTGCTATTCCAGCTAATTAACCAACATTGATCTTAAATATAATATTAACATGAGATGAGGAGGAGATAGAGCAGTGGGCATCTGCTCTGTCTCTGTTCAGTGGGACTGTGCAGTTCTGGGGTGCAATGGGGTTTATTGTTTATTCCAAAGTGCAATGTTTGTTTTCTTGCTATTAGTAATTTAGTTCTCTTACCACTGCTTATTATTATTACTGATGCAGCAGGGTAGTGTTTGCATAACTGCCAGTAGGAGGTGCACCATATAAAAACACCCCACTGTTGTTCCTCCTCTGCAGAGGTGGGTAATCCCAGCTCCACAGAGTAAAGCTCCTGCTATGTATTGGTTCTACCTGTTCACTTAAAGGAACACCACCAGTTTTCCATACTCAACTATGTTCTTCCTGAATCGCTCACACTGACATCGATGTCAGTGCAGTAATTCATCACTCCTGGGGAGAGGATTTTCCAGGAATGATGATATTAGTTCTCCCAAGTGTAATTCCTCCATACAATATAGTTATCCATTTTATCCGCTTAGAAAATTACTACGTTGTATTTTGTGTAACCATACTTGGATCATGTAACTACTCACACAACCGTATTTGAATAGGGAAATAATGAACTATGCTAACTGCTAACAAAGTTGTGCCATGCACCAAAACGATTGCGTGCACACACAGAGATAAGAGAGGTATGTATCAACTCATCTAAGATCAGGGAAGAACATAGTCCAGTATGGAAAACCGGTGGTGTGTTCCTTTAACACAGGTGATTCCACTAATTACCCCATCTTCCTGGATACAGAGTTGCGCTCATCAGAATGGGCTGGGTCAAAACATGGCAGGACTTTGACTCTACGGAGCTGGGATTACCCACCTCTGCTCCTCTGCACTTCCTTATTTCCAGCTTCTCGGTTGGTTCCCTGTGTGTCCCACCTTGTCAGTCTCAGGTATGAGTGCATGCATATGTGTATATGTGGACCGGTTTGACCCGGCTGTGGTTGAGCGCCCTCATGAGGTAAGCTGTAATTGTGCTCCGTTTTCTCCTGAACACCTGTTGGTCAACCTGAAAGTATCATTGATGACCATGAAGCTGTGACCTGCACAGCTTTTTGCTTTGACATTTTTAAAAATTATATCTGTAATTATATGAATCAATTCAACTGTAATAGCCATACTGTTAACTTAAAGAATGAAGTCTGTTGATTGCTTGTTTTTTTCATAATTTAACGAACAACATGAAAACACATACACACCTGCTTTTTTTTTTCTAAACAAATTGCACGCTGGTTATGACAACTATTGCTTTTATCACTTTATTATTACTTTTATCCCGATATTATTAAACTACACACATACATTTAACATAATTAGCTATTTATTATTATTATTATTATTATTATTATTATTATTGTTGTTGTTGTTGTTGTTGTTATTACTGTTACTTTGATACTTGTTGTTTCTATCAGTATTCTCCATGGTGCAAATGTGGCTTGGCTTGATTATTGTAATGCTCTCCTCATTGGTATCCTGAATAAGAACATTCAAAAGCTACAATATGTTCAATATGTACAGCGCTGCTCGGATCCTGATGAGGGCGCGTAAATTTGATCACATCACCCCCATCCTGAAAACACTGCACTGGCTTCCTGTTGAACACAGGATTGTCTACAAGGTCTCCCTCCTCACTCACCACTGCGTGTTCAGAAATGCCCCGGCCTACCTCAAGGAACTACTTACGAACCAGACCTCCACCCGCATGCTCCGCTCCAGCACGGCTACCCTCCTTAAAGTCCCCAGAACCAAACTGCACAGCATGGGTGATCGGGCGTTCTGCTCAGCCGCTCCCAGACTCTGGAATGCCCTGCCCGATCGACTGAGAGCACCTCAGACAGTGGACTCTTTTAGAAACAGCTTGAAGACTTTCCTTTTTACATAAGCCTTTCCATAGTCTTCTATTTTTACTTGACGTTTTACTCGTCATTTTAACTGTAGGTTTAAATCTTGCTGTTCTCACTTGTTTTATTAGTCATATTTGTTGTTGGTTCAACTTTGTTGTAGCACTTTGGGATTTTTTTAAAATGTAAAAAGCAATACAAATAAAATCCATTATTATTATTATTATTATTGTTATTATTATTATTATTATTATTATTATTAATAATAAATGTCTGTTTCTTCGCTGCCCTGTTTTAGAGTCACTGTATTGCTATTTTTCTTTAGGTATTTCTAATATGTGTATATTCAGTGTTGAGGTGCTTTTGGAACCTCATTTTTCTGAGCTCTGCCCAAAGGATCAATAAATTTCTATCTAATCTAATGTAATGTACAAATTGGACAAGGTTTCATGATCTGCAATAAGTAAATAAATGAAAAATCAGGTCAGAACACATAGGGTCATAATTTACAATTACTTATCTTTCACCTTCATATTACAGTTACAGAGTCCATGACAATTAACATTGACCAGTCTGTGTGCATGATAAAACTAAACTTTTATCTAAATGTAGAATCAGGTGGAATGTCTTATGATGTGTTCAAGTGCTCCTCTTGAGTGTCTACTACATTTGCATAAGTGAAACTTTTAGGCTTTTGTGCAAGTATTAAAAGAGAGAAAGAAACATGAAGACAGGACTTGACAAATCTCAGTCGACTGAGGGTTTTCTTCTACCTTCTGGGTCCAGCACGAACAGAGTAACAAAGAAAACCTTCATTCAGTGATTCAACTTTCATTCACATATTGAAGAACCAGGGAGGGCGAGCATTATCATTTTCAACAATGTTACCGGCATGAATGAATAGAAATAATAGCAAACCAAAACCAAAATGGGACTGAAAAGGACTGAAAAGAAAATAGTGTTTTTTCTTTCCTAAAGGAAGGATCTTTTTTTTTTTTTGTTATGATTTATTTCACCTAAATGCAACTGACAAACCAAAAGCAGTCTTTCCAAATGCAGCATTTGAACCAACTTGAATATGCTGAATAATAATTTTGTGATCAGTTTAAGAAAGAGGTGATACATGGTGGCATGTTGTTATTTTTAAGGCTTTATAAGAGTACCAGTTACATTTTAACCCATAAAGACCCAAACATCCACCACCGACCAAAGTCATCAAAAGATAACTACCTCTGCACTTTCAACACACACAACAGTGGCTACCACTACTACATTGTCATTCTTATTTTAGCATTTATTCTACCACTACCCTACTGCTGCTATACATGCTGCTAAGTCTGTTACTGCAACTGACTGCCTTGCACTAAAAACCACACAACACTTGAACTGAAGTGGAGCTGCT
>JAQQZY010000001.1:28566518-28578515 GCA_030068375.1 Ostorhinchus rueppellii
TGAGGGAGTAATACAGCATTTAACCTTTTTACTTGAAAGCTTTGGGAAACTATTGCGCACAAAAAAGGTGTCATTCTAAATGTGTGGGGGAATATGAACTGGCCTGAAAAAAATATTTCAGTCAAAAATATTTTTTTTTGCTTTAATCCCTGTATAACACTTAAGTTTTGTCATGGTTTGTGTCGTCTGGATGTAACTAGGAAGTGAGCAGGAGCTGTCAATGAAATTTCCCATTTACGTGCGGTCAGATCCCGACCAATAAGAGTGCTTGATTTAATGCATTACATCATATCCAACCAGTGGGAAGAAAGTCTCGCGCTGCAACTCTGCAAGATTTCAAAGGAAAAATGTCATCATTGGTGGTGGAAAATAGAGTGCGTGCCTGCAAACCCGACGGATTTCGGTAGATTTTAGCTAAATTATCGGGGGAAAATAGAAAAAAAACGCCCTAAATTTGAAAATGAGTGTAGCGATGCTGAGCTAGCAGTATTCAGTCACAGGTTCCTGCTTTGTATGCTCGGACATGATTTATTCTTGAGTGGTATCACATGGGATGGCTCTACATACATGCCATTGGTCTGTGCATTTCCTCATCTACTCTACTGTAAGCTGTGCTGGTTGAAATTCTGTCATGAGTTGCTATACCTGTTGCATGTGTACTGTCGGTGCATACTGCCCCTATCGATTCTAGAAGAGTAGTAGTCTAGTGATATTATCGATTCTTAAACAAAAGAGTGTCAATTTATTTTTTTCTTCATCATAGTACTGAATGGTATTGTAACTACTGGTTCTCATGACATCCCTAACACCTGGATTTCTCCCCAATACTCTGTCTTCATGCATGTGTACAGGTTTTTTGCATCTGGGCATGTGTTTTAAAAAAAAAAAAAAAAAAAATCAAAATAAATGGAAGTTACGAAGTGACAAGGAAAAAAGTAACCAATGAAATGAAAAATAGAAGCAACATGTGACCCATTTTGTATACTTATTAGCTCCCACATTAGTATGGCTAATTCTGACACTGTAAGCGTTGCCATGGTAACAAGACCAGACGTTTTGAAAATGACAGGAAGTGCATGTTTCGCATCATGACGTATGTACGTACTCCAAAAGAAATCGGATAATGGACTGAAACATGTAAACCAGGGTTTTTTGATTATCACATTTCTGAAGTGCACGTAAACACATTGTATCTGATTATGGCAGTTATGATATTACTCCCAGTTAATGGATTTTTATGGCCACATAAATGGGCTCACTGTCTATTATCCGCAGCTCTACTGCAGTGATGATTGATACTACAATAATGCTGCTGTGCATGACAAAAAAAAACTTAACTTTTTTTTTTTTTTTTCTTTTATTAATTCCATAGAGGTTGGCTGAGAAACTCCAAGCCTGGGAAAATCTGGGACAGTCTACAGGACTCAGCATCAGGTGGGAAATGTTTTAAAGTTCTATCAGGAATTATCAGTTGTGATGTAATGTCTAACAAGGCCATCAGGGGGAGCTGTGGTCACTCTGTAGAAATGTGCCTCATCACTGTGGATTGATTCCACCAGTGTGTTAAGGTGTGTGTTTGTTTAATACCTAGTTGTGTGCGTGAATTGAGTGTGTCTCAATGCATCTAGTCAAAACTGGTAATGAGAGAATGATTGCATGTTTTCCTGTGAGCAGTGGAGCAGATCTGACAGATTATAAACACTGCAGCCTTGTCCATTGCATGCATGCATTCGTGTACTCATGCACGCACGTACACACACCATTTTCTCTATGATTAACTCTGGCTGAGATGTAAACAGAATGTTGAATGAAATGCATCCACACAGCAGGTCTAGTCCAGTACTGAGCACATTGTGTTGAAGTCCGTCAGCACATAATAACATGAAAATATGTAAAATGAAGTGAAGGCTTTTCTTTTTTAATGTTTCCATCTTAACTTATGTAATGTGATATGATCTAACGGATATCCCGGCAGAACTATTAAAGCTGGAGTTATTAATAGAGCTAGGAGGAAAGAGATCACAAGTACTTGCAATTAAATGGAGTTTTCAGGTATCTGTACTCAAAGTCTTATCTCATTGGGCTGAAGAAATGTAGTGATATTCGATGTATGTACACATAGATATAACATAGGGCACTGTTTATGTTCATAGTAAAAGTCTAACACCAAATACACAGCAGCCTGTTCATCTTAAAGGGGGAGCCTTGATCATTGTTGCTCATTTGGTTTTACCAGCCCTTGCTTTTAGAGGGTAGATATAAGTACCGCTGTTTCTATATGTGTGCTGCTAAAGGGATCTTCTGTCACTGTCTCCTGCTGTAATGGAGCTTAATAAACATAAACTGTATAAACTCTTACACTGCCCAGAAAGACTAGATAGCGTGACCAACAAACAAATCAGGGTTACAACGCAGTGTTAACAGTGGTTTTACGTGAAGTGAGCATAAGGAAATATTGTGTTTTCTTTGGAACTGATCTGTTGGTGTGGTAGTGTGTCATGAGGGGGTTTGTGTTTTCTGTCCTGCATTTGTAAGAAAAGAAAACTACATTGAAATAGCATTTAATGATATTTAATGACAAAAATAGTATGAGTTATTGAGTCATGATACACTCAATGACACAGTGCACAGATTTTGTTCTGGCACTTAATTCTTTTTGGTTTCTCATAAAAGAGCTCTAGAGCTCTCCTGTATGGAAACTCTGCTGGTGGTGGCCCACCTATTATGGTGCAGTCCACAGATTAACACTTGGATCATTTTATTTGAAACGCTCACCTTTTGTTGTAGCAGCTGCTCAGTGTAGAAAAAAAAACAACTTCCACACACTGATCTTCTGATTACCTCAGGAAGGTGCAGTGTCATGTACAATACGTATTATTTTTGTACTTAGTGTTTTTGCACATGCACATAGGTAAATTTGGTACAGAACACAGTGTGCTGGTTTTACACCAGTATTATTTTTACCCCCATTAAACGGGGTACATTCATGATGATGGGTTTCACTACCAGATGTTTACATTGAAAAGTATGTGGTTGCGCATGTCTGACAAATTGGAACATGTGCATAATTCTTAGGGGGTGAAGAAAATACAGGGGTAAAAATTTGCACAGAGGCACGGAGCATGTGCGGGTTCTTATTGAAAATAGTAGGTCTATTATATGTTATACATATGCTTAATAAGTTTAATGGTGATTACTTTTTGTATCAAATGTATGGTGTGGCGGCAAGGATTTTGCTGCGGTGGTGTGCCACGGCAAAACCTTACCAGCGGAAACCCTGAAATAAGCTAAAGGATAAGATCTATTGAACATATAACAAGACCAAACCTGTGTACAAGACAAAAACAATGTGATGGGTGTATGATGAGTCTATAAGGTCTAAGATGGGAACATGAAAACAATAAAGATGATGAAAAGGACTAAAAAAAAATCCTGAGGAGGAAAATGCAGCTGTAGTCTCTAAATATAGTGCTTATTCTGGTTATTATTATTTAGCATTGCAATAGCTTATGTAAGCACTATAAATGAAAATAAAGAAAGTGGGTCCAATCTGAATGTTTATTCAGCAGAAAAGAACTGGACTGCACAGAAAAGGTGTCCTTTTTGGTTGGGTTCTGCTGCTGACATCTTCTTTTACCTTGTTGTGGCTGTAATTCTACTTGAGTAGAGAATGTGTGGGTTTTGTAATTTCTACTGGGAGGATCATATGAATGTAGTAACCTCAGTTTAATTTGCTGAGTGATGTCATTGATATGATCATTTTGCTGAAAATGTAAGTTAGCCCTGGTTGGCATTCCAGGGTAAATTGAGCGAAAAAACTGGAAATCTTCAGAATCGCTTCATGCAGACCACTATGTTGTTGACTCACTCGGTGCATCTGCATTTTAAAATTAAATAAATAAATTAAAAAATAAGGCAACTATATAAAACCATCTTGCACATACAGCTGTGGAAGGGCAACCATATGTGTCAGCCAAAGGTTAATGCAGCCTGCAGATCATCATTTCAAAGCTCTGCTAAGCGGTTTATTAAATGTCCACTTCAATTGTCATATGGGTCAAGATGCTGTTTTCATGCCAGAATTATGAAGGAGATACAAACGGAAAGAAGCCTTTCCTTCAGCTATCTTTATTGAAGTTGTTGTGACAGATTTGTGTGTTCACAAGGAAAAGATAACCTTACCCTAATCCTCTGCTGGAACCTTCTGATTCAAGCCGTGATTGAAATTCTTCATAAAATATTTCACAGATAAACCAAAGAGATATGAAAAAGGAAAGCAAATAAGGCATCAGGAGCTCAAATGCAAATTACTAAACGATAATCTCATAGGGTTGGGTAAAAAAAAAAAAAAAAAAAAATGATCTAGTTTAGGTAGATTTTCTTTTTAATTTTGTGTAATCGATTAATAGTGGATGAGGTAGATTTTTCAGAGCAGCTTATATTTTAAGCAGTGCAGTTTACATTAGAGCAGATGAGGAAACGCACAGACCAATTGTACGCATGTAGAGCCATCCTATGTGATACCGCTCAGCATGTTACGTCTGCATTTAAAGTAGTAAACTGTGACTGACTCCGCAGACAGATGAATTAGAGGCAATAGCAATGTTCTTATGATTCTTTTTTTTTTTTTTTTTTTTAATTTGGTATCATCTTTTTGGTATTGAGAATTGTGTACTTTTAGTGGTATCCGTATCAATTCCTGAATTTTTGGCATCATTACATCCCTACCCCCACGGATGAACCCCTGCAAAATAATCGTAGTAATTGTGAAACCGCGATTATTTCCATGACGATAATCGCACCATAATGTGTAATCATGACATCCCTATATTAATTTGAGGTTATGAAATGATGAAAAGATGCATCATGATGCATACATCCGTCCACATTACCAGTGATAGTTTATCTTTGTTTGGGCCTCTCATTTAAGGTGTCACTAAAAGCGAGCTTTTTTCCCCCCACAGTGAACATTTTTAAAAACTCTGATATATATTCATGTAGACAAAGAAACGAAGACATGGCATCACAACCCAACTCATTTTATACTATGTTGCCATGATAATGCACATGGATTTAGCCTATGTTCAGTTTTTGCTATTTCCATATATTGGGTTGAGTTACACAAATGCTATTTTTGAAAATAGGGATCTTGGATTATTGTTAACTGACCTGATCTTTCAAAAGCACATTCTCAATAGAAGAAAACTCAGAATAATTTGATACTCATTTATTTCTGAAATATCATTGAGGATGTTGTACCTTGAGAAGCTCTAAGAATCGTCATTTTTACTCTTGACAGGTGAATCATTATTGAATTCTGAGGACCGTGTAGATTACAACCTCTAAATTCTCTCTTTAAGCACAAATCACAGGGACAGCGATGAGTAAAAAGGCCTACAGCCTCTGGAACATTTCCTTGTAGTTATTGAGACTGATAGATGAAGACATTTTCAGCAGTTAGTCATCACAGGCAGTGGGGGAACCAACTAAAACCAAAAATACACTTTGAGCAGCCAGTTCAATAACAGCAGCACCAAGTCAACAAACAGCTCAGTGACCCAAATGGCAAAGAACACTGGTTCAGGGGGCTGACACACAGCTCCAATGGAAACCTGTCTATGTTCTAGTGTAGGTGATACAGGCATTCAGGGAGGGATGTGGCAGACCAGAAACACTGAAAAGGAAAGAAGAGGCCTCTGGAAAGTGAAGACCAATGTAAAACTAGCTCTTATCCCTTGAGCGAGGTCTCTGGGATGGCATACTGGAGAGGAAAGTGGGAGAAGTCCGTATTTATTACTCGATGTATAAAACAGTGAATCAAGGGCTTGGCTGGCTCACTCTTTTTTTGGCTATTGAGTCAAGTTTCGTGTATCAGGCTCTTTGGCTCTGACCCTCTACTGTGCCCTGGAGGGTAGTTTTGGCAACAACCTCGGCTGTACTTTAGAACCGCCAGAAGTGGCTCTTGGTTGCTTGCAAATGCCTGTTTGCTGCCTAGATACTTTCAGTTTCTGCGTTTATCAGGCGTCCGGCTCGATCAGTACAAGAGAACTAGCAGTCCAACTTGATCTTAAATGTTCAACATCCAAGGTCTGTGGTCATGTTTCTGCATAAAAGGACTGATTACTCATCTTCATTAATAGAACTGGGTTAAAAAAAAAAACAAAAAAAATCGATCAATTTTGGATTAATTTTATTTTAATTTTGAGTTATTGAGTAATAGTGGCTGACATTGATTTTTCAGAGCAGGACGGCGAGTACCTGACCTGGGTACTACCGAACCATGGCTGGCTCTGTCTCGTGGGCCCCTGGGGGGGGGGGGGAACGGGGGGATCTCGAGCTTGCTCATGATGGTTCTGGTGCAGGAGGGGTGTGGAGGAAGGGTGCGGAAAACACCTCTGTGGGAGATCCTCCCAGCCTCAAAATTGAACCTGCAGTGCGGAGGAACTGGCTGCCCGGACCATCTGGTTGGCGGAGGCTCTCTGAGGCGGGTCGTGGGAGCTAGTCATTCTAGGAATATTAACTTGGATCTGCACTCAGCCATAGGCAATAGTAATACTTATAACCTTAACGCTGTAAGTCACCAGCCATAAAACAGAATAAAGATGATGAAGTCCGTTCTGAGCCACTGTAGAAACATTGCAATGTTTCTGTCCTGTTCAGTATTTAAGAGCAGATTCAGCTAATTACTGCTGAAATGTTATCTTTATTTCCTTTCTAATGTTAATATTGATACCAGTATTGGTGTATTGCATGGCTGCGGTAGTCAAATTATTAGGTTACAGCTCAAAATTTTACTTGGATGTCACTAGATGAATCTGAATCAATCAATTAATACTGAATTGAATCGAGATCAGATCGAATCGTGATCAATCAATTCAGAACCTTATGAATTGAAATTGAGTCGATCAAGGAAATTGGCCATGAGACCCTTCCCTGCCATGTTTCTACAGCAGACTACCTTTTTTGTCCAGACCTAAATTGCATTACTAGGACGTTCCACTATTTCCAGTATTTGTAAAAGCAGCATGGTTTTGGTTGCCTGTGCCGTTGACTTTTTCTTTATACTGATCTTCATTTCAAATGCTTTTGCTGGAACTTCCAGACTTGTGTTGAGGTCTTGACACCCTTCCTTGCAGTTAGCAACATCAACAAATGTGACATTCCAGAGTGGGTGTCCGTTGATGTTTATAGAACCCTGAAAGCCAGACATTGTAAGTGTCACAAGGGCTTCAAAGAATATACTGAACAGCAAAGGGAAAGCAGAGGCATTTATGACGGCTGAAGTACTCCGACTCCTCAGCTACTCTGGTTGTTCAAGAGGAATCTGCTGTTTGAGTTGTCAGAGAGACTTGATTATCTTGGGTTACTGTCAGTGTTGTAGGTCCTCATTACTTGCAACCATTGGAGATCAAAAGCATTTCTGATGTCCATGTTACCTAACAGGTTGTGCTGGAGGTGCTTCTCAATCAGAATTCTAGTGAATACCTTTTCAATCCTACTTGTTCTTTGCTGAGGTTATAACCATAATATTAAAGTTTGAAATGATATCTATCCATATCAACATTTTAGCAAAATCCTTTTAAATGTAACTGAAATGCACATCACATAGCTGGACACGGACATGTACATTTTCATAAATATCGTGGTCAAACTGCTATTTTATCTGCTGTGAACGTAGTAATTGTTGCATCACAAAATGTAGAATGTAGCTGCACAAGAGTTTCTTATAGAAACAGCAAATATGATACAGGGTCCTCCCCAGAAATTGATAGTATCCTGGTGGGGTGTGTGTGTGTGTGTGTGTGTGTGGGGGGGGGGTCTCGCGCTAAAATCTTTCGCTAAAACCTTGTGATGGACGCAACTCCACAAGATTTCAAAGGAAAAAAAAAAAACATGGCACTTGAAAGTGGAGAACGTCCCTGATGGGTTTCAGTCGATTTGAGCAAAATTATCGTGAGAAAATAGAAAAAATTTGAAAATGAGAATAGCGGCGCTGAGCTAACGGTACCCTGGCACAGCGCTGTTGTTCCATTGTCTGGGGAGAACCTTGTGATGGCAATCTTGAATTTCAGTTCAACATTGATATCAGAAGCTCTTGGTAGGTGAGGCTGAGGTCTTGTTCTCATCCCAAAAGGGATTATGAAACAGACACAATGGCAGTGATTAAGGGTTCTTGTATCTGTGTTCCCAAAAGTATAATCCCAGATGCAATGTCAGAGATGTGTGGGCACTACAACTAAATTTAGAAAAAGTTTACTACAGAAATATTACTGGGAATGTAGCCTAATTTGCACTTGTTCTGTGTCTATTTCTTCGGTCTTCTCTGTCCATCTCGGCTTTCACAAAACAAATATCTCGATCCCAAAATTAAAAACCAAATGCCAACCCACTGAATAAATGTCTGAGTGGTGTGATATTGGGATCCAGCCTCATAATTTATGTGTTTTGTGTCTTGTTTTGCTTTAGTTTACATACTGTGACTGATGCTGACCCTAGATGTTTAGTGGTGGTCATTACTGGTAAGAGAAGAATATGGAGTAAAGCAGTGGTTTTGCAATTAATGAGCTAAAAGAAAAAACTTTTCAGTTATAGCAACAGTGTGTTTACACACTGTTGCTATAACTGAAAAGTTTTTTCTCCTGAAAACTAAACAGGATTTAATGTGTTACCAGCCATTTGTGCTGTTTTTCCCAAACAAGAATTTTGACAGAAGTTAACCCCTAAAACAACAATCAGTGTTGGCTGGTTTAGTAGACAAGCATGAAAGCCACAGATTTAATTTGCCAGCAGTTGGCTTGTTGTTTGTGTTTATTTCCTTTCCTTCTGTTACACACTCTGATTACTGGCCTAATCATGTGCATACCCAGGCGGTTGACAATTGTAAAATAAAAATGACAGAAATTAAATGAAAATGCGGTCTTTAATTCAGGCCATCACTTGGAACAGTCTTACAGACCGACAAGAAGAAGAGACAAATAAAACAATGCAAATGAACTGTGAAATTTTGTGAATGGAACATTGTTTGGAGCTTGAGCGTTGAAGATTTTCCTGCTCAGTGGATTGCATTTATGGGAATCATGCCAGCTAGTTCACAGCACAAGTCCAACACAGTTTGAAGTTCTTTATTCCTGTGTATTACCTTTGAAAACAGGTCTAGGTGCTGATGCTTTGTGCTCCCCACAGTTGTGGATTTTTTTTTTTTTTTTTTCTTTTGATTAAGTCAAGAATATTTGGTGGGCTTTGGACTGTAGGTTGGACAAGCACATTATTTGAAGAAATTACTTGAAGCCCTGAAAAGTAATGGTCATTTTTAATATTTTCTTTATTTTATTTTATTTTTTTTATATTGGGCAATCACTGAAATGTTAAAGGAATAGCAGCGTAATCAATTTTCATTTAATACTACTCTATCTACAAAATTTAATGGATTGTAACTGTGTTAATGAGAAATGGTTAACCTGCTTTTCTGCTGCTGTGATGTTTTATACAGGCAGATGCTTTATTTACTCAAAAGAAATTGTTGTAAGAATGCTAATATTGTGATGTGAGTAGTTGGTGAGATTCACTCATTTATATCAAGTGGTTTTTGACTTGGACTTTCAGAGGAATAAAATGATCCCCTTGTTGGCTGAAAAGCAGTTGGTCGGATTGCTGCGTCATTGGTTTTCTGAATGAGAACCTCAGATGAAAGATGTTTCTTTTAAACACACTTGATAAAGCACTTTGATAAGGTTCTCAGGCGTCCTGAAGAAAATCACTCTGTACTCACTAACCTGAGAGTGAATTTAATCTGACAGGGTTGTGGGGATGGAAGCTAATAACATTATATTGATACTAGTGTCATTATTGATTATGCGTGCCAGTCTGAGTTGTTATAAATTTGAATGGTTTTTGTGGTTGGGGATGAAAATGGAAAATAGTTACTTTTATTACTCTACTTGTCATTTATAAATAGATATTAAATAGGATATTAAATGGAAATAAATAGTTGAAGTTTACTTTTAGAGGCACAAGTCACAGAATACAGTCCTGGTCTTGGAAGTGGCTGTATAGTAAATTAGGTGTAGTTGTAGGCTGTTTCTCAATGCATGTTCTTGTCTGTTCTTCTGTTCTCAGTCTTGTGAAATGTCATCAGTCAGCCCAAATACTGTTCCAATCCAACTTTATTTGTAAAGCACTTTAAAACAACCACAGTGGACCAAAGTGCTGTACAGGAAAATAAATAAATAACAAAATAAAATACGAGAATAGATTAAAAAAAACAAAAACATGCCATCTGTACAATTTTAAAAACAACAACAAACTAAAAATAAGAACATTAAAACAAATGCCAAATAAAACAACTGAATAAGAACGCCTAGAGCTGGGTCATGACAATACATTAAAAAAATCTCATATGGTTTCAAAAGCCAAGGAGAAAGTGGGTTTTAAAGTTGACGTAAGCCAAGAACACTTGCAATACCCCGGATGTTCTTCTTGTCTGCTGTCTTAAACCAAGGATGCACTGGTTGGTGACTTTTGTAGACTTGGCTGGTAAATATCCCAACATGCACTTTCATGCTACTCTCAAATCCAACGGCATCTTCTGTGAAAACTTAATTTGGAAATGTTTTAGCATCACCAGATGATGTTCTACAATGTTGGAACACACACCAGAGGCAAAATAGCGAGAAATACATCTTTATTATCATGATATGGAGATTCAATGAAATTTGTTCCAGTTTTGAAAATATACAAAATGTCTAAAAAAATATAACCTGACCAGCCATCTGGTTTCCTAAGTGTATTCAATACTGAGAAAACAGTCTGGAATTGGGCCGATCATTGTAAAAATATGCTATCTATTCTATACAAACTAGTCACAAGTGTGGGGGGGGTAGGTGTTTCCCAATGCGCCGTATGCAGCGACTTCTTCTTTTTGTCGCGAGTCAGTTCCAAGTCCACAAATCTCTTGACAACTGTTGTCGGTTGTTTACTCTATTCAAAAATAAGGATTGAATTACAGATTACACCCTGTATTCTCAAAATTCTCTGACAACAGCGTAATGATTCACCAAAGTTTCTACCAGACCACCACCACTGCACACCATGATGGAAACATGCTGAGGTTAGTTAACATTGGGGATCTGCTTGTTGTATAATTACATCACATCTGTCTGATCTATGATTGGTTTATTCGGTGCCTGTTAGTCCCACGCTCATATTTGGATTCAAGCCCTGCGATTCCACACAGACTTCTCATTGAGAGAGACAGATGGCCTTCCAGGCTATAAAAATATTGTATTGAAATCCAATTGAATGATATTTTAGGGAAATGCGTAAGGGAGCCGATGGCGGATATGCAGCAGAACCAGGGAGGAAAGTTCAGAAGTACGCAGCTGTTCCAATTACAGAGAGACTTGTTTTCTTTGGAAGTGCATTCTCTGGGGCAGTTCTTACCAAGACCATATTCGCCAAGTTCACAAGACCTTACTCTGCGAACTTGGTGTTGGGAAATATAGTAGTATTGAGAGTTGCACTGTCATGTGGTTAGCAACACAGATTGTAAGAGGCTCTGTAGCCAACAAATCGGCTCCACATATGGTTCTGTGCAAAAGCGCTAGGCTACCTTTTGCTTTTTTTTTCTGCAAGGTTGAAATCATACATTTTTATTTCTTTCTCTTTTCTTTAGATACATGAAATTACAGGAAAGGAGTGTTTCCTCTAGGATTTTTTTCTACAGCGGGGGCTGGTGCACCAGGGAGTCGGGGCGGCGTAAATAAATGAGACTTCATTGCAGATTTTATTTCTAAAATTGATTTTTATTAGATTTTTAACAACCAAATGGTGTACTAAAAAAAACAAAATAATTCAAACTAAATTTTAATGATGATGATGATGATGATGATGATGGAAATAAATAGCTCAGTGACAAAGTTTGCACCCAGCCTGAGAGCACTGGATCTTTCTAGGCTTTTTGTAGAAAAGCTCTAAGGTTCTTTGGTAATCAAATTCTGC
>JAQQZY010000001.1:28581372-28594451 GCA_030068375.1 Ostorhinchus rueppellii
CCCTAAGCAGCTGGGATAGGCTCCATGTGACCCTAATGAGGATTAAGCGGGTATAGAAGATGAATGAATGAATGAATGAAATGCTGAGAGAACTCACAAAGATGAAATGTATCAGGAGTGTGTCATATACGTACTGCTGCTTTAATGCACAAAGCTGTCCACTTTTTTTTCCAAGTAAGGAAAAAGATAGCTGCTGTTTAACAGTTCCACTCCAAGTTCAAAGCCACTCAACTTGCATGAAGATCTAGTCGCTTCTAAAACACATGGCTGGTAAATTGACCAATGGACATAAACAAACAGAATGGTCAGCGTTGTCATAATAACTTTGAAGGGGAATTTATTAACTCATTTCACCTTGTGCTTTGAGTAACAGGCAAAAATATTCCTCTGTTAACCTGCCGTTGAGCCACTTAAACCCTGGAACCACTTTTGCACAGAGATCCTGGAACTGAGGTGAGATGGTGATCCCGCCTTTTTTCCACCATTGACAGATTCCCACAGCCAAATCAAAGGAGTAACAGAGGTGAGACAGGCTGGACTTTTACACATTGGACCTGCATTCCAGAATCAAAGGGGCGGTGACGCAGCAGCTCATAGTGTGTCGGAAATACCCCGAGCAGAGTCAGCCTGTCTTTCGCCGTTCCACAAATGTTAGCATGGATAAGGTCCTCTGCCTGAAGTAATAACCGCTCACAGATCTTGGTTTCTCCACAGTTTGACATTTTTCTGGTCTCGTTGATATGCTTGCTTACTGTACACGGCTCAAGCTCATTTTAAAATCCTCATGGCGTGGGGGTTGTACACTCAAAATGTCATTAAAACGTCACACCTTGGTTGCGGAATGAGCAGTACTTCTTTTCATGGCGTTCTGGAATCATGATTCCACCTTTATCGTGGTTCTATTACTACCTCCAGAGGTGTTCCAGAACCGTGACAGAGGTGGGACCAAATGATCCCACCATTTCATTTACATAGATGTCGTTCCGGAATAAAGGTGAAATATTCCCAGAACAGAAGTGCTGTGGAAAAGGGGCTTGTGTCTATCAGTCTCTTCTGTTGACTGAGTGGTGTTGTAGGTGTTTGACCAGTGTTTAGCCCGGTGTCTTTCCGTTGTGCATCCCTCTGCTGCTCATGTCATTTTATTTCCCTGCTCCTCAACTGGCAATCTGACAAAAGAATATGGAAATACTGACTCCATCCATACTCCATCTTTTTTTTTTTTTTTCAAGCTCTGTCTTATCGATTCTTTTTTTGTCTTTCATAGTGCAGTGTGTGCTGAGTGATTGTCCATACACTTGTGTGTCCTGACTGTTGTGTGTACTGTGTCTGTCTGCAGGAAACCGGAGGATCTGTCCAGAGAGGTGATTCAGATCCAGCAGAGAGAAATCACACTGAAAGAGCAGAACTACACACTCAACAGCCGGTAATGCACACTTTCCTACTTGCACAAAATTCCTGCATATGCCTTCAGACCTTTTCCTCTCATTTTGTCTGCCTGCATGCTTCTCTCCCCCATGTATCTATTAGAGCGTATCTCTGAGAAGTCCTTAATTGTCACAAAGTTAATTAAACTGGTCCTGATTCTGATAGCACTCCTGACAGTAACCACTGGTGTGTGTGAATGCGTGTGAGAGAAAGAGAGATTTGAGTGAGAGAGAAGGAATTCACTAATTAAACTTGTCCTGTTTAGGCAGAGGTGATGTCTTTTGGGAGTTGTGCACGCATGCTCCGCTGTAGTCGAGCAGCAGCTCTGTCCAGCTATGAAAGCTTTCATTAGCGAAGCATCTCGCTCTGCTCAGCGTATTGGGCTCATTATGAAATATTAGAAACAGCAGAATAGAAGAGAGGTGGGTGAATGAGGGAATAGAGAGGGAAGCGCAGTGTAATTATTTTTCTCCGGTTTAATTATTGTCCTATTGATCAGGCCTGGCTCAAATCACCACAAATGACAGCTGCATAGAAATGACTTGGTGTCAGTCAGGTAACATGTCTGTTGTGGAGTATTATACTAAATTGACTATGAAGCACTCGTGTCCCATTGCTTGGACGTTCAGTGCTAACTGCACTGTTTCCCTTTTCCTCTGCTCTGTGTCTCCCATCTTATTAACCCACGCACACACACCCCACCTATTCATTTGTCCTGATCTGTCAAGTGTGAGGAACACGGAGCGGTTGCTGTCTGAACGCAATGCGGAGCTGTCTCAGCAGCACAGCAAGACTCTGGAGGAGCAGAAGAAGAGGGAGGCACTGGACTCTCTGGTTCGGCGACTACAGAAAAGAGTTCTGTTGTTAAGCAAGGTACGGCCCAGTCATACAGTCCATGAAAAGGAGTGGAGGTGGTGCCAACATGGCATCACCTGTGGGTTTGAGAAGACCAAGGTTACAGATTAAGGTGAACTCACTTTATTATTCCCCTGAGGGAATTTGGTCTGTATTTTACCCACCCTATATGCACAGCACCTTGCATCAGCACTTAGAGCAGTGAGCTCCCATTGAAGGCACTCAGGGACCAACTCCAGATCTGCATCAGTACCTTAGTAAAAGGCACTGCCAGGAAAATGAACCGATATGAACCAAAGAAAAGGCAAACTCAACACAGAAAGGCGAAGTGGTTAGCAGTGATTTTTTTTTTTTTTCTTTAAGGAGTTTTAAAGTAACGGCACAGAACTTTTGCTTGCGGTGTCCGCCTAAAGTCAAGAAACAGTATTGTCTGTATAATCTGTCATAATATCTCTTTCTTTACAATACTTGCACATTTGTTGACGAGCCACTGATGTCGGTAAACTTCCTGAGGCAAGACAGGAGACATACTGATACTGAAATTTACTAGGGCCTTCCTCTGTAAGACGTGATTAAAATCATACAATATAAAGTTTGTAGCCTCTGGTGAGATTGTCTGAGATGGTGCGAGAGGCAGAATCGGCGTGAAAGTGAAACTTAAGATGCAATGCTAATTCCTCAAAGTTTCCTGATATTGTGAAGCTCATTTTCCTTTTCCCTACCTCCTGAAACCTCGCAAACTTCAATTTGAGGAGGCAGGAAGTTTCAGCTCTTGGGGGGGGGGACTCCTGGGGCAGATAAAAATGACACAGACAACAGTTGAATGTCTGGTGTACAGATATGTATGTTCTCTGATGATAACAGAACTGCAGTATCGTTCATTAAAATACAGACATACACCCCCTCCCTGGGTTTTATTCGTTACTTCAATATTGCAGTCCGAAGCCATCAATGGCAAGATCGGAGTTGTGGTCTTGTTCGGTTGGCCATGTCTCTGTGAAAGCCATGACACAACAGTCCCTAAAATCCTTTTGCAAGCAAACATTCCCATGGAGCTTGTGTCCTTTATTCCATAAAAAGGAACGTAGAACTCAAAAGCCACGGTCACCGCATGCGTATGCGCCCATCAATTACATGACGTATTAAGGATATACACTATAAAGCAGTCAAATTTTGTAGCAATTGAACCTATTGTGAGTTGTACCACAAAAATGACCTAGAAAATATAGTTTGAAGGCTGAAAAAGTCTGGTGCTTTAAGGAGTGTGAGCAAAACAAACTGGACCAAATATTTATATAATGTTGAACTGTAGTGACCAAAACTACTTTTTTTTTTTTTTTTTTTTTTTTTCTTATCAGGCTGTAAAGATTAATGAACATTTATTTTTACTCACTCCTGGAACCTACCTCAAGTGATCATTTCATGAACTTCAGGTTTTGACACTGCCATTGGTTTAATTTTTCAGCCAGGAAGCTGTCAATTTGTAACAATCCTACAAGCAGCTGCACAAAAACAGATGCATCCAAATCATTCACACTGTCACTACACAACACTACCAGCATCAACTGGCGCCAGAATTTGTTATATTAAAAAGAAAAGTGAACACAATTGGCACTCAAATCTCAAGACCAGACCTGAGTGCTGGGTCTCCCCAGCGCCCTCGCTCCCTCCTGTCAGTTGAAGAGTCTCGGTCGAAGAACAGTCACGTGACTCATCTATCAGTTTGTTTTGCTCTGCAGTTCCTGACTAGACCTCCCCGTGTTATTGATTTTTCAGTGTGTGTAATTCTCTAGGTCAACATGCTCAGTCTCCAAACACACAAATCACAAGCAAGCAAATACACACCCACCACCACTAATGGAGGGCTAACGGCATGCTGGGAAAACGACTCGGGACCAGGTTCAGCCAGCTTCACTTAACGAAGCATTCAGAATGCTGGAGTAATTATTGGTTATTATTCAGTCACAGTGCATTTTAAAAACAGTCTATTTTCAGTTAATAAAAGTGGTCTTTTTAAAATATTGACCCATTCATTTAGTTCAGGTTGGTTTTACTTAATATGTGGTTCTGGCTGACTGAAGCCTGCTTTAAAGTGCTGTGAAATTGAATGACTTTTTTTGTTGTTTTTTGTTGTTTTTTTTTTTTATTCTGAGAGGGTGGTATAACTAGTAGGGTTATCTTGAGAATCCAAAATGCTTAAATAGAACATCACTGGACTCTGTTTTTGTTTTCTTGTGGGTGTCTTATTATTGATCCAAGAGGCTTAATCCAAACAAAGAGTACAAGCAGAAGTCATTCCTTATGTGGTCAGTACTGGAGAAAATGTAAGATTTTTGA
This sequence comes from Ostorhinchus rueppellii, assembly GCA_030068375.1. Lineage (NCBI taxonomy): Eukaryota > Metazoa > Chordata > Actinopteri > Kurtiformes > Apogonidae > Ostorhinchus > Ostorhinchus rueppellii. The sequence goes on from JAQQZY010000001.1 coordinate 28,585,990, forward strand.
GAAATCAGGGTGTCCGTTGATCCTTAAAAACTCTTAAACATGATTGTCCTAAATTAAGGCCTTATTTATCCTTAAAATTGATAATTAATCCATAAATCTTGCACTCAAAGATCTTAAAAAAAAAAAAGGCCCACAATAATTGATATTGTACATTTGTTTTGGAAATCATGAAGAATTAGTCAAATTTGGAATGAGTGTTTTTTAGCATTTTAGAACAAAGGGAAGGAGTGGAGCCTCCAACAGTCATTCAGAGTTGGAGGGGTTCAGGTATGAGCTTCAGCAGATTCTCAGCCGGACTCGGGTGTAGTACTCGCATACACACCGGTAAAATTAAGCGGGCTTTGAGGTCCAATGTACTTGGATATGGACTTGGGTACACTGTGTGAAAATGCTCTTAATGTTAGTAGCAGAAACAGTCATGAAGAAATAAAGATTCAACATTTGTTGAATTTAGACATGGTCAAGGCAGTAAGTATGAGGCCTGTTATTTATGTGAAAGTAAGGTCTTGAATTGAATCAAACACACCTTGAAAACTGCATGAAAAAGTCATATGTGGCCTCCTGTAACATGCAGATAATCTGGAAATGCAAAATTCCAGTGCATTTCAGACTGAATATACCTGAACACAAGCTCAGCAATATATATAGTCAAGGAAAAAATTATTAGACCATCAAAAACAGTGGTCATGCAATAAAGTACTGACTCCTTTGTGTATCATGTGACTAAAACAGACAAAAGAAAACACGGAATCCCTAAAAACACTGTTTTTGTCAGTACAGTGCCATAGCTATTGATGTAAAAAAATGAAGTGATTTTTGGTTATCAAGAAAACATGGAAAATGGATAGATATCCGCTCTGAAATTAAACTATTATGAGCTATTTTTGTTATTATGTTTGTCCAAACGAATGTACGTTTGGTAGTACCAGGCATTAAAATGAACAAGAAAGTGAAGAAAACAAGGGTGATTTAATAATTTTTTTCCCGACTGTATGAACAGCAAGAAATGTACAGGTGTGTCTGCCACATACTTGGAAGAGACTCTCCATGTATTTATTTACAAAGTGCAGGAGTGTCAGCTCCTGAGGTCAGGACTCCAAATGCATCCAATGGAGAAAGAACATATGAACAATCCACACCTTTTACCCAGAGAAGACAGATGGACAGAGAGAGGAGAGAAGTCATCTACGTTAACAGAGCAGTCCTGACATCCCCCCACAGGCAGTTCCACACCTATTCACACCTTGATTCAGATTGAGTGTCAAGTGAATAATGAGCATGAGTGACTCCATAGGTATCAGCAGCTCCACAGAGGGTAAATACCTGTATTTCCACACCAGCGAGTCACAACTGGCAAAGCTTCATGGATGAGAGGGAGAACATTTTCAAAAATTATAAACTAGTCTAGGTGCCATTAAATGATGCACAGTGGCCACATCCTCGCTCATAAAACTAACAATGCACTCGTCCTGAAATTCTGGGCTGATACAGTATTAAAATAGTCTTGTTGTTATACAGGGTTCCCCCAGGGTCATTAAAGTCTTAAATGTCTTGAATTTACAAATCTGTATTTAATACCTTTAAAAAGTCTTTTAAAGGTTTAATACTTGATGTGGTAGGTGGTATTAGGTTATGTTGCCATAAACTTGTTCACTGTATTATGTTTAAATGTGTCTGTTAAATGTCCAAGCAGGAAAGAAAGTAATGTTAAGTAATGTTCCAACAATTTATATTGAAATTAGAAACCAATTATTATTAACTTTGTACTTTCCCAAAACTTTGCCACCAGTGAGGGATGTTCACAGAATTCAGTGATCATTCAGTTCTGTGAACAGTTGTGTAATGCTCAATCTCTGCAGATGTAAATAAATACATTTTCTAGGGATGAACCGATACTCAATACTTGTATCTGTATCAAGTCCGATACTGAGCTCGAGTACTTCTACTCATAAAAATACTTTGATAAAACTGCACCGATACCAATTATGACAATGTGACATTCACAGTTCAGTGAAGCAGATACGGAAGGGTAATGTCAGCATGTGGGGATTTAACTAAATAAATGATGGTGACAAAAGTAACGCCAGCTGGAAGTAACATTAAAAACAGACTGATACAGACATAGCCTTCTGTCCGTCCTTTGTGTACACAATTCTGTCCGTTTTCAAGGTGCTAGTGGATGCATACCCAGACTGAGAATACCAGCAGAGGTCGAGGATGTGTTCAAAGAGCAACTGTGTGAGTTGGTGACAAACCACTGACATTTCTGACAACTACCCAGGGCTGGGCCGGTTTACGTCCTACTATGAGGGTAAGGGGCGGTGCGGACCACCACCCACAGAAGTGAAACTGAAACTTAAAACTCATTTGTCTTTTCTCTGCCTCCTGAAGCTTCACTTTTAAACCTTACCAATGGAAACACTGCAACATTAATATCCACATTAGTGTTCCCTCTGTCGCCTCCATGTTTATTACGGACTCTCTTCTTCTCATAAAACTTGACTTTTCTTCGTGGTATTTGTCCAGTATGGTTAATTGAGAACGGCGCCTCCTGGGCGATTGATTTCGAAATCATTCCAACACATTAAATGTCAGTAGCAGCACTTTGTTCCAGTCAGACTAATGACAATAAAGGACATTTTCAAAAGGAACTAAGAACTGTAATGGTATTAACTACTCATATAGGTAATCTGTATTGGCAAGTACTCAGATCCATGTACTTGTACTTGTACTCAGTCTGGAAAAAAGTGGTATCGGTGCATCCCTAACTTTTTCCTAAATTCTAGAAGTCACAAATTTTTGCCAGTATGGCTGTGAAGTAGACATTAAATTCAATTCTTAGTGGTCTTAGAAAGGTCTTAAAAAGGCTTAACTTTGACTTGTATAAACCCGTAGGAACCCTGTTTATATGTAAAGTAGTTCCCCTGCAAATGACCTGCCCTATTTTGGCAAACATAGAGCTCTTGTGATAATTTCAGTCCCGTGTGAATCACCTTCTCTAGTTCAGATCAATGGAACCACCAGAACATGACAGGAGAACCAGGTCTGGCTGTGATCACACACTAACAAGGTCGGTCTGGTTCTTACTGTGGCCCAGTTCCACTCCGCCAGTTCCTGGTCAGACCTGGCCCATTAACATCCCCCTCCAGCTCCTCCAGCCCCTCCACCCTCTTCACTAACACGGTGACGGACCATTCTGTGCTGACTCTAATCAGACGGACCCGAGTTGAGTGGATCCGGACACAGGATAGTAGTGACTCGCAATAAACCCTCATGTTCAGTCCTGTGTCAAAGTCTATGGTCCGCATCCATGTCAAAACAAAACAAAGTTAGGGCCATTCTATTCCTTCCTAATCTGTGTGTTACATCTGTAAGATTAGTCAGGTCATCAAGTAATGTGAATGGGATGAAGTCATAGAGTAATGATGTAAAATCCTTTCAAACACATTCATAAAGTAACTATGAATGCATTCTTTACTCTTACTTTGGGTGTCAATACAAAACAAAATGAGGGCCATTCTGTTTCTTCCTAATCTGTGTATTACACCAGTAAGCTTGGCGAATTTCCCCACTTGATCAACTCTGCTGCTTCTAGAACTCATGGATTCCAATAGGTCAACGTACTAGTCCAGTGTTTTTCAACCTTGGGGTCGGGGCCCCATCTGGGGTCGCCTGGAATTTCTAGCACTTGATAAAAACAAAAATAAAAACTTACTCATAAAAAATTTGATGGTGAGTTGACTGAGACAATAACGTATATAAAAGACATGACGAGCTGAAACTGAAGCACTGTGGTACTGTTTATCTGTCAAATGTTCACTGTGGTCGGTTTCAGATGCTGCAGCTCTTTCATAATTCATGATTTAGTTGTTGTTGGTTCAGTATTAATTGTCAGCCTTGTAATCCAAGTTGGACTGACTGTACATATCGTGACCAAAGAAAATCAAATTCTCCCTTTGTGCAGTAATCTGAACCTGACTTTTCTGCCTCAGTCTGTAATACTATACATTATATAGACTAAATATTATCTAAAATTAGTGTTTATTTGCAATATTGTATAGCAAACTATTACACGATCAAAAACAAATACATTTTAGCAAAAAAAGAAAAAAAAGAAAAAAAAAATTAAAACAAAGTCTTTGTTTTGAATGTCTGGGGTCACCAGAAATTTGTGATGTTAAAATGGGATCATGGGTCAAAAAAGGTTAGGAACCACCACTCTATTTTTTCCCCCAACTTAGTCTTATCCTGCATCATAACAGCAGAATGGTGGTCTGGCTGCCTTGTTGCGCAGAAAAAATTTGCTTTGCCAAAGGAAACTTTATAAAATATGAGGCATCCCTTAATATTCCATTGCACTAGTCTATTTAAATACACTCAAGGAAAAAAGAAACGCACCACTGATTTTTTAAAAAAAATTTCTGCAGTTATTTTTTTGTGTCACGTATAATATATGCATGTCACCCAGATGTCATCACACCATTGATCTTCAGGCCCAGTCTTTCAGTGTTTATCACCGTTTCGACAACAACACCCTAATTAACACTCAATTTACAAACCACAAAGCAGCACACTGTAAACCCTCACATTTCTGAAGCAGGCTGTCGTCTGCCGGGCGATTTTAGATGAGAATTGACTTTAACGATCAAAGTTGTTGTCAATCAGTTGTGTATCAGCTGTAGTGATCAGCTGTTTCCCCTGTGGCGAACTCTCCAACAACACACTCGCTCGCAAATTGGTACTGGTGGAGTGCCTTACTCAGATGCACCTTGACAGCTGTTGTTCAAGGAGAACACATTTCTCTCAGACCTCTGGATGCCTCGGGTTCCTCCGTCAGTTTCAGAGATATGAATCCTCCTCTTTAGGCCACAGCAGTGTCTCCTATACGTCTGGCAGCCTAAACGTCCTCTATTCTCCTGTGAGTTTGCGGGACTGAGTCAGTGGTCCATTAGAGGCTCAGTCACATCTTCACACACCAGATAAAACGGTTGACATAAAAGCAATTTTTAAAGAGCTGATGCTGAAAAGAGTAATAATCGTTTTATCAGACTGTCCTCCTGCTTTCTGTTTGTTTGTGTGTTCTTTAAAATGAGACTTTTTATCAGAGAAGAGCCGACAGATTTTTGATTTAGATTATGTGAATTTCATTGCACGTTAATAGACGGTACATACCCAACGGGCCTGCCATTTAGGACTGACAGCAAATAACACACACACGCACCTACACACCTACACAAGCACAGTGACCTCTAAACAGATTTCTACTGTTTTATTTTGTAATTTACTTCTGACCAGCGCGTCGTCTTCTTTGCCTCTCCTCTCCGACGTTCTCTCAGGACGTATTAGGCATTGGTGTTAACGCTGGCATGACAAATGATGATCGTTTTGGCAGCAAAACAAATAAAGTTGAATCAAGCTTGATTTCGCTTTTAGCATTTTTAAATGAACCTGACTCAGTGCTTTTTTAAATGGATTATGTTGATTTTCATCTGGCTAATCACAGGCTGAATCTGATTAGGGTAATCACGGTTTGTTTTCAGATACTAGACTTGGAGCTAATCTGACAGAGCGACTGCAGCCCCATTATTCATGAAATTTCATATCCAGGAACATCAAGGTGCACTGCTTAGTAACATGCAGTAAACCCCATACACTCATCTGTGTTCTGTGCCGCTAATACTCATTACTTGATTTGAGTCTGAATTTCACACACTTCCCCCAAATTAGCCTCTTTAATAATAGCCTATTGAGCTTTTAATGACCCTCAAAAATTCACGAATGGCCTTGAGCAGCCTGGCAGCTTGTGAAATGTTTAATAAAAGCCTGGCTGACACAAAACACAGCCTGCTTTGCTTTATAATGCAAACAGGAGCAGGAGTAATGAAATGAGAGGAGGAGGCACATCATTCGAACAGACCTGTCGACGTTGCCTTTGTGAGAGTGAACGGCTCTAAACGGATCCCTCTCATTCATGTTCTACACTTGTACTGTATTCAGTGTTGGGAAGCGTCCTTTATAGACCCACAGAGCTGTCCTATCCAGGTATAGTTTAGGCCTGACAATAGTTTACTGTATTTATATGCAGCAAATTTTAGGAACAAGAAGTAATTTATTGGGAGCAAGCACAGGAACACAAATGAAACTGGGTTCGCTTTGTTATAACTGGCACTTCTCCAACTTCTTAGACCCCATAATATAAGACATTTAGACATATTATTATGTACCTAATGATGACCTCAGATCATGGGTGCCGCTACCAATTATGGGCCCCCTATACACCATCACTTACACTAGCACATAGGTGTTAAACATGCGGCCCGAGGGCTAAATCCGGTCCAATCCGACCTGTGGGATGAATTTCTGAAATATAAAGATCACACTGAAGATATTAACAATCAAGGATGTTAAAATATTTTTGGTAAATTCAATCTAAAGTGGGTCAGAACAATAAAATAATACCATAATGACCTGTAAATAATGAAAACTGCAAATTTTCTCTTTGTTTTTAGTTTTCAGAAAGTCAAATTAAACAAAAATGCGTACATTTACAGACTAGCCTTTTACAGAAATGTAAATAATCCGGCCCACCAAAGGATCCGGTCTGGCCTGTGGGATAAATATGTGAAATGCAAAAATGACCTTGAAGATATCGATCACTTTAGTTCAGGTTCCACACACAGACCAGTTGACTCTAAAGTAGGTTGGATCAGTAAAATACCACCATAAAAACCTGTAAATAATGAAAACTGCTAATTTTCCCTGTGTTTTTAGTTTTCAGAAAGTCAAATTACACAAATGTTTACATTTACGACTATCCTTTTACAAAAAATGTGAATAACCTGAACAAATACGAACAACCTAAAATGTTTTTAGAGAAGTATGTCTAATTCTAACAATATTCTTCCTGTTACTGAATGTTTTGTGTCTTTGTAGATCTACTGTAAGTGATCTGTAAATTGTAATGCACATGTGTGAATACTAAACAAGGTGTAATTTTGATAAAAGTGCACTTTTTAAATAAATTTTCAGGTTGTTCATATTTGTTCATGTTATGTTTAAATACAGTGTGGAATTTGACTTTTTTCAATCAAAAATGTAGAGAAAACTTTGGAGTTGATAGTATTTATAAGTTCATTTTCTATTATTTATATTATTTTTCTGCCCCGGCCCACTTTAGATCCTACTAGGCTGAATGTGGCCCCTGAAATAAAATGAGTTTGACACGACTGCACCAGCGTAAAAGAAAATGAAAGCGAAACTTAACATTATCCCAACGTTTGCCCCCTGACTTCTATATCTCTCGTGTACAGTGGATCCTATATGGCACGTTCAGAACTTCCACCTTGTATCCACTGAGCCCCATGAATTTGTCATGTTTACCCCACCTTATTGGCACCCCTAGTCTCAGATAAATGCAAATAAAATGTTATTCTTACTCTAAACTATACCAAAATTAATGGATTGTTCATAAAATATTCGGGCCAAAAATGGAATCAAAATTGGGAAATGAAAAACTACCTGGGTGTCGGCAACTTTGATTTAGAAAACATGGCTGTAAATGGTCTTATATACACCTAAAAATAAAGACAGTGTGCTAAATGTGTTGATCCTAGTGGTTTTTCTAATCCAGATATGAAGGTTTTTCATGAATTGGCAGTCTCATTCCAGGTTTTGTGTGTAACCCATCGTGTCCACTGGCGTTACATACAGAACCTGTCCATCTAAACACATATAAATCGTGAGTGATTTTGCAACGGCGGGCATTTTTGTGAAACACTGTCTTCTGTGATTAGTTCGATTCCCAAAATGTGCCCCTGAGAGATTAAAATATAAATTTTTTAAAAAATGAAGTAGAATACAATTGTTGTTTAGTTTTTACTTTGTTACAAGCAGATTTTTGTATTTAAAAAAAAATATATAAAAATGTGTTTTATCTGAAAAATAGTTTCTCTTTTATCTCAGTAAATATTTATTTTAAAAATGGGCCCAAAGTGTTTCCAAACTTGCTTTATAACATTAGTCTACATCTAGTTTGAATTTCTATCCCCTCTGTCCTGTTTTTAGGGACCAGTTTCACAGAAGCACCCAAATAAAGACTGCATTTCTGTTTTTCCTCTTAGGCTTCATGATAAAAAAAGTTTGTCAAATTTCTGTTATCAGGATTTACTTTCTTTCTCAAATAAATAGCAACTTCACTTTTTTATTGTAGGGAGTTTATTGGGCCTTTCCCACAATGCCCACAAGTAATATTTTATTTTACACCTGTGCAAATGGTCCGTTTTATAGTTTTTGATATAGAATACGTTCATCGTCATTGCATTAAACTCCAACTTAAAGGAATAGTCCACCCCCAGGCCAAATTCAGTGTCTCCCCACAGCCCCCATACCTAAATAAGTGTGTGGAAGCATTTTCCTGGTGACCCAGCCAATGTCCGAATCTATGAGAACTGACCACAGGTTGG
>JAQQZY010000001.1:28658589-28675270 GCA_030068375.1 Ostorhinchus rueppellii
AGTAGCTGGGATAGGCTCCATGTGACCCCCGTGACCCTAGTGAGGATAAAGCGGGTATAGAAGATGAATGAATGGATATTTATGGAATAAAACCATTTTCTTTCCTCTAGAGTTGAGGCGTAGGAGATAAACTAACAATAAAGGATTTCTGTTGCACAAACATTTCATGGACTTTAGCTTTACTAGGGCTGTACAAAACACCAACATTAAGGAAATTTAACAAAGTTTTTCCATATTAAGAATATAAAAATACCCAAATCATAAAACCTGTAGTAGGTATAAAATCGGATTGTAATATAGGAAGTGTTTCTCCTATTATTGCTTATCTGTGGTGCTTTGATCAGTGAAGTATTAAGTGTCCATTTTGTTTAAACATTTCAGTTCCAGTTTTTGTTTATTACATGAATGTATGGCCTATGCTTTTGCTAAAGAAAATTATTTTTGAATCACATCTTGTGTCGAGATGATGTTAACCAACTGAAAATGAATTACAATGAATTGTCCATAACAGTGAATATATTCTTTTAAAGGACATATTGCCCAGCCGTAACACGTACTTTGTCACAGTTAAAGACCTGGTGCATATGTTGGCTATAATAGTTAATTACCCCATGCCCCAAAGGAGAGGCAAGGGGTGTTGTTTTTGGTTCAGTTTGTTTATTTCTTTGTTTGTGAACACTAGCAGTAGAGCTATTGGTTGAATTCACACCAAATTGGGTTTATAGATTGCCAGTGATCCACAATGGATGTCATGACATTTTGGGAAAAGTAAGTCAAAGTTAAAATTTTGTAATGATTTTTTTTTTTTTTTTTAATTTCCCCCCATTTACTTATAATGGGTGAAATTTCAACTGTCTATACAAACCAGAGGTGGGTAATCCCAGATTCATTAAGTCAAGTCCTGCCACATATTGGTTCCAACCTGTTGACTGGACACAGGTGATTCCACTGATGATCCCATCTACCTGGATGAGGAATTGTGCTCGTCAGTGAACAGGTTGGAACCAAGACGTGGCAGGAATTTGACTTGATGAACCTGGGATTACCCACCTCTGATAAAAACATCAATTTTGTTTCAGTTTACTTCAAACTGGGCAGATATCTGGAGGCAGTTGTTATGCTGACATCAGCACATGCATAGACATGATGCGATCCACTGGATCAATGCTAAAAAAAGCTATAATACCTGTGAGGGGCGGGTTTGTTGTGCTTGGCACCACTTCTTATTGTTATATAGTTGACAGTACTGTACACTACATGTTGATATTTTAAGTCAAGTCACTTTTGTACAGTTGTTGGTGGCATGTGAACATATACTGATATTTAGTCCCTTTTTTATATAGAGTTTGCCCTTTGGTTGGTGAATATTCTCAACTGTGCACAGTTTGATCATGAAGTTGTTTTCTCAGATATGTTCCTACACTTCAAAGGCTACAGAAGTCTCATTATGTTGTTTTATGGATTTTGTAGAATATAGTCAGAAGCTGAGATGTGTGTTAACAGGCAGCCTTTAGAATAGGAGATCAAAAGTTGCAAATGTCAAAGTTGACTTTAATGGTGTTCTTTCATGCTGTTGCAGACAATAACCCTTGTGGTGCAGAAGCTTAGTAGTCACTTCTAGAAAATGTAGAGAGCTACTGATTGTCAATTAAAAATGGATTAATGCAGTGTTATGTTAAACGATTCTGATGGAATATTTTAAAATGTGCAGAAAATGTTTGTGTATTACATATAAATGAGCATGTGTGTAATTTATATTTTTAGCTCACCCCTGGGTGAGAGGGCTGATTAGCATCTCTGATTAGGTATTTATGAGGCTGTGCTAATCAGTGAGATAAACACCTTAGCTGTGTGCGTCTGAGTTATTTGAACAATTTTCTTCCAGAAGATTCAAGTTGAAGAAGGTACTGTTTACACTTGACAACATTAACATTTGCCTGTTTAGAGATGCACAGTCTAAAAAGTCAGTCTGACATTCCAGGCAGGCAATTGAAAAAGTAGTTTGATTTTGTTTGTTTGGTTTTTTTTGCTGCACTTTTTGGCATTATTTGGCAAAAATTCTATAATTGTCTTTAAGTGTATTTGTAATTCAAGAGGTCTGAATGAAAAACAAGACTACGATAACTGAACCCGTGATAGAGGTTTTCAGACATGTTAAATGTATAATTGACAGCTTTAATTCCCAATCACTGTTAACATTCCTTAATTTTTTTTTTTAGCATTGTCGAACTTCAGCTGGTCGTCTACAGTGGCAACAAAAATTGAGAGCCTTTAAAATTGGACTAATTTTGTATGTGATTTGGTCTTAAAATGTAATCTGATCTGTGTCTAAGTCATACGTTCAGGCAAGCACAGTCTTCTTAATCTACTACCTAACCAAAAATTCTAATATTACGTCTTCATTGAACATACTGTAGCTGTTAAACATTCATAAGGCTGCTGGAAGTCTTGGATTTAATAATTGGTTGAACCTCCTTTGGCAGAAATAATCTCAAAGTACCTCTTGTAGCCGCTGATCAGACCTGTTACAACTCTTTGATTTTGGACCATTGCTCCTTACAGAAGTGTTTCAGCTCAGTCCTATTCTTTGGATGTCTGTTGTAAATGGATGTCTTGAGGTCATTCCACACCATCTGTATTGGATTCAAGTCTAGGCTCCGACTGGGCTTCTCAAAATGTTGGTTTGGATTTGTTTTCTTGAAGCATTCTGTAGGAGATAATTTTTCTGTGTCAGCACCCATCTTCTACTGAGCTTCAGCTGGTCAACAGCCACCCTGGCATTAAGGGCTGGGGAAAACGGTTGGTGATGATGGCTGGTGCTGTGAAAGTAAAACTGAAGACGCTTTACTCTTCCTCTAACTCCACACTCCCCTATGGCTGGGTGTGAATCCAACTTAATATTCCCAGAAGAACCGGCTTCCACAACCCATCTTGGAAAGCCTTTGCCAATTAGACGGTCCGGGCGGCCAGTTCCTCCATACTGCACATTCAAGTTTGAGGCCAGAAGGACCTCCCACGGAGGTGATTTCCCCACCTTTGCTCTCCACCAGAACCATTATGAGCCCCATCACCTCTGGGGTCCACGAGACAGAGCTGGCTGCAACTCAGCGGTACCCGGGTCAGTTACTTGTGGTCCTGCTCTGAAAAATCGATCTCATCCACTATTAATCAATAGCGCAAAATTGAAATTAAATCGATCAAACCGTCCTATTTTTTACCCAGCCCTACTGACGTTATCTAGTAAGATATGGTGATAATCATGGGAACTCATTTGACAAGTTGTCCAGGCCCTGATGCAACAAAATATCCCCAAATCATGATGCACCCGACTCCATACTTCATCTTTGGCATAATGTTCTCATGCTGGTATGTCATTCCGTTTATTATAGATCATACGTAATTCTATGTGTTCTTCCTTAGCAGTTGAACTCTAGTATCATCAAGCCACGAAACATTTTCCCAGTCGTATTGTGGAGTGTCAAGGTGCTCTTTGGCAAAGGTCAAAAATTCAGTGATTTTCTTTCTTTTTTTTCTTTTTTTTTTTTTTGTATTGGTGTCCTGCTGTGGACATTCTTGCCACTGCATTTTTATTTTTAGACTTGTGAGCTGCAAAAGAATGGTATGTAAATAAGATCATACAAAGTATTAAGGCTCTCCACTTATTGGCTTGTTGATAGGTTTTGCCAGTTTATTAAGTATTACTTATTATTTTCCCATAATGAACCATTTAAACTGAAAGATAATGATTTGAGTTGATAAACCAAAAAAGAAGTAATATAAAGGGATATTTTGTTGGTACCAGCTGGTGTTCTGTCAGTGACTTTGCCCTATCCCAACCATCTGTACTCTCCAAAGGTTGTCTTACACAAACTCAGTGGAAAAACCTTCACAGCTTTTCAAGGTTTGACAGCTCTGTACTGGGTCTGAACTAAAGCCACAGCACACTGTGGCATCCACTCTGCAAATAGTCTGTCATCGAAATTTAACTTTAGTAGATGCACTGCCTGGCCAAAAAAAAGGTTGCAAATGCAATATTTCACTGCACCGCCTTTGGTTTGGATTACAGGAGAAATTCACTGTTAAATCTTGTTGGACACTTACTGCTTATGTAGTGTCACAATAAGGTTCATAATGTCTTTTCCATCCATAATTGCATTCCAGTAATGTTTGATTATCGATGATCTAGAATCAGACCGCTGCATCAAGTCATCACATCCCATATTGGTTTCCAGAGGTGATCATGCAGTCTTAATATGTTTTCATATTACAGAGAAATCTGACAGTTTCAGGAAATCACCAGTTTTAACAATGTTATGAAACCAATATGCAGATGAATGTAACAAGAGATTCCTCACTCTGTGAACAGATATAGGTCATAAGTTCACATTTAGATTTTGTCAATATATTTTAGATCACCCAATTTTGAACTGTTGAATACACTGTTAATGAACATGTGGCATCTTTTCAGCTCTTTGTGTTTCATCTGTTGGATGACTACATGTATCACTGGCTGGAACCACCTGTTTTCCAGCTAATGTGAACACCGGTCTGCAGTTTATGATAGAAATACTGATTGCTCTTCCTTCTGTTTCCTTTAATTGGGATCTTCCCTGTGAGGCAGCAACAAAAGCAGTGTTTAGTTTTCATCATGGGATAATGTTAGAGACATGTAATTAGTCAAACGAAGCAGCGTGGTTGTCATGCAGAGACTTGATGTTGACCTCTGTTATTTTTTGTTTTAATTTCTCCGTGAAAAAAACTTCACCAGAGCAACTTTAGTTGAGTCAGAGCCCTGAAAAAAACAAAACGTCACATTATAGACAAACAAGTCTTACAAGTTGTGTGTCTGTGTAAGTAATCTCCCAAAGCAGACCCACTGCTGGGCGTACACACCTCTGCTATTGATTAGCTCATTAACAAATAAACAAACACACACACACAGAGTCGTGCGCTCTACAGCAGAGACTAAAAAACTTCTAGACGTTCCCTATTGACTTTTTTTCTTTTTTTGCTCATTTTCCCTTTCTTTTTTTCTGCCCCCTTTACTCCTTTGCTCTCTCTTGCTTTTCACTTCCTCGACTCTCCCTTCTGTCTTACCTTCCTAATGAAAGGAGAAGATAGAATCTCAGGGCCAGCTCATTAAAACATACTCCCAATTAACTGTCAAGCCTCTCAGTAGAGAGATGGAGGGGAAGAAAAAGAAAGGACGGAGCAGTGGTGGAGAATAGGTGAGGAACACAAAGCATGAGGTTTGAAAGATGCCAACGAGGGTTCTTTAAAAAGCAAAACACTTTGTATGCGAGTCTGTGTCAGTTTGGAGAATGAAGAGGACAGTTAATAAAGTACAGTTTATGAACGTTGTCGAGTCTTAATGATCCAGTTTCTGTTTTATCCACCACTTGGGAATGATTAACGCCACACAAATGTGCGTTTGCCTCTGAGTGGGGTTGTGTATGTGTGTGTGTAAGACAAATTGGAAGCCATCACTGCTTGAATAGTTCAGTCATTATGTTGTTACAGCTCAATTTTAAAGCACCACCTCGATGGTTAGGATTTCCTCTGGCCACAGCGTCAATAAGACTTGGACAAGGCAGGGCTTTTCGCTAACTTTTTTGCAGCAAACATCCTCCTGGGACTGTTCCCAAAGAACAGTCTGAGTCATTCCAAAATAAAGTTCGACAATCCTAAATTATCAATGAGGACATCAGTGTGTCTGTTAGTTGGTCCCGGTTACATGCAACATCAGTTTTCTCAGCAATTTCAAGACAGATCAATGTATAATTTGCTAACTTTGTAGTTTTAGGTAATACTAGTGCAGGTCACAGTAGAATATCAGGAAGCTTAGTAATGTCTCACGATGCACAGTACAACTGAGCTGAATGAAATTAGAAAAGAGTATCATTTTATTGTGTGCCATGTTAACCTTTTTTTTTTTTTTTTTTTTAATCACCTGGTTTTACTAGATTTACCTTTACACATTAGATTTTGGTACATGTCTACTTTCAAGTGTGAAGGCCCTGTGTCCAGAGTCATCTTCATCATAGTCTTCATTTGCAATTACTTCAAACATCTTCTCAGATGGATCTACTTCTCGGAATCATTCCAAATTTTTTATCCAGCTTCCTTTGGACAATGTCTACAATCTTTGTTCACAGTTTTAAGAAATTTAGATTTTTGAATTTTTGTCAGTTTTCAATTAAAAATTTGCCTTAAATTTACCTTTAATGGGTCATATTTTGTTGACTTATAACATGGAAATGGACAGAGATATCAATATGGATGTTTTTGAGCACTGATGGTAAGTCATATATGGACTTTCATTTAATTAGTTGAGTTACCCTCCAGTGGAAGTACCACCAACCTCTATTCAGAGATTAATCTCCTGCATCATAGGACTCACTCATTAACATACCGGCAGAACCTGCTGCGCTCCATAACAACCAAAAACTGAATGTGTACCTTAACATGTTTTGAACATCCGACCCGGCATCTGTGCCTCTGTTATACTCTCTGTCAATTTCACCCCCCCTTATCAGTGCCCCAGCATCAGAATAAACAGTTTTCTTTTTGTTTTTTGTTTGGTATGGTGCTGCTGCAGAATATAGCAAAACCCTGCACATGGGTCATTGGGCTTGTGTCCACCCTGTTTCCGTAGTGTTTGCGTTCTTCACATAGGCTACATGTATTCGTTCGGCACACCTTTGTAATGTATCGAAGGCATCAAACTAAAATGGTTCGGTATAAACAAATCTACCATTACGCCCCTAATGGAAATGCAAAAAAATTTAGTTGAGCTGGTACCACTTTGTAGAAACACGGCCTGCCTTCCTGCCTGTGATGAAGTCGGCCTTCATGGGCACTTCTGTGTGAACCTATGGCAGATGTCTGTCAGTGATGGTCCACTCTAGAGTCCTGAATGTCATTGGCAGTGTGGGTAAAGCTGGAAACAATTGTTGTACTTCCATCTTAATGAAGAGAGTGTGAGTGTGAGTGAGATGATGCTGCACTCCAAGGAGAGGAAGACTTCAAAATTTATGCTGTTGCTGCTATAAGCTACTGTATTAAAAAAGACAATATCCCAATCTTAAAATTGGTAACAGGATGTCAACCTACAAAGCAGATATCCGAATAGACAAATGTTTGTCTCCATCTCAGGACTTATTAGTTAGCAAGTAACCAACAACAGTAATGTTACAGTTACAGTCTAACATTAGCATTAATACTGACAACCCTGTCTCACTGACTTGATTTCCCCATTGCAGAGCTCTTGTGGGTCATTGGCTGAAGGTTCAGAGTCTGGCTTTGCTGTGCGTTTTGTTTGCCATCACTCTGACAGTCGACACCAGCGGTAATGCTTATGCGTGTTTGTTGTCAAATGTTGTTTGTCAGTGAGGTCATTTGCATTGTCATCACTGCTCATTGCAACATTAGCAGGGTTGTTTTCTTGACTCTCGCCTGGGGCTGAGCCACGGGATGAAAAGCCTCATGTCTCTATCCTTAAGAGAAATGGGAATATTCAGTGGATGGTAGCACATGATGTAATGTTGATCTGTTTACCAAAACAGGACTCTGTTGTGGTTGAAATTTTAGAGGGACTTTTGAGACACGTGTTATAATAATATTTATATTATTTAATTTTCAGTTACAGCAAGTATTGTCTGTATACATGCGTATACACGGGGCATTTAAGTAGGTTATTTACAGCCTCTTTGTTTGAAAATAACTTTCTTGCATCATTGTTTATGGGACAGATGTGAATGTGATTTTATTGTCCTGCTGTTAAATAATAAAAAAAAAACATTAACTGTAGCACTGATCACACACATCCCAGAAAGACCGGAGAACAAGATCAACCAATAAATCAGTGTTACGTGAATAAATATCAGAAGCATCTGTTCTCATTCTTGTCTACTTCACTCCCTCCTCCAACTGCACTGACTGATGTTTAAGGAGGTGAATGAATTAGTTGTGTAACCGCCTCTGGTGGCAGTTCTATGATTTCCACAACACCTCCACAAGTTGAACCGTATCCACAAAACTGACCCATGCACAACCTTTTGGAAATTAAATATTTGCCATTGGTTTGGTTTTCCATCACTGTTGACTGATTTTGGGAAAAGTTGTGAAAGTTTAGTGTGCACACACCAACGAGTCAGAGAAAAGAGTGAACTGATCAGCTGCACCAAAGTCTTTTAAAACTGTGGTTAGTATGAAGTGCATGTAGATGAACGAAATACAACACACTTTTTGTAACAGATATAATAATTTCATAACATCTTATGATTCCAGGTGATTTTTCTTAAAAACGCCTGAAAAATACCTCTCCAAAGTAAAATGACAGCTGTTCTTCAACCATTTGGAGTACAGATAAAAGAATAGGCTCTTTGTGACAGTAAAGACTGTAGTTTGTACTAAAGCAGTCACTTTTTTGTTGATCTGACAGGTAAAAAGCTGTACAATTGGAAACACAAATGAATTTGGATTTTTCCCCTCTCGTCTTAATTTTTTTTTCAGCTTTACACACAAGGGTGTGTAAAGCTGCATATGGTAGGTATGGACTGACACATCATATTCCAACAGACCAATGTCTTGGTAATTTACATTTCAAGTTTGTAAAATCTGTAAAAATGTCAGTTTTAGAGCATGTTTTCTGTGGTTATGTTAATGTATTCTACAGAGGGAAAATTTGGGAATGATCAATTTTTACAAAGGGGCTAAAATTAGGATATTTTTTGGAAGAAAACAAATAACTTTTGAATGCTACGACCTACAGACATATATGAGGGTCTTTGGAAAGGTTGAATCACACTTTTTTTTTTTTTTTTAATACAATAGTTTTGGGTTTTTTTTAGATCTCCCTTCCCGGGACCTGAAATTGTCTGTCACTCCAGATTATATACCCAAATTAATTTGTTGGAACAGCAGCGATTTGAGTTGGACCTGACCATTTACCTGTCTCTGACACTTGGTTGGCTATTCTTCCTATCAGTCACTCCTGAGATGCTTTAGATTGGCCAAGATAGGTGTCAGTCCAAAGCTAACAAGTTCGTCTGCCAATCTATACTGGTATCACCAACAGAAAAAGTAAAATATGGATGTTATCTTCGAGGAAAATGGAAAAATTACCAACATAGATCACAGGTTGGTCAAATATTTCTGTAGTTTCTGTGTCTTTGTGGACCTTACCTGCAGTTTGGACCCGAATACTTTACTGGATTATGTTCACTGGACTGTTATGAGCAGAACGAGACCACATTTGTTCAGACTGATAGATGATTGATCTGTTGACAGCCTTCAAATGTAAGAAAAGCAAAATTTCTGATATTTTGCTTTTCTGCAAAATAACCTTTTGTGTAGGTATGTGGTGTTGCTGTTGCACTTCAGAATGGTTTATATTATTGAGAAAGACGAGTTTGTTAGCTTTCATTTGATATGTGACAAGTGGAGGTTCATTAATGAGGTTGCGGTGTATTATTAAAATATTATAATCTGCATCCTGGGATCAGGATGGAAGGCTGGGAAGAGGTTAAATCATATAAAATGGTATCAAGTATAAGTTTAAGGTCAACTCACTTTTTTTTCTCTTTTTTTTTAGCCATTTTTCATTGATTTCAGGGTAAAACACAATGAGTGAGCTCATTTTAAAGGGAGTGCTTGTTACATCACATTCATTGCCCACAGCAACACTATTGACAGCACCCAGTATGGTGTGAAAATATCAATATGGCTGATTTTAAAAAGGACAGTTAGAGAAGCATCCTGTTTAAAACCACTATTTTCATCCATTATACTATCCACAAAATGTGTGTTCTCATCAAAAAGCACCAACTGTGGCTTTGCTCCAAATATCTGAACGTAACTAATAACTGTAAGGGAGGGTGAATCGACAGGTATTCAGATGGTTTTAGTTTTACAACTTCTTCAATAGTTGCCGCTAAATATTACATACAACCTAAAACTTTAAAATAAGGTCAATGTGATTTATTGGATTCTTCCACACATCACTATAAACTACCTGTCCAATCATCACATTAAAAATAAGAAATGTATCTACATTCATGACAATTATTACAACAGTGAACTTTCAAATTTAGATTAACAGACCGATTATTCAGAACCTGCTGAATCAAACAGATGGCTCAGGACAGACGAAGATGAGGAGGAAACTGAGTTATGATGTTAGGGAAAAGAACAGGTGAGTAGGCAGCTGTGTTAATGATCTGTTCTGCTCTGATTGGAATAGACCAAGGCTTGGCATTATGGGAAAAAAATCATGTCATGATAATTTATTTCGTATCAGACGATATCAAGATGTATTACAACATAAATCAAATCACTGTTTTTGTCAACCTTACATTTTCTGTTACTCATAAGTTAGACAGACATCAGAAGGTTATTTTTTTATTTAAATCTGATTTATTTTCTGTCAGAGGTTGATCATGATAGATGTGCTGAAGAACATTATACAACTGTTTCAGATAAATAAAACAAGTCCATATATTTAAAACTAAACTAAAAGTCTGTCCAGCAGGAAAAAGCTTTCAAGTTTTAACAGAGAACACAAACAAAACAGACCATCTTCACCAAACAATGCCGGGGGTAAATATGTGGGGGTACGTTCCTTAACTGCAGTAAAACCGAAAATGAAACTTAACATGCTTTGAACGTCTGATTCCTGCCTTCTATACCTCTGTTGTACGCCGGAACTGAAACGCTTCGCACCCTACATTTCAATAGCCTTATTCTCAGGGAACACTCATTACCTCTCGCTGCAGTCCAAACATTAGCGATGTGCTGTGGCTGCTCTTACACCTGTACTGTCTGTGTCAACCTAACTTGCCGTGGCTCTAGTGTAATTAGTTTGTTGTGGCGCTACTTAATTATGATTGGCTGTTCTTATGTCTGTCAAAACATGGATGAATGAATTCTATTGAAATTGTATCAAACATGTCTCGTATTTCTATCAAGGAAAAGTCATTTTATGATATATGTATATATCGTTATCCTTTTATCATCCAGCCCTAGGATAGATATCCACATAAAATGAAGAATGATGGCCTACTACTGCTAAAAATACTTATACCCCAAGACAAAGTAACATGTAACACCATACAGTGGAAGGGGTGGTCTGCTAATGAGCCATCTGTCTAAAAATGACGTCTCCTGAATTGGGATGAAATCTGAGGATGGTATGTTTCTCTCAGCTGTTCCGGTTCTGGGCTCCACTGCTAAAAATTAACAACGTTGGCCGCACTCTCCTTAAATCAGCACTAGTTCAACTTCATCTGCTGATGGACTCCTCAGCCTCCAGGACAAACACACTCTGGTGAAATTATTTTACATCAGCATTATTACCTGAGCAGGTTTTTTTTTTTTTTTTTAAATTGTGTTTAGAAAAAAAAAAAACATCATTAGCTGATACATTAAAAGGGATATCAAAACACAGGTTCAGTGTGGGTTTGCTGCAGTGGATATTAAATATATCACTAATGAGGAAGTTGTTCCAGTAGAAAGAAGAAATTAGCAACAGAGTAGATTTAAAAGTTTGAGTCGTGTACTGTAGAAGGTCAGAAAAACGACGTAACCGGATCCTAAGTGCCAAAAAACGATGATTTGTATTTTTAACTACTTCACCCCATTACAGAAAGAATATTGAGGTCAACAGAATCATACTTAAATATGATGCTAATGATGTGAATTAAGTTTGGAATGAATGAATGAATCCAACTACAAACTTTCTCCTGAAACCAGAAGAAATCAACCCAACGTGGTGCAATGAGTAGAAATGTTCCTGTCATTTGCTGTTTAACTCACCACAGAGCTTGTTTACATCACCGTAAAAATATGGTAACTGAATAATCCAATAATGGGTTCTGATGTTTTTACATGCACATCAGAAATGTGATTAATCGATAAGTCTTGGTTTAAATGTTTTCAGTCCATTACCAGATTTCTTTCATATGTAGTGATGGTTCCTGTTATTGTCCTCTGCTCACATTTAACATCGCTTCCATTGTCTGTGATTTAATTGTTTTTACACATGCACAAATGTAAAAGAATGAAATAAATCAGATTAACCCTTTAGCCCCCGATGTGGCTGTTATGCATGTTCCAAATGTATGATTTATTTTAGATATTCATAAAAATTTGTTTGCACAATAAGAACATGTTTAAAACACAGATAGAATAGACCTTGTGCATACCGTAGACAACTGAGCATGCTCAGTTCACCTGCTATCGTTTGTGTAATGGGGGACAAAACACAGAGTAGTGAATGAGACTAACTTAATATACTTAATATAAAAAAACTTAATATAAAAAAAAAGACGATGTGGGCTTAGTATACAGTAAATAGAAGACCAGGATGTTTAATATTCTGGCTGGGCATAAAAGCAATGTGTGTTGTGGAAAGTATTGTCAGATCCTGTTCATTACACAAACAACATTTTAACACTTGGAACATTTATTCAACCATGCACAAATGTACAAAAGTAGTTTAGAAATAAATCATTAAATAATAAAAAATAATAAAATAATAGGAGCAACAAATTAAGTCAAAATTGATATTAGACGGAGATGACTGCGGTGGTGCGATGGTGATGCACTTTTCCACCAGTAGAAACGTGGTGATATGTTTTATTTTGGTTTTTTTTCATGCAAGCACTTCCTCTTGCAAGAAATTTACATAGAAGTTATTTTTACCATGTGTACCTGCACCAAACATGCACTAAACGTAATGAAACATTATCTTTGTATTGTGCCTTATAAAGTCATTTTTCCATGTGCTTTCAACACAGTTGACTTCACAGTATTATTTTTACATCTGCACTTTTCACATAAATTGAAACAGAGTTTCAGTGAGGGTCCATCTTGCTGCCACGTCATCTTTAAATTGCGCATGTCATCAGGATGTGCTGACTTCTCCAGGGACTGGCTAGAGTTAATTGATAATTCACTTAATTTCTGCAAAATAGATGGATTTAGCCAAAATTAGGCTGTGATAAGGTAAGAGAACCATATATTGGTAATTAGCACTGCTTTCAGCAAGCCGTGCACCATTTTTGTGGCTGTAATTCTCAAAAATTAACTGTGCAAATCACAGGTGCACGGCTTTCCAGCCATGAGCTGGAAAGAAAGTAACCTTAGTCTACTCTGATCCAGCCATTCCAACCTAACTAGCCATATTGAAATTAGGAAGCAATTATCGCTAACTTTGCAGCCCCTGGTGAGAAATGACTCAGAATCATCTGAATCAATGTGATGGAGTAAATAAATACTTTTTTCCTAAATTTAGACATCAGGAATTTTTTTGCCATTATGGCTGTTAAATGGGCTTGAAAATCTGTTCTAAGTAATCTTAAGAAGGTCTAAAAAGTCTTAAATTTAACTTACAGGAACCCTGTACATAGACAACATTGCATGGCAATGCAATGGGCAATGAGCAATGCATAATATGCAATACATCGCTCACACAATAGGGCTCCGAGTCAGATACTGTTCAGGTGTGGAACCGGGTGATAATCAGATCAAAATGGCTACTAAAGAAGGGTGCATTGTGATGTTTGTTGCATATTTCAAGGGTAAGAATACTGTGGTGACTCCCAATTCACGGGAGAATAATCACATACACAGTCATCGGGAAGTTCACTGAGCCCGTCTCACTTCTTATTAGTGAACATCCTGTTTGACCCTTCAGTTTAAGAGCACCAAGGACACACAACAGGTTGTAATAAATAACAAGGCTGAATTGGTAGTGCAAAAAAAAAAAAAAAACATGCCTAGTATTGACGGCAGTATGTCCAGCCTCTGAACTGCAGCAGCAACGGAATGAGGATTGGGGATTTTGGGATTCCAATCTCTTGTTCAGCCTATGTGAACTCTAGATGGGGAGAGGCTTTTCCAAATGTCTGGCTCCGAGCTGCTGGCTCAAGTGGCTCGCTCTCTGCCGGAGACTCCAGCGAATCACTGTCACCTTCTGTAAATATAACAATACGTTGAATTAAACTACATCGCTTGCATGTTGCCCCTGCTGGTGACATATGGTATTACACACATCGCTATATCACATATCAAAAACACACACACACTTTGAGACACAAGCACCCATCGTGGTGGCTTTTTGATGCGTTGCTGTACGTTCACATCTATGTGCTCTTACACTGACGAAGGAACAGCCCTTAAACTGAGATGCAAAACATTAAAGAATAAATGAGTGTGTGACTGAGTATTTTGGGAAGGAAATGCTTCCTGGGACTGAATTTCACTTTGCTCACTGACTTAAACAAAACACTTAATGATGTGCTGCTGATAGCTATGAAAATAAACATGAGCAACGTACTAATAAACAGTAAACACAAAGGCAGATGGGAATACAAGAGTGAATACATTAATTGTTTGTCTTTTTTGGATTTTTTTTTTGGTTTCTTGTTTTTTTGGTGGGAGTGATTTTATGTTCTTAAACCTTCAGAGAGAAATCTTGGTTCCCAGAGAAAGAAGAAAAGCGAGGATGTTGACTCTGATTTCTCCTGACAGTTTCCTGTCCTGCCTGCCCTCGGGCAGTGTGTGTGTTTGGCTGTATGTAATTGTGTGTGTGTGCGTGCATGTGTCCGTGCGTGTGTGTTGGCGTCACTTGCTCCTGTGGTCGATGTTCGTAACATATGTCTGCTGTCTCCATGGTAACATGATACACCCGAAGCACACACACAGTAGGCCCACCTGAGGTCATTGATATTCCAGAGCTCGAGCTGTGTCACACTCGCTGCTCCGGTCACGTACGTGTCATCTATAGCTCAGTTTTAACACTCATAGCACCGCTGGTTTCCGCATTCAACTAAATTTCCATTCAGAAGGTCCCAAGTCATTACAGTATTAATTAACTTCTGAATATTTTGGGTATAATACCAAATTTGCTTGGATAGAAAAGACATTTCTCAGAAATAATTCCATAAATTGTGCAGGGAACCCTCTGACTTGATGCATTATTAAAAATGTTAATTAGCAGATTAAGAATTGATCTGAACTCTTGAACTTGAACGCCATCAGTTTTATTTATTTCAGCCAGTATTATAATTTACCTCAGCATGTTTTATAGTCTGCAATATCAAACACTATCTGATTTTGCACCTGCAGTTGAAGGGTAGTATTAAAAAAAACATATAATGTTGGGGGGAAAAAACCTCAGGAGGATTCACAGAGCAATCCCAGAATGGGCAATGTAATTGATGTTGTATGTTCAGAAATTTGCATAGATAAGATGGGTAATGTGCACATATTTTACACAATACTGTAAATTATTATAACTGTAATTTCATGTCAGAATATGCAGTCACACTACAAATTATGAGACCACCATTGTTTTCTTTAATTTCTTGTTCATTTTAATGCCTAGTACGACTAAAGGTACATTTGTTTGGAGAAATATAATAACAAAAAATTACTCAAGAGTTTGATTTCAGAGCTGATATCTATCCATTTTCCATGTCTTCTTGATAATAACCAAAATCACTTTAGTTTTTATGTCATACTGACAAAAACAGTGCTATTTGACATTCCATGTTTTCTTTCCTGTCTGTTTTAGTCACATGATGCACACAAGAGTTAATACTTTATTGCATAACCATTGTTTTTGATTACTTTTAATGGTCTAATATTTTTTTACTGCGACTATATTTAGGTGAAGGCCTCATTTGCAATTTAACTAGGAAACACAAGCGTTAATGGGAATAAAAACACTTCATCCCTGAAACAGTGAAGACCTAATAGAATTTGACAGGCAATACACTCAGGACACAAGCAATACAACCATTAATGGACAATAAAATAAAGTAATTATGAACAATGAAAATACACGTAATTTAAAATATGAACAATTCCGATTAAAATGTGGTGAAATTTAGCGGGAAAATGTATGTTGACGTTATGCCTCTGTGCATTTTCTTCCACTTCAAACACGAACAAAACACATTAGCACCACCCAAGTAATTTCTAACTAGTGTTATTGACCACAACGAGTGAAATTTGAGGATATTAGGAGTTAACGGTCTGTGTACTTTACGGCCATGCGTTTTCTGGATTGATATGGGTAAAAGAAAAACAGGAAACCATCCGATTTTTCAATTTCCGTTTGGATGAAGGTAAACGAAAAACAGGAAACGAGCCATGTCCCGTTTTTTGTTTGGAAATCGAAAAAATCAAAAAACGGAAAATGAGCCTATATCTGATTTTCTACTGTGGGTTTATTTCGCACAAGTCGGGAAATAAAATACAAACGTCATTCCCTTTCGTGTGTCTTGCGGGACACGGGACACGGCTCGTTTCCCATTTTTCGTTTACCTTCATCCAAACGGAAATCGAAAATTTGATGGTTTCCCGTTTTTTGTTTACCCATATAAATCTGGAAAACGGATGGCCGTAAAGTACGCGGACCGTTAACGTACAGAATCTTATACCCAGTTTCAGACCATGTTTAATGAAAATACTTTTTGACCTTGAGGGAAAGTCCGGATGTTCTGTCCAATGATATTAGTTAAACTCGGATCATTCTGTGCAGCTGTTCCAGTTTATACTGTTAACATCAGCTTTTTAGGCTTAACTACTACCAATGTGCGACACGGTGGTGCAGTGGTTAGCACATGTGCCTCACAGCAAGAAGGACCCGGGTTCGATTCCCGGGCGATCCTTG
>JAQQZY010000001.1:28675568-28690795 GCA_030068375.1 Ostorhinchus rueppellii
TCTTCTCTTCTCTTCTCTTCTCTTCTCTTCTCTTCTCTTCTCTTCTCTTCTCTTCTCTTCTCTTCTCTTCTCTTACTGGAGAGGTGTGAAAAGGAACATTAATGGGTGGGGGTTGGCTGGAGTGAAGTCAGTCAAACCTGTTGAAATGTGAACTCAGTGAGCTTGCCCAGTCCTGATCTCCATTGCTAACATGCCCATCCCTATTCCCCCTGTGGCCTGAGATGTGTTTCTAAATGTACAGGACGTTGTTGTTCTCCAGGCGTTGCTCTAGTTTCCTCCTGCAGCTGTCCTTACACCTACTGTTGTTGAGAATCACTTCCCACTGTACTCTCCTCAGCTCCTCATTGTCCCCAGAGATGAAGATTTGTTCATTCAGCAGGGGCTTCAGATCAGGGCTTACTCAGGGCTTGCTGGGAAAAGACCATACTGTCCTGGAAGGCACAGTGTTTTCCACACATTATTAATTAATTAATTGCGTATACACTTGCAAAACATCTTAAACAGTAAACAAAAAGCTAATTACAATATAAATATGGGTAGAATAGCTGCTATGTGATGTAATTATTTCTAGTAGAAGCTCTGCTCAATGTAGCTCCCTTCTATATATTTATATACACACGCGCACACACATACACACACGCACACCCTCCTCGTAATGCAGAAAAATACCAAAATCTGCATTTAAATTGAAAGCTATTCATCTGCATACTTCTGATTATTCAATTAATTTGCCTCCTGTTTTATTTATTTATTTTCTTATTTATTTTTGCCCTCACCAATCAGCAGCTGTGTATGCCAGATGAACTGTTTATTCCTGATCATTCTATTGCTGGTTGTGTGTGTGGGAGAAGTGGGGAGTAAAAATAAAAAATGCGAACATTCAGATACTGCAGCGTTTCTACTGGTAAGGTCACAGGTCACACCAGACATTTCGTACAAAATATCATCACCATCGTATTAGACTTAACACGCATACGTATAATATATAATAGACCTCAGGGAACGTTTGGGGGGGGGGGGGGGGGCAGTGCACCCATAAACAAACATCCTGCCCCCTTGAATGAAAGTTTACAAAGTTTCAGGAGGTAGGGAAAAGGTAAATGAGCTTCGCAACAGCGGGAGACAAAGAGGAATTATTAAAGCGTGTTAAGTTTCACTTTTCCTATTGTGAGGTACGCCCCCCAATTACACACCACTACACTAAGACATCAGTTCTGTGGGAAACACTGTACTGTACTTAATGAGTTTGTCGAATTGGGAAGTATAGTCAGCATCTTCCTTTTTTTTTTCTTCTTCTTTTTTTTTTTAATTGACTGATTTTCAGTGGGGTACAGATTAATCTTTTAATTCATTGAGATGTAGAAGTAAAGTTTGAGGCACTTTTTCTACCTGAGTGCTGCATTTGTAGAGTAACATCTGAAAAAGTGATGATTGTCTTTTTTTGGGGGGGGGGTTGTACCCCTTCCATTTTTTGAACTAAATTTGTATTTTTTTACTCCTTTTTTTGTGGCTTCATTGTTATTGTTTGTGCCATGTCCCATACATCACCACTAGTGGCACTTCTCCACTGCAAACCCTACACCCTACTTGGCACGCTTCAGCATGACACGACTCTACCCATTTGTCGGATCAGTACGGTTGTTTTTCCACTGTCAGCCATTACTAGTCGGGACTAGTTGAAGTCGGTGGAGTTGGTGGAGTCAACACTGCTGTGACGTCGTTTTCAGGCGACTAATAAAGTGTCACACTGGTTTTCTTTCGCTGGTCTTCCATCTTCTTAAAAATCTTCTCTGTTGTTTGTCCGATGTTGCTGTCCTGTCTGTCGACGTTCTCGCAGGTGTGTTTTTCTACACATGGCGGGTGATTATTTAAGATCCCCGAGCTTCGTCGTGCATATGACGACATTTCCTCTGACCAATCAGTGGACTGCACTGTTCACATCACGTTTTAGTGCCGGCTAGAGCCACCTCTGAAACGGGTACAAATAATCGTAACAGGTCCCAGGTCCAACCCCCAGTGGAAAAGGCAAAAATAGGGGTGAAAACGTTCAGTGGAAAGGGGCCATATGAGAGGTGATCAACAGGCAGGAGACCATAAATAAAGAAGTAAATTACTGAATGAATGAATAAATTATTGAATAGCACTATAGCACAAATTTTTATTTAAACCCACCCCACCCCCGGATTACTCATCCTGATCTCACCCAAAGAAAAGAGAAAAATAAATAATTCAAATCATTTCTCACTTTTCTATCAATAGCAATCCACAAGAGACCTAGGAAACACACAAACTGAGCATGAGAAAACCACTTCTGCAAAACTGACCTGTAAATGATTTCCATGGAAACTGCATGATATGTGTATACTCAACATATGCGTTTATACTATATATTCATTCGGTGAGAAGTACTTCAAAACTAAATGAGCACACTACAGAAAGCAGGCACATAAAAGTCTAGCACCAAAGATAACAAGAGGAGGAAAAACGAATAAACCATCATGGGCAAATATTTTGCATTAAAACTATTCACTGTTTAAAGTTCTTGACACATGTTCAGTAAAAGATCTGAATACATTTGTGTCTCACCATCAACAGAAATCATATTGTGCTGGATTCAGTCTCACCCTTAGCTTCATCTGTAGTGTTTTTCTAGTCTTACAGTGAACAGATAAAGTCACGCAGACTCTAAACTGTAATGATTTAGATGATTCTCACATCCTCACTATCCTGACGGTCTAGTTGTCAGGTGTTGTCCTTCTCTTCATTATTCTCAACATTCTTCTACTTCATACTAGCAAGGCTGGAAATCAACGTGACTGGCTCTGTTGTTGTTATTGTTGTCACTTGAGCTGCAGTTCACACAAATGATTAGTCGATACCTTTATTTTCTGCGGCAAAAGTTTTTAAAAAATGTACCATGTTGCACTTTCACTGCAAATTATGTAAGAATTGTGTAATAGTCGCTGAAGAAATAAAGTTCAGACAGTGTGTAAAGGCCTTAAAAATATATTTTGACCTCCAGTGTGTAAAAAGGGACTCATTTTCTTAAGCAGATTTGATCCACAAACAGTAATCTGTACTTGTGCACTGCTGCAAATTGATGTAAATTTGCAGTCTCAAAATAAACTTGAGAACCGTTTTGAAAGTTGTCTCTGTAGTTTTAGTGCATTTCAGATTAGAGATGTAACAATATGAACATTTCATATCATGGTTATTGTACACCAAAATGATCACGATTTTTATTATCGCGGTTATGTTAAAATGTGTTCAAAAAGTACTGACGTAATTTAACCAAGTGTTATTTGGGGGGACAAAAACTAAGAAATGTACAACATGGAAAAGCTAATTTTCTCCTTGAAACTTATGTTGGACAGATTGACTAATTATTGGCTAAAATAGTCATCTATCCCAGAAGTTGTGACACACCAATAAGACACCTTGTTTTAATAATGTCTAACATTCAAACAGCATTTATTTTGTTACTTTCCGAACAGCTTTTACTTTCACTTGCTACATATTTTTTAAACAGAAGTAACTGTATTTTCAAGCATAAAAACAACAAATAAGAAGCAAAATGACATAAATGTGACAAAAGAAGTGAAGTGAATATATCCCTGGGGGAACAGTCTCGTATCTGGTGTGAATGGTTTAATAATCTAGTATCTGTTCTACTGGAGTAAAGTATACGTGTGGGGTACATCGAGTAGACGTGTGAACTGATGGGAGCAGAGGTTGGTAAAAGGTGAATCTAGCGGTGCTGCCAGGTGTAAATGAGAGCTGAATTAAAATGTCTGAATTTCAAATGCATCTCTGTCTCTGCTCCGAGATGAGCTGGAGAGACGAGTACGCAGCAGAGGGAAGGATGAAACAAGACAGAAGGAAGAAGAGTCTCCTCATTAGTGAAGGAGAGTGCAGACAGGGGTCAACTGATCAGTGAACTGCATGTCGTCACCTCAATATAGAGCCATCTGTCATATCTGCACAGGCACACACTGTCCAAGACCTCTGTTTTAACTGTACACTTCCGCAAAGCAGCATGTGATGTGGTTAAGACGGAGCCATTTTTAGGTACGTTCATGATTATAATTGATATTGATGGAGACAAAGGGAACACAGTGTCATGTCACAGTTCTGTAAATAAGAGCTGCACCCGAAAGTCCATTTGAATAATCTGTCAGGAGATGCTGATTCATCACAGATTGAGGTCCAGCAGTTGGTTACTATAGGAAACAACACTATACTATAGGCAGGGGGAGCTCCTACCACTCCAAAATAAAGTTCATGGTTTAAAACACTATATGCATTCATGCAATAATAATAATAATAATAATAATAATAATAATAATAATAATTTGGCTTTTAGTCCAATCTGATGGATTATTGGTAACAGTTGTCGTCCGTCATACATCCGTGAACAGTAATTTTCAAGACTCTTCTTCTCCGAAACCGTCAGAATGACTTGATATGTGTTGTGGAAAATCTTTGGGGTAAGGTCTACCAAGTTTGTTCAAAGAATTGGGAAATACTGGTTTTTTTTGTTTGTTTGTTTTTTTAGGAGTTTTTGACATTTTAAAAATCCCTGTTGGTTTATTAAGGGATAAATTTCAAAGTTTTATAACTTGAAAATAGTTGAAGATATTGATATAATTATTATTGGCCATAGATATGAAGTCACATATGGGCTTTCATTTAGTGCCATGACCTTTGACCTTGAGTGACCTTGAAAGGCCAAACCCAAGGTCATCTATGTCCAGATTTCTAGAAACTTCCCCTGTCAGCCAGAATCAATTGAAATTCACAGTAGAGGTTCCTTGGGGTAAGGTCTACCAAGTTTGTTCAAAGAATTGAGCAGTATTGGTTTTTGAATTTTTTAAATGAATTTTTAACATTTTAAAAATCCTCATTGGTTTATAATGGGACAAATGTCAAAGGGCTCTAACTTCGAAACAATTGAAGATATTGATATAATTAATATTGGAAATGGTAATTATTAGGAAGTCACATATGGTCTTTCATTTCGTGCCATGACCTTTGACCTTGAGTGACCTTGAAAGGTCAAACAAATGCCAATTGATGTCTTTAAGTATGTCGCTGGACAAGACCCTTGGTCCTATCTTTAATTATCTGCTTCGTCTACTTCACGCTCATGGTTACTTCTATGACACAGACTTACAAACAGTTTTGAAATATTTTTTAATCAGCAGTAGGTTGTTTTAATCTGTTTAGTTATACAATACTATTCCTAATGCTGTTTGCAGTTTCTTGCAGCCATGAAGGAGAGTTGCTTTAATAGATTTTCACAAGAAATGTTGTCTTAAAAATATCAATAATGACAAAAGAGCTGTTTTTGATATAGAGTTATTAAGTGTACACTTAATGTAAGGAACTGAAATCTTGAAGGAATCTAAAATGTGATTGTATTCTAATGTTCTGTGTTTTGAAATAGACCTAGACGCTCAGACATTAACATTCCTTTAAACTCAGTTTTGCATTCATTCATAGAATTCACACTTTTGACTTTGTCTTGTGACTCAAATATTTATTCTGGAAGCATTTTACTCGTTGACCTTGTCGTCCCTGTTCCGTCCCGGTCATAAAATCTGACCCTTAAGAAGTGTGTGTTGGTATATTTAACTGCAGAGACCCTGCCCTCTGATGTTACGTAGTAATTCCTCTGTTTGTCTTGCACTATTAAACTCTCTTTAACTCTATTTTTTTTTTTTTTTTTGGAGTCTTCAGCATGGAATTATTTCATCCAATAAGAGCACTGTGCAACGTGCACAGGGAGAACAATTATTCTGCTTTATTACCCCGGCCCCTGAAGGGGAGGCAAAGGGTAGTGTTTTTGATTTGGTTTCTTTGTTTAATACTCTAGAAGCAAAACTATTGGTTGAATTCATACCAAATTGGTTTTATAGATTACCAATGACCCAGTATAGATGTGGTTACATTTTGGAAAAAAATAGGTCAGTGACATTTTTTGCTTTTGTTGTGTTTTTTGTTTGTTTTTGTTTTTGTCTGCATTTATTCTTGTAGTTTACCACCACAAACAGGTAGAGTTAAGGTGGACACTGTGGAGACTGTGTTAATCCCAACAATAACCAATACCACGTCCAAAAACGGCACCGGAAACATCCATGTTTTGACAGACATATGAACAGCCAATCATAATTAAGTAGCGCCACACCAAACCAAACCTTTTCTTTGTCGTTGAAGACAACTCGGCTTTTAACCAAAAATCAAAACTCTCACCCTCTCCACAAATTTTATATCAAAAAATATCATTGTGCAGGATGGGAAGTTTCTTTGTGCTGTAAACTTTCACAGATTAGCTGACGTCACTTAGCAACCAGGACCATAAGTGACTGGACTACTTGTGGAGTGATATGAAGGACGCAAAGGTCAGAGGGAAAAGAACAAATTTTCCTTGACAGTGGTGCAATAAACATTTTTGGGGAAAAAAATCTAACCAAAGAATCATAATCTCAATTCAAAGCAAAAAAAAAAAAACATGATTCACATTTTTGCCAGAATTGTGCAGCCCTTATATGGACCTGTTTTCTTTATCAGCTTTACATATGTCATGTTCAACCTCTGACAGAAAATATATCATGTTTAAATCAAAAATAACCTTCTGATGTCTTCACAGCTAACTTATGAGTAGCGGAATATTTAAGCTTCACAAAAATTGTGATTTCATCTTATATTGTGATACATATCAATGTCGTCTGGCACAAAAAAAAATGCTGTGATACGATTTTTTTCCATATCACCCAGCTCTAGGTTTAGTACAGAAATAGCGCTCAAGCCACAAAAAGACAGTGACAATATAAATGTTATGATTCAGGTGATTAATTCTTGTCAGAAAACTGCTGTGCCAGTCACAGTGAAACAGAACAGAAAAGTCAGTAAAAGGTCTCCCAAGTAAAAACCTAACATTTGGTATGAAGTTAAAAAAATCACAAGGCCATGCTGTCATAGGCAGATGATTTGTCATTGAATACTGAAAACAATAGTTATAAAGGAAAAATTACAATTAAACCCCTTATTTGATGGCTGTCTTATTTTAAAGATCCATTTAATCAGTTTTACATTTGTACATTTCCATAATGATGCTGCAAAAACTGTAGTATGAAAGAAATTGAGAAGAAATGTGGAGACAAACGACAGTATCTCTGTTTATGGATCTGTCGAGTTTTATCATTAAACACCAAGCTGATCAAAATTAACTTTTCACTGTTGAAGTTTGGATCACAACGGTGCTTCAGTCTATGTGGGATGAAAAACCAGTATAACCAGTATCTTATGCTGCAGGAATGAAATAAAGGTCATCTAAACCATTTTATTACAGTGGTACCTTGACTTACAAGTTTAATTCGTTCCATGACAGAGCTCATAACTCAATTTGGTCAGATTTCAAATCAATTTTCCCCAGTGAAATGATCTTCCATTCCAGCTCCTTAAATTGAAAAATATAAAGATAATGTCTAATGTATTCAAAACTTATTCCTAACCTATAAGTAACATGCTTTGCCTTTACCTCTGTGTAACTTACTGTACATGTACATGTAAATTAAATACTCATTATTCATTTCCAACGCCACGGAGGCAAAGCAGAGGGATGAAAGAGCCTCAGATTCAAAACTTTATTTGATATATATACATACACTAGGGTTGGGAATCTTAGTTGTCAGGCCTATATGATATGCATTTTGATACAGCATCTCTGATCTGATATATTAAAGATATATGTGTGGCATCTCATAAAACGATACAATACGATTCACAGCCAAATCACGACAGACCGAGTAAGCTCATTAGGACTTAACCAATTCATCCTGATAAAAAAAACAAAAAACAGTACAGTTCAATGAGCTTGATTATTTATTTATCAGATAAGACCATGACTTTTCACAAAGTGGCTTTAGTTAAATTTCAGAACACATGCCTCACATACAGTCAGTGAAAAAGTTAGGAGTTTGTTTCCAAACTTGTTTCTTTGCAGGTTTCTAACACTCAACTTCGTGCTCCTTTGCTGAATCCATTCGTGATGTATTTGTAATGTAGGTAATACAGAAAAAGGTTCTGCCACTTTAAGACACACCTGTGCAAGGTATTCTGGGATGTGCTGTTAGATCTGTATGTGACTGTTTAAGGAAGTATCTGCAGCATGTACAGCAGTATTCAATACAGCTGATCAAGTAAAATGTACATGTTCAGAAACCGCATGTGGTCACCTCCTTCTATGTCTGTCACATTCACATACAGATGTTACAGTTTTCATCACTGGTGCTAGTGCTACAGTTCATCCACAGAGCTCAGACTGTTAGTGTGCAGTGTACGGCACACATTCACATGGGTCTGAAGGAAAGAAAAACTTGACTCAAATAAGGAGAAACACTTTTATATACAAGTAAAAATATATTCTATTGAACAGATTGAATTTTATCAATACAAACATTCAATAACCGATGCATCACTATATCATTCCAAACTTTTCATTCACTCGCAGCTTCTCTACCGGAGCACTTGGATCATGTACATGCATGGTGGTGTATTGATAAGCATCAGATAATCTTTCAATCCCACAGAATTATTTCCATAAATAGTGGAATTTTTCAAAGAGCGACTCTGTGAGTTAGAGAAAAACTACCGACATATTTATGACAAGTACGCTTCTGAATATCATCATTAGTATCCACGTGAGTAGAACCTCCTCTATGGTCGCCATGTTTATTACTATTAATTCTTCTTCTGGTTCTCAAAGCACTTAACTCTTCTTTGTGGTATTTAGCCAGTATGTTAATTAAGATCAGCGCCCTCTGGTGGGTTGATTGAGAAAGGCTCTTTCCAACCTACAGGACACATGGAAGTATGGAGGCAGTGATGCGTGACAACATTAGAAACAACAAAACTACTGCTCACATTCATTGAAATTGTTTTTATATGTAGCTTTCTTGGGTTCGTTGACAGTTTTGAACAATTTTGACTTTTGAAATATTAAAAATTAGATTTCACTTATTATAGGCCATATTTTCATGGCTTATAACTTATGTTTTCCCACAGAGTCTTAATAAGCCTTAAGTCCTGAATTCACAAATCTGTATAAAATACCTTTAAAAGTCTTTAAAGGGTATTAAATTTGACACAGTAGGTCTTAAGTTATGTTGCCAAAAACTTAAGTGTATTATGTTTAAATGTGTCTGTTAAATGTCTAAGCTGTAAAGAAAGAAAGAAATGTTAGTTGACTCAGTTCTACTTGTTCCGAATCGACGGTTTAAATTGAAATTAGGAACCGATTCTTGCTAACTTTGCAGCCCCTGGTGAGAAATGACTGAACAATAGGAATCAAATCTTGGAGTAAATTAATTAATTTCCTAAATTCGAGGAAACACAATTTTTTTTTTGCCAGTATGGCTCTGAAATAAGCCACGAAATGGGCATTAAGTAGTCTTAAAAAGGTCTTAATAAGTCTTAAATTGAACTTGTAGAAACCTGTAGGAACCCTGCACATGGAAATGGTTACAGATATCAATGTAATTACTGTGGAGCACTGATAGGAAGTCGTATTTAGACTTTCATTTAATTAGTTGAGTTCTCCTCCAGTGAAAGTACCATCCACTTCGATTGGGAGATTGATCTCCTGCATCAAGACCACAGGACTATAACGTAGTGACAGAACCTGACAACTTCACATGTTCAAGTTACTGATTTTTGATAGAACATGCTGGTGAGGTACTGGGCAATAGGTCCTATTTTTTCAGGTTTTACTCATTTGTCAGTTTGCAAAAAGGTTCGCCAAGTAAAGTCTTTACAAATCAAAGACTCCATTTTCGCCGTGCACCATCACCTTACCCAAAGCTTTTTTGGCTGTAAAACAATGAGACAAATAAACGTTCAGTCGTATGATTCATCGTTGTATTTGCACAAAAACAAAGATCCGAGTCTTTCTCTCCTCCTTTCCCATCTCTAATGCGTCTCTGGTTAAAATGTGTAAGGCTGTGGGTGTGCACCTTTCCTCCGACCCCATCTACGCTGGGGAGACGAGAGCATCATTGTCATTCAGGCCGCATGCAGCTCCTTGGTTGGATGAGGTCACATTAAAGCCCCGCCCTGCATCTCAAGCCAGGAAGCATCGATTTCCTTTAATTGGATAGACAAATGAAAGAGGGGATGAATGGTATGGCATTCCTCTTCTGCGGAGGTCTGTCCTTCTCACATTTTGTGTGGAAGTTTGTAGAGTTTAATTTTTAACGTGATGTTGATGGTGTTAGCTTAGTTTATAATGATTGTCTTTACCTTACTGTCACATTGAGAGATTTTTTTTTCCCCTTTAATTTCTTGAGTCGGGTTCTTTGGTGAAAGAAGGAAATTCTGTTTTCAAATGTATACAGAATATTGTTGTTTTCATAAAGGTCAGACGTGGTTTTAAAACACTTTTTTTATATAGAAGTGTGAATATGCAAACTAGCATTGATAAGGTCAGTATTTGAATAAAGCTGATTTTCACAAAACCTTCACTGACCTTTTATCAAGTTCTTTTTGAATTTTCTTCTTTTCAAGGAAAAGTGATAGAACCAACATGTGTTGCTGAAGTGTGGTCCTTTGGTCGCGTTTTTTTTTTTTTTTTTTTAATCACGCTCCTCTTTCAACAACTGCAGTAGCTCCCTGTTATTGAACCAGTAAGGACAAGAAATAAAGGCCGTACAGATGGATTTCATATTAGGTTTTAAATGCATTAATCATTTATAAATACTTCAGAGTGGCACAGACTTTCATACACAAATTCAAGTTCAATGTTCGATTAATTGACTGATTGACTTTTAGCTTTTACTTCGGTTAAATCCTTTATCAGTCAGCACGTTCGACCCTTTAATGACCTATAATATTTCTAATCCTTATTGTATTGTAAAAGGCATCACATTATTATTATTATTATTATTATTATTATTATTATTATTATTTTTGGGGTGGCTTCCCAATACATTTCTCTGTATTTTTACATGAATTATTTACATGTATCGATAGGACTGGTGGATCAGGTTGCCAGGGGCTGTTTATGTGTTTGAGTGTGTATGTCATTACACAAATAGAACAAATACACATGAATCTTGTCATTTTTTCACACATTGATATAAATCCACTATTGCTCATAAAGTTGGAGTAATCTTGTTTTTTCAGACATTCCTCTTTTTATTCCTATTAGCACACATCAGTAGTTCCACTCTTATCAAGAATAAATCACATCATCAGCATCATTTCATGAGATAAAGATATTTTATTCCAACAACAGTGTGTATTAGAATAGAGCGCACCTGTTCTTAGAGTTAGAGAAATTCAAATGTTGTTCATATTAAACCTTTGTAGACCACTAGAAATACTCTGACTTTCAAAATGTCAACCTTAGTCTGTTATTGGAGGACATAACAAGACTTTATTACTTTTGTGAAATTTTTCAAAAACCTCTATCATTATGTAGAAAAACAAGGTCAATGAAGTTGCCATAATTGGTTACTTGACAAAAAATTCAAGTACATATTAAAACAAAAACAAAAAAAAGTAATATAAAAGGAACATTTTCATAACATTAGACCAACATCAGTGCTGATCCAGACACCTGTCCACATCCACATTATCTTTTTGAACATCATAACTTCCATTAGTACCATTATGTCATGGAACCTAACAAAGCAGGTATACTTGGGGTGTAACGGTGCAGTGGTTTGTACAAAAAAAAACCCCAAAAAACCACTTTATTCTGAGGCTGGGAGGTAAACATGACAACAGAGTATAACCGGAGCTGGGTTGGACATTCAAAGCGTGTTAAGTTTCACTTTTGTTTTTCGGTAGTTACAGAGCCCCCCCCCCCTCCACTGGTCTCCTTCACTGTATCAAACTCAAGACCCCTGCACCAAAAACTTACAGAACCAAAATTTGTCAGTATGGTTATCCCTGAGTTCCACTCACTGTTCATACAGAGGTGGACCTTACAGACCCTGTAGACCAGTTTGGACCTGAGATGGTTGACTCCCTGCTCTCACTGGAACTGTTGCTTTCATTGTCTTGTAATGTGTGGGGAAATTATCAAAAAATAGTCACTTGCCCAATAAAGGGTTAAATAAAATTTAGCTTGTTTTTTACTTTGCACAAACTGTAAAAACCATTTAACAGTTTGCATATAATTCCAAATGTATGTTTTGGTCACATACTAACATGTTAACATCTAGCAGGTTATTCTGTTTGTCAAAGAACTTGAATAACTCTAATTTCTTATTAATGTGTACTTATTGATTGGACACACACACACACAGTCCAGAACACAAAACAGATTTTTGAGATTAAGGCAGAAACCTAACTATTATTTAAAGGAGTTAAGAGCTGAATGACCTGCCAGTGGTTGCACATTGACACTCTGAGCTTTTCTTATTGACAGATCAGTCAGTCGGATTTGCCAAATGAAACCTGACGGTGAGGAAATGGTGAAGCTCTTGTCGCTACCATATCCACATCCTCAAAGAAAATCCAACTTCCTCACGTGTCACATAAGCAAAATGATTTTGTATTAAATAAATGCATATTGTTCTTTTGGAAAGAATGTTTATATGCAACACGAAAGTATTAGAAGGCTGGTAAATGTTCTTTATTAATTATATCCAACTTTATCTCATTGATTTGAGCATGTGTATGATATGACGTGAACTAGTGGAGGAATAAGTGGAATATATTAACAGTCATAAAAATAATGACAGTAACAGTATAAAAAAAATATATATATATAAGTGTGAAACATAAGTAAATTAACTGGGATGATTTCATTAAATGTAGCCAGTTGGTAGGTTTAACTTTAAGTTGTTTTGTAATTTCCTCTCAATTTTGCATAAGCGTGTTAGCTACAGTTAGCTAACAACAGCTGATGGGTTGTTTTTGTTTATTTTTTTTATGTAAATGAACAGTATTTCATCAAAGAAAATGAACTTTTTATCGCATGACTTAAGAAAAGTAATATATATAGATTGTCTTTAAATCCCAGAAAATAGTGTAAATCTTTAAGAAATACAAATGACAGGAAGTTGTATTGTCTTACATTTGTAGAACTAATGGTGCTTCTGGGACAGAACTGGTAGTTAAAGTGAAGCTGGATAACAAATGAAACCTGAGGCTGAAAAGTAAAGGTGACTGTTCTCAGTATTAGACAAACAAGTCACTATTTTCTGTGTTTTGTATGTAATTGTTAATGATTGAAACCATGTACAGGTCTTCTATGAGCATGCTCTTATTTTTAGGT
This sequence comes from Ostorhinchus rueppellii, assembly GCA_030068375.1. Lineage (NCBI taxonomy): Eukaryota > Metazoa > Chordata > Actinopteri > Kurtiformes > Apogonidae > Ostorhinchus > Ostorhinchus rueppellii. The sequence goes on from JAQQZY010000001.1 coordinate 28,688,854, forward strand.
GTAATCCAAAATAGTTGTGCTGTAATTGTGCTTGTAGAAAATCCTCATAAAACACATTACATTTAATTAGATCATGAGCTGTTGAAGGGTTAGAAAATGTGGCCTTGCTAGTAGTCCAAGCAGAAATGACTCAACCTCTCCATCTGTACTGTAGCACAAGACGATTTACCAAATGTGAAAAGGACAACAGGGTAATATTACAGCCAAGGACTTGATCAAACAGATTAGCCAGTTCTGGTTCAGATACATTTCCACTCACTGAAGCTGCCAGGTTCAGCCCTCTGGAATATTAGTAGAGCAGGAATGCTAATTAAATTTATTTATTCATTACATTAATTAAGCATTGATAGTTGTACAGAAACTCTCAAATTAAATAAGAATAAGTCATATTACTTTCATAATTTGTTCATGTTGTCCTAATATGTCCTGTTAGACTAAATGATGAGATGAACCCAAAAACAAACCCAGTCTGTTCTAAAGGGTTGAAAAGAATGTTTTCCTCCTTTTGGTTCAGTCCAAGAAACAGACAATATCTAAAATAATACGTGTCAAATTTGTGGATCCAACTCTTGAGTGTGTGGTGTTATAAGTGTATTTATGTGGCATAACTGTCTGAATGTAGATTATGCTGCTTCGGTGGAGGTAGACGGGAGGAAAATCATGACCGTTGTGAGAATTGCCCTGTAAATATAAAACCAGCTGGATGCAACAAACTCAAATTGAGATTACTGTCAGAGGTCCACAAAACCCAGGACTATCTACTGAACAGGCACCATATGTGTGGAATATTATCCTTCAGAGCTATTACTGCTTTCATCAGGAAGTTCTCGTTAAAGTCACGGGTCTGTAAAAGCCTCTTGTAAAGATGTAAAATAAGCACCTGAAATGAGCTTTCAATTAGACATTATGATGGAACAAAACAAGGGGAAAATCCACTTTCCATAAGGATCGATATTGCATCCATCTGTGTTGGTGTTTCAGTTTTTCCAGTGATGAGCCAGGTGTCATTTGGTTCCATTTTACTAATTTTAGAAGTAGATGTTGATGAAGTGGAAGGACTCTGAAAAAGGCTGTTGATTCAGAAAAGACAAGTTGAGTTGTCCAAACCTCATGTGTGTGGGAAGGACAGTCATTAAAAACTTTTAGGTACAAAATTTGGTTTATTTAGGTAGGTGGGAAAGATGGGTTGATACAATCGGTTTAGTTTGATCACTTCATGTGTGACTGCTTAAGAAATTGGTGAGTTGTCGCTTGGTCACACTTCATTGCACATGTCTGGACCTTGTTGGAAAAGTGGACCAAATGCATTTAAGCAATAAATAATATGAATCTGTAAAGTTTGAGGAGTGGGCTGGAAAGCCTTTAAATAAGGTCTAAAAAGTCCACCAGTGTTATTCCAGTGCATGTCAAACTGAAGAACATCTGAGGGCCTTAGGATTGGTGCAGGCCAGTTTGATGAATAGCAAACTGGCGAGGCATATGGGCTGGACACAACCTACGATCCAAAATCTGGTGGGACGGGACAACGACACGGGCACTGTTGCTGACAGACCAAGCCCGGGCTGTGAAAGAGTCACCACACTCAACCAAGATTGCTATATCCGGTTGCAGCACTGAAGGGACTGATTTTATCCTGCCAGTTGCACAGCACGTGAAACACTTGGACGACACGCCCCCTGGGTTAGCAGCCCAACTGTGCATCTCCATCTGTTCATCGCCACCTATGAGAAGCCAACCTCCAAGCTCTGCTGCCAGCATGTTAACAAAGAAACAAACTGAACCAAAAAACATACCCCTTCTCTTCTCTCCTGAGGGGTGCGGGGAAATAATGCAAAGCATTTTGGGCGCATTGAAAAGTGCTATAGAAATCTAATGCATTATTATTATTATTATTATTATTATTATTATTATTATTATTATTATTATTATTATTATTATTATT
>JAQQZY010000001.1:28690895-28701672 GCA_030068375.1 Ostorhinchus rueppellii
TTCAGAACGACTACAAATCATAATGCAAAATCGAATGAGGCTATTACCTGGGCAGATATTTACTTGGAACTATATTCGGCCCCATCACAGGCAAAGCACCGCTAGATAGGAGCAAAATTCTCATGCAGCATCCACACCAGTGTGTTTACGGAAGTTGGGGGTTTTCAAGTGTTACATGAGAACTTTGCACCTATCAAGTAGTGCTTTGCCTGTGATGAGGCCAAATATAGTTCCAAGTAAATATCTGCCCAGGTAATAGCCTCGTTCGATTTTGGATTATGATTTGTACTCGTTCTGAACACACAGCTCCCAAGATATATTTAGAAAAAAATTTAGATGTCTCAGTCACTTTTTTTTTGGAGGACATGCTAACTGACACCCTTGGTTTACAGCAACTGCTCTAAGGTAAAGCTAAAAGTGCTGCTCCTAAAGCAGGACAATGCCTGGACGGATTTTAACTGTTTTTTTTTTTTCACTGTTCTAACTCTGGGGGTGAACGAGACTGACTTAATTTCATGTCTGGGTGTCTTATTCCTGTAAGGGTGAAGGTGGGGTACACCCTGGACATGTCTTCAAGTTCATCTTAGGGTTGACATATAGAGACAATCACTTTCACACTCACATCCATGGGCAAATTAGATTAACTGATTAACCTATCAGTGCATGTCTTTGGGCGGTGGGAGGAAGCCGGAGTACCCAGAGAGAACCCACACATGTATGGGGAGAGCATGTGAAGCACTAGTGCTATCCACTGCATCACCATGTCGCCCTAGTCACCCAGTATTATTATTATGTTTATTATTAGTGTCATCTTAAAGTTCAGAGCCCTGATTTCTAAATGAATATCCTGGAAAGTTTTTGAGCGCTTCTTCTAGTGGCGCCGCGGTCGGATATGAACAGCATTCAGTCACAACGATAGATGATCACAGTGTAATGACCACTTCATGAGTGTCCGTGACTCGTGCTCAGTCTGGAGCCATTCTCAGTGTGGGGGCTCTGCTGATTTTTCAGACAGCGTTGCCTTTATCTTGGTTCTCTCTTCTGACTGGTCGTGGGAGCCTTCACAGTCCTCAGCTCCCACAGGCTTCCATAAACTTAGTGCAGAGTCTCTTGCACACACACCCACTCGAACACACAGTCTGTTCTGAAGACAAACTTCATCAGGAGGTGTTTCAGACGCTGAGGTCTCCATGGCAACGGGTCACAGTGTGATTCGTCTTTGATGTATATGTTCCATGTTCCCACAGCCCCGGCACTCTCTCCAGCCCTGCTTCGCTCTCGTTTATGTGTTGGCCCGAGATGACAGTAGCAGCCTGAGGATACAGTGTCGCTCTCAGACAGCCGTGCAGGGAAAGAAAACACCAGGGACTGTCGGCAAAATAAAACCACAGTGAAGCAGTTTGAAGGAGCAGTGGAAAGTGTGTGATTAGACGAGTCATTGGATCAGTCATGGTAAAGACGAAGTTACCGGTTGAGGTCAAGTTTATTTCTATAGCACATACAAAAGAACACAAACTGCACAAAGATCCAAGTAAAGTGCATAATGTGCTAAAATAGTAAGAATAAAAATACACTAAAACTGATTTTAAAAAAAAAACAGATACAAAGTAATAGGAACGTGTAAAACACAACCGTGTAGGTGGAAGTCACACACCTGGATTAAAAGCCAGTGCAAATAGGTGTGTCTTTAAAAGAGATTTAACCCTTTGTAGACTATTGTTACAATTTCACCTCAATATTCCACTCTTTGTGAATATGTTCCCGGGTTATCTATGATCCCAATCCCTGACGTTCGCTGATCACTTCAAACCGCCTGTTTCTATTACAGTCTTATTCATTTTATGATGTCCTACTGAATTTTGGATCTTTTTTGTTTTGTTTGGATTGTTGACTGGAAGAACTATTAAGTAGAAGCATCAATAAAAAAGTGGTACCAGGCATAACAGACTCCGCCCTTCGCACAGACTGTAGCTTATTTTGGCATCAATCCAGCTGATGTCATCATGTCTAAGCATGTGCTGATGTCAGTGTATAAATTGTCTCTATATGTGTCAAGTTTGAGGTAAATTGAAATAAATAAAATTTATGTTTTTATAGATATTTGAAATTTTGCCCATTATAAGTAAATGGTAAAAAGTAAAAAGCAAACTTTGACCTACTTTGACATCGAATGACATCTATTCTGTGTCATTGGTAAAGTATACACCTAATATAGTAGGAATTCAACCAATAGTTTTTCTGCTACAGACATGAAATTTTGCCCATTATAAATAAATAGGGGAAAAAACATTTAAAAAAATAAATAAAAATTCATACAAAATTTGAACTTTGACCTACTTTTCCCAAAATGCAGTCAGATCTATTCTGCGTCACTGGCAACCTACAATCCCAGTTTGGTATGAATTCAGCCCATAGTTTTATTGCTAGAGTGTTAACAAAGAAAGAAACTGAACCAAAAGCAATATACCTTGCCTCCCCTTCAGGGAGGATAATAATCTACTGTACATACCTGAGATTTATTTAATTATTATGACATTTATGCTTAATCTCACTAATTTGCTCCATAGTTATTGTAGATAACTACATTCAAATTAACAGTCTGCTCTTAATTTAGCATCTGCACCTAATTTTCATCATTTTCTTTCTATAATTGTAAATAAATGTAGGCATTAAGGGGTTAAAATGCTCTCTGGTCTGTGCACATGTGATTTGTTGGGAGGAATATTCCAGAGCCTGACACAGAAAAATTACAACTAAGTAGCCTTTTAACATCCACCAGGGTCAGGGTTACAAATATTGGATATAATATTCCCATTTTTACTCTTTTAATTTTTATCCAATATGCGATCAAACATTAATGCCTTATTTCCATTCTGATTCAGTCGTCCACCTCAGTTGACAGTCGAAAGTCATTTCTAAAGCTTCATCTTACAAATTATACTTATTAAATATAAAAACATTAAAATATCAGCAGCACTAACTGACCTTTGGACAAGAGTGAATAAAATAATTACTCAGAGGTAATATAACCTGTTGATGCAGAGTGTTGGGGGGGTTTTTTGTAAGGAAATGGTATTAGTCGGGTCAAATGAAAAGGTGACAGTGTTTTTATCACAATGTACTAAAATCCTGAATTTCTTTCTAACTCCATTACACCTTACGGGGTTATTGTACCAGATGTTCCAGGTTCCAAAAATGACACTATATTGAAGTCTTTGAAAGTGAAGATAAAATATTTACAGCCAAAAATTGCCCTGAGACTTCTCTTCGTACTTTGCTGTGTAAGATGTATCACTTTAATGTCGGTGCATTTCACCCTTTTTGCAAGGAGACAACATTAAAGCACAGAGTCATTCCTCCTGCGTCTCTCGAGCGTTCACACTCTGTGCAGCTTTTAACCTTGGTTTAGCATTGTGCAGTCAGCTAGCAAATGTCATTAGTTCAGTTATCCTCTCCTCTCACCCATTAGAGATTTGTGACTGTTCACACAAATCTGAACAGCTGACTTCACTTCAGCTTGGTGAGTGTGAAGAAGCTCACTAATTACTTTATCAAGTGGGATTTTCTTTTTCTTTCCAAAATATTCATCAGGAAAGCCTGCGAAATGTCACTAATATCTGTAGTTGTTTTTATGTCATTGTGTGGTTGGACCTTAAATTCCATTAGAGCTCAGTAATAATGTGGTAACAGTGGCTTTGATAATAGGTACTGTTGTTTAGTACTAGGTTATAATGTGGTATAAGCTGGGTATTAATAGACTGAACTGTGATAGGGGAGTGAAACTAAGGGTAAAATGAGGAAAATAGGTAAAGATGGTAACCAGGAAAATCCATTAAAGCTGTCATGTCATAATAAAATGTCAAATGCATTTTTATTGTGCTTTGATGTTTATAGAAACTCTGTAATGTGAAATAAAACGGACATAATAAAAAGGACACTGTCCTCCAGAACCAACAACAAAATGGCCTCCAGACAAAACAAACTGATTTAACCCATAAAGACCCAGCGCCGTTTTTTGTCTCCGTTCCCACATGAGTTTCTCTTTCTATTTAAACTTTCTTAATTATGTGATTTATAACCATTTATTCTAATATTGCCCTCTGTATTTTGCATGTTACGGGGTGGGGCGGTCCAGTCTTTGCCTGTGCATACCTCGCAATACGTACGCATGTGCAAAGTGAAACTGAAACTTAACACGTGTTTCTCCTGCTGTTGTTAAGCTCATTTACCTTTTCCCTACCTCCTGAAACTTTAGAGACTTTCACTTGAGGGAGCGGGACATTTGTTTATGAATGCACACACGCACACACACACACACACACACACACACACACACACACATCTGAACTGGCCTTGAGGTCTATTGTATATTCTACATATCTATAATAAATCTAATGCAGTGATGATGATTTTTATATATACTGGTTTAATAATCACCGCATAAAAGTTATAATATGGTGCTAACAGTAACTGTCATAACGATATACAATAATAATAGTTTTGGGAGCTGCCTCCAGATACTGGTCAGATAAAGACCTGCGTCTGTTCCACGCTGAAACGAGGCATTTCACAGACGTCTCAGTATCTTGGCAGGATGTCATGGGACTGTGCTCCTCTCCACCTTCCTCCCTCCCTGCCACGCTTTAATTACTTTCTCCCTCGTTTCCCTCATCCCGTTCTCCTCCACTCCATCGCCTCGAGCTGCTCCTCATTCCCTTTAATTAATCCACACAGATTTAGACACCTTCACCCTGCTGTGAATGCGCACCCCCACACACACGCACATGCACACACTCCACAATCCCCAGCAGACAATAACAACTTTAAGTGATCTCGCTTCACTTTGAAAGACGGTCTCCAGAGATGGCTGAAGTGGGAAAGCTGAGGTTGTATTGTTTGATATGGAGTATTGTCGTTTGATGTCTTTGTGTTGTCTCTGTTGTTGCAGAGCTCCAAGGGAAGCATGCACCTCATGGAAACAGAGTTCTCCAAAACTCTGGGCGAGATGGTGGATCTTCATCTGCATCACCAGAAGAGCATCCCAGCATTCCTGTCTGCAGTGACGCTCGACCTCTTCAGTCGACAAACCACCGTATAATGTCGCTTCACACTCTTCGGATGCAAATATGTGCTTTCAGTTTAAGTTTTCAGGGGTTTTTCTGTTCTCTGCCCCTTTGTCTTTCTTATTAGATATTTACAAACAGGTTGAAAATAACCGTGAAAGAGCTTTTTAACCCTTTCATGTATGAATTACTCTAAAACTGTGTGAGGTTATTACTCCGAAACCGGACTTAAATATGTCCAGTTTGATTATTTTCAGGGAGATACATATATATTTTTGGCATAGAATCCAAAAACTTTCCATAAAGAAAACATGTGATTGATGTAGAAAAATGTAACCTAGGTAACAGTAACAGATGTCACATCTCAGTGGTAACTTCAATTATCTGATAGTCAGTTATTATCTGATAATGAAGGAAAAAATATTCATGTTCAATATTCCATGTGGAATTGTTAGTGTTCTAGTGCTACAACCTCCTGAGACCCAGGAAAGTCAATGGTTTGGCTTTTTTACACTAAATAATAGCCTGGTTTAGAAACAGTATGGTGCATTTTTTTCAGATACATTTCCTATTTTTTATGGCATTGAACAGCATTTCTTTTTTTATTATTATAATTATTCTTAATTAAAGCTCTGAAACTCTGTTCCCCCTACAGAGGACATATGTACTTTTCTGGGTCTTACGGGGATATCTAAGCCAAAAGCAGATAATTAGGAGTAATTCTCGCAAATATTATTGCAAATATAATTTTGAACATGCACCAAAGGTTTAAAGGAAAATGGCTGAAATAGCAGCGTGTAAAGTCTTTGTGAACACCAGTGGAAGCGATAAGAAAAAGAAATAAAAAACAGAATGCAAAACAAAGGTGGTCTCAAAAATTAGTCATCAGTAAAATGGAAAGACAGATGTTTCAAACCTATTTGGAGCACACCGTTGTACAAAAGTGAAAAAAAAAATAAAAAATTAGATCGGCCTACCTGGTCTTTAAATAACAGGTGATTTTAAACAAAGCGTTTGAATCCCATAATTATCTTTGTTCATATTCAAGTGGTCTGACATGATCTAAGACTGCAACTTCTAGTCCTTTTCTGTGTTTTCAGGCTGGAGAACATCTACTCTACTCCACAAGGCTCAGGTTTTTGTCTAGTCGCAGGTATTTACAGACAGGTAGGCGGGTTACATCTGTGATTGACAGCTGTAATGACGAATCACTGATCAGATATGTTGGAAAAGCCGTTTCACTTTTCTATAATGGCAAAAAAAACGGCATCAGGGCGTTTTGTATATTTAGAATTTTTATTTTTTGTCCCTGATTTGGCTCAAGAACAAGAGCACTAAAAGTACAGTAGAGCTCTTTGTCAGAAGAAAATGCTTTATTTAATAGAAGCTCAGAATATCCTTATTCAGATCTGTCAAACATCCGGCCCATGGAATGAAATTGTAAAATGCAAAATTTACATTTGAGATATTAACGATCAAGGATGTCAAACCCATGTTATTTCAGGGGCTACATACAGACTAATATGATCTCAAGTGGTTTGAACAAGTCAAATACGATCATTACAGCCTTTAAATAATGACAACTCCAAATTTTCTATTTTTTTTGTTTTGTTTGTGTGGAAAAACTGAAATTACGGGATGAAAATATTTACATTTACAAACTATCCTTTCCCGAAAAATGCAAATAACCTCATCAACCACAAACAACCTGAAATTTTGTGTAATATTTAAAATATTATGCATGTTATTAAATGTTTTGTGCATTTCTAGATCCACTGTAATGTGTAACTTCTTATGCACATGTGTCGATGAGAAGCTGGGACATAATATTGTTAAAATACACAAAATGAAATAAACGTTGAGTTATTCTTTCTAGATGCTTTTATTTTACTGGTCCGGCCCACTTGAGATCAAATTGGTCTGAACGTGGTCTGCGAGCTAAAACGAGTTTGACACCCCTTTCTTAAATAATCAATCGTCACATTACATGGAACCTATTAAAGGGGAAAAGTTGAACATAAAAATATACTTATAATTAACTCACACGACCTTTTCACACATTTTTGTTGTCTGATATGGGTGTTTGCTGAGGCTTTGGCAAAATTAAAAAATTAAACCCCTGCAGGTTTCATCCTGATGAACCAAATTTGATTGATTAATTCTAAAACCGCCTGTGGAGTTGGTTGGATACTGAATCCTCCACCCAACAGGTCATCTTCCACTTTGGGTTCAATCCTCCCCAATCCTTCCTCGGTGATGCAGTAGATTTTCATTTTGACGTGGCGTATAATTAATGAGTTGCCGTCCCGTTCCACAAACTTGTCACAAATGTTACTTAACTGCTTTGTGAAGCGAGATAAGAGGCCCGACCTGAACACATCTGCAATAAACTGCATTTTCTTCAGCTTTGACGAGTAGAAGGCGTGAGTGTCTGATCATAGCTGCTTGAAGCTTCAATATAATCACTGGTTTTCTTTTTCTTTTTTCTTTTCCTTTTCTTTTTTTCTCAGTGCTTATGTTATCTGTGTGTATTATTTTTAATTTTCACTAAATAAAACTAATACTGTGTGAATGTATGGGAGCATAGTTTGATGCTGTAAAGGTCACACAGTATTTAAAAAAAAAAAAAAAAACAGCTTCGGTCATGTTTTAAATTTTATTCCTATCCTACCAAGGACAAGTGAGTGGAGATATTGACCGTTTTGTGTTTTCTGTCTTTCTTCTGATGCAGAGTTTTTAACATTAATATTATATCATCAATAAAGAAAATATCTTGCAAATTATTAGATTCTTTTTTTCTGCATTCTCATAATTTACCACAAACAGGGTGTCAACTTTTTTATGAGACTGATGTGTATTTTATTCTTGCAGCCAAATATTTTACTATTTAGTGCATGACCGTTACCGTTATTATATTCTCAATTAATCCATAAAGACCCACCGACCAAAAAGTAGAACCGGTTGTAGAAATCCACTTGATTTTGCCAAAATAAAAATAAAGATCGTTTTGCAGCACCTGGAGGGTTCAAATGCAAACTGTATGAACTATTAGAGTCCAAATACACAAATAAATGAACCGAAGACTAATAAAAGTCGGTTTAACAAAATATGGTGCCTTTGAAGTAAAGTCAAATTTAAGAATCTGAAAGGAGAAAACCTGACTGTCCCCTTAAAAAATGGTCAAAAGTGATGAAATGATCCAAACTTTTGTAATTAATGAAATGGTAACAATTAATAGGTTAATAAAACGATCTAAGAAAGAAACCCCGATTAACATTTAGAGTGGCTTCTACTGTTTTTACATTTTTCCTCCATGATACTCCATTTTGAGTTTATTATTATCTGATTTTGACAAATAAAGTTACTTATCTTTGTTTTTATTATTAGAATATAGTATGTGGCTCCAAAATGACAACACAGCACAGGCTTCTTAAAGACGGGTGCCTTCTTTGGCTTATCAAACACCGTGAAAACTACAGGAAATAAAATTCAGTAAACTTAGGCACTTAACTGAGTCGAAGGCCCTATCCCTAATCACCCCTGAGCCCTAACCCTTACCCCTCCCCCTTGGCACTACCCCCTGAAATGGAGCTGTAAAGGGTAGGGGTTGAAACATTCTCCTATGAAATGGGACAACCCGTCATGACCTGTTGTGTCATCAGCGGTCATCAATGCCGCTATAAACAGATGTGAAAACTCTGTTTCTGTAAATATTCTCCATGCCGTCAGGAGCTGTAACCGTCTCTGTTCTGTGGGCTTTATTCATCTTTTTGTGGCTATCAACTATAAACCACAGAAATGCGATCTATAACACACGGAAATGGCATTAAACAGTCAATCCAATGATTAAGTTGTTTATGAAGAAAGTACTTACATTTGTGTGTTTCTTTCATCACTGTTGCACGTTTAAGCTGTGTTTACATCTGTGTTGCCAATGATCTGAACAGAATTATGTGAAACTCCCCCTAGCCCTTGGTAGTGTCGTCCTGGAAAATTTCAGTTTCAAGGGCTATACAGCCCTTCACCTTAGCCCTTCCTCTCCGTCTAATGTCTTCATGTGAATGCACAGAACGGAGGGCTAGGGGTGAATTAGGATTCAGCCAAAGGCAACGTACAAAGTGAGTAGCAAAAAGCTAGCCACCTTGTGACCACCTGTCATTTCGGAGATCTTCGGTGAACAATCTTTCGGTTTCATAGATTCTAAATACACATATGCTAATCAGAACAATCTTCAATTACAAATGTACACAGTACTACAAAACCGTTTTACAAAATACCTTGTGCTGCTGACTACTTACTCCAGCTGCTGCACATGTGGCTCGGTCCAAGGCTTTTCGCATGTCTGAACTACACAGGACATGTCGCCTCGAATATTCTCACTTGCGATATTACCAATATAACTGAAATAAAAATAATTTACATCATGTCCATGAGGTGAAACGTGTTTTCCATAAATGAAAATAACAATGTAAATTTTACTAACATTTCTACAAAATATCTCAACTCTGGGTGCAGTGGTTAGCACTCATGCTTCACAACAAGAAGGACCCGGGTTCGATTCCCGGGCGGGACCTGTGGAGTTTGCATGTTCTCCCCGTGTCTGCGTGGGTTTTCTCCGGGTACTCCGGTTTCCTCCCATAATCCAATGACATGCATTGATAGGTTAATGGGCTAATCTAAATTGCCCATAGGTGTGAATGTGAGAGTGATTGTTTGTCTCTATATGTCTGTGATGAACTGGCGACTTGTCCAGGGTGTACCCTGCCTTCGCCTGGGATAGGCTCCATGTGACCCTAGTGAGGATAAAGCGGGTATAGAAAATGAATGAATGAATCTTAACTCTGAAACAAAATATGAATTAGCTTTAGACTTAAACCATTTCATTGACACTTATATGGTAAATATTACATATTTTGTGTGTGCACTGACAGCAGATGCATTTTTCTGTAGTAATAAAGACAAACAGCAGAAATAAACGTGGGGTGAAGAGGAAGCGAGTGGTCCAATAAAGCAGAGAAACAAACGGAGGCGAACAGAGAATAAAGCCACTTATCATGAGTACAATAGAAGTAGTCCAGCTGGTGCAGCCATATGTCTCCTGAGAAAACATATTCTCCTTTAGAGGACACACCACATACTGTCCTTTGTTCCCTGTTTTTTTTTTTTTTTCCCACACTTTCATTTTCACAACACCGTCCACACACTCCTCAGCTCTCACCTGCAGGTGTTTCAGTAGGTTTTATATAAACTCTGATTTGATGTGTTCTCACATATCACAGCTCTGCCTGACTGTTAAACTCAAGAAAATCGTCATCAATAAGACATGTGTGAATTGACTCGACATTAACCCTTAAATGGTTTATGTCCCTGGGGATTCGGTCATGTGACGGGCAGTGGGCAGAGGTGCATTAAGGGAGTGAACTTCCCATCATAAATGTGATTTATGTGGCCATCAAGTATTCAGGTGACTTCACATTAACCTATTTAATGCCTTTAAAAGTAGTGGGGACATGTCTTCAGGGTAAATGACAGTGACCACTAGTTTAAAGTAACCCAAATGCTAACATGGCCATAAGAACATTCACTAGACTCACCTCGAGGCCATGTGTGACCATGTGACTTTCATTTATACAGTTGAAGTACAGTGCCTTGCGAAAGTATTCGGCCCCCTTGAACCTTGCAACCTTTCGCCACATTTCAGGCTTCAAACATAA
>JAQQZY010000001.1:28719390-28748244 GCA_030068375.1 Ostorhinchus rueppellii
CATTATTAATGCTGTTTGGCCTGTGTGTGTGTGTGTGTGTGTGTGTGTGTGTGTGTGTGTGTGTGTGTGTGAAGCGGGGCCTTGATTTTAATATCTATTAATACAGTGAGTGGTGACTGTTTCCCATTCTTCCTCTTATCGTCCTGCTCTATCGGACCCTCTGCTTCCACACTCTGCCCCACATTAGGACACCATCTTTCAGAGACACAACGAGTCTAATTCCCATTTTTAAAAGAAGGTTATTTCACAAAGACAACCCCCTGGGGCTCAGCGAGAAATCAAAACTCTGAAAATGAGGAAAAAAAACCCTGTCTTTTCTGTGCTCTTTTATCTTCCTTAGCCCTTTATTCTTAATTCCTTTTCCTGCTCCTCTGTTGTTTTTTTTCTTTTCTTCATTCTGTCCTCATATCTCCTCCCCTCCATCCCCGCTGTAGGCATCACTGTAAATGCCATGTGGAGAATGAGGAAGGAGGGTTATTGTTGGTGCCTGGGGAGGACCATTTTTGTATTCGGGCGGATGTCGGCGTGGACGTCCGGCAAATGCAGCGCACGCACACGAAATGACGGATATTTCCATCAGTGCAGCTCCATCTGTGACGTTCCTGACTACGGCTTATGTTCCCAACGCTGATGCTGGAGGCTCCTTCTCCGCTTTGGTAAGACCACGTCTAAAAAGGGCAGCTCTCCACCACGGTGTTTCAGAACCAGACCAAATGCAGCGTCTCCTTCACTGTAAGACCACCATTCTCCTACTCTGGAATCATCTGCCCCTGCATCACGACTGCATTATGTGCATTTTTGTAAATATAGGTAATTTTCAAAGTTCAACATCAGAGTCTTAGCAGTTTTATGTTAATCTGCTTTAAACCTTAATGGCATCTATTAATGTTGAAAGTTCACGAGTATTTGCTGATCTCCAGTCCAGACCATCTCCAGACGAACTGTTTAGAAGCAAAGGCTTCAGCGACATGTTTCACTTTATTTTAGATCTGAACCCACACAGACCCAGCACGACTCTACCTCTGAGGCACTTCCACAGCAGATTATTCTCTGTTCACTTCTTTTAAGTCCACTCCATCCATCCACCCCATCCATCATCCACCCACCCCATCCATCCATCAACCCTTCCATCCATTATCCACCCACCCTTCCATCCATCCACCCCATCCATCCATCCGTGCGTCCACCCATTCATCCATCCACCCACCCATCCATCCACCCCATCCATCCATCCATCATCCACCCACCCCATCCATCCATCAACCCTTCCATCCATTATCCACCCACCCTTCCATCCATCCATTCATCCATCCATCCATCTTCTGAACTACATCATCCTTCAGATGGTTGTGGCTCCTCCCACCATTCAAAGACATGCACTGATAGGTTAATGGGATAATCTAAATTGCCCATAGGTGTGAATGTGACAGTGATTGTTCGTCTCTATATGTCAGCCCTGTGATGAACTGGTGACTTGTCCAGGGTGTACCCCGCCTTCACCCTCAAGTAGCTGAGATAGAGACCTCCATGATCCTAGAGAGGATAAAACGGGTTCAGAAAATGAATGAATGAAGGTCCAGACTTCTGAGGAACACTTCTCTGAGTACGCCATAAATGTTTATCACCAGCAGTGGTTGTAGGAAAAACTGAAAATATGTCCAAACTTCGAGCAGATTACCTAAAAGGTTCAGTTGTTGGTTGAACGGGACAGAGCAGCACAGCCAATCACCTGTAGAGGGCGGGGCCTGAAGTGACTCATTTGCATTTAAAGGGCGAGTGCTCCAAACCATCTTTCTGGTGTCATTACCCAGAAATAGGGTTGAAGATGGACCTGTGGAGTTGAATGAATGAAGAATTCAGACCCAAGCAGAGCATTTACAGTTTATGGAGACCACAGGGACATGTTTAAAATGAATAATTCCATTTAGAAAAAGAAAATATCACCCCTTTAAGAGAAACGTGAATTAGTCTTTGAAATAAAAGAGTTTTTCCCAAAAATTATGTAAAATTGTTGCTGAAGTGTGAGAGCTATGAAGAGCTGTTTGTAAAGTTTCTAAAAAAATGCAAATCTTTCCCCCCCACCTTACAGTTAGTGTAGAGGATGTCAGCCAATCAGCTGTCAGCCTTCTGTTCCCTGTGTGTGTATGGGGTTTGGTCCAATGTGGTGTGTGTGAAAACCATACATGGTATTGGTACCAATCTTCAGACACGTATTGTGTGCTGGGCTGCACAGGTTTTAGATGGAAGTGTGATTGCAGGTTCAATTGTGTGGGAATGATAGCAATTCAAATATGTTCCAGTTCATTTAGGAGGGACCGATTTGGCCGGTTGTTCGCAATTTTTACAAAATCTGTGCATTGGACCTTAACAAAAGGCATAGAACACTTTTGCTGTTATATCTGTGGGTCTGTTTCCATAGTTCTGGGCTGCATCTCAAGGTTTTATAATAATAATAGTAGTAGTAGTAGTAGTAGTAGTAGTAGTAGTAGTAGTAGTAGTAATAATAATAAACCAATTAATTATTATATTAATAATTATTAATAAACGACACTGTGCCTTTCATGCAAGCACACAGGTAATGAATAAAATAATGCACAAAATGAATAAAAATGAAGAGAATCATCAAGTTGATAAAAAAGCAAAAAGTGAGGAAAATTATCATCAAAATGAGCAATAATTAACAAGCTAATGAAGAAAATAAACAACAAAATGAACAAAATACTGAACAAATTGAAGAGAATAATGAAGGAAATGAATAAAATCATTTAAAAGAGGTGAAAATGTTCAAAATGAGAAGAAAACACTACTGTATATGTGTAATAACATTTTATCATACAAATTGAAAACAATCTTTCATAAAGTGTCTAAGATTTAACTCATTTAATCTAAGATATGGCATTTATTAAAAAAAAGAAAAAGGATAGACCATATTTAGAATATTGTAAGTCCATACTTTCTGATCAGACAGCAGCTGTTCCATCTACTGTTTAGTCCTGACTAGTATTTTTCCGTCTTTATTCCTAATATTCCCACAGAACATTAACTACGTGTCATTTTTCCTGCATTTTTCCAATTTCCTGCACACAGAGGACGACGCAGCTGCAGATGAATCCGTCCGTTTGTGTAAGTTTTAGAGAGCGACGGTGGGATCTGAAAAGTAATGTTGAGGAGCTGGGTGATGTAACCATGGAGACATACTAAGCCCACCTGCCCTGGGTGGAAATCACACAGGACAAACAGGAGATGGAAGAATAATGGAAAAAGAGCTTGTTACTCGAACATGCCGCCTTAGTTCCTCTTTGATAGAAGTGGGCGACCACCGAAGTATGAGTCTCCTGTCAAGATAAAGAGTAATAAGCTCTGTGGTGCTTCAGGTGAAGGCAGAACAGGATGGAGCTTTTACACCTCAGATACATGCAGTGGAAAAACCCTTAGTATGTAGGACATGCTGTTGGCATTATGGTTCAAGAAAGAGGGCAACATAATTGGTCCTTTGAGAATCAGCTGGTTCTATGTCCACTTTTCCTCATTTTTAGAAAATAAAGATTGAAAATTTCATGTCTGATCTTTGATATTTAGAGAGTTATCAGAATTATACTTACTTCTGCCAAGGAGGTTATGTTTTTCACAGGGTTATGAGTTTTTGTTTATTCGCAACATAACTCAAAAAGTTTTGGATGGATTTTGATACAAATTTTCAGGATATGTCCGCTCTGGGTCAAAGAAGAGATGATTAAATTTTGGAGGTGATCCAGATCACCATCTGGGTCCGGGAAATTTTTTAAAGGGTTCTTTATCATTGGGAGATATGGCATGACAGCACAGAGCTGCATATGAGGTCATTCAGCGCCATCTAGTGGAGGAAATGACAAACACTACCTTAAAAAAAAAGTACAAACACTACATTTTTAAAAAAGTACAAATACTACCTTTAAAAAAAAAGTGCAAATACTACCTTAAAAAAAGTACAAATACTACCTTTAAAAAAAAGTACAAATACAACCTTAAAAAAAGTACAAACACTACCTTTAAAAAAAAAGTACAAACACTACCTTAAAAAAGTACAAATACCACCTTAAAAAAGTATAAACACTACCTTTAAAAAAAAGTACAAATACTACCTTAAAAACAAGTACAAACACTACCTTAAAAAAAGTACAAATACTACCTTAAAAAAAACAAACACTACCTTAAAAAAAGTACAAATACCACCTTAAAAAAAGTACAAACACTACCTTTAAAAAAAGTATAAACACTACCTTTAAAAAAAAGTACAAATACTACCTTAAAAAAAACAAACACTACCTTAAAAAAGTACAAATACCACCTTAAAAAAAAGTACAAACACTACCTTAAAAAAAAAAGTATAAACACTTCCTTAAAAGAAAAAGTACAAGCACCACCTTGGCGGAGGTCTGCGCTCTCCGAGTGCTTTTCTCGTTGGTTATGAATTTGACACTTAAAGTGAGGAAGGGGTGGGACTAGATAAGCCTTTGCTTCTTTCTGTTCCTTCTGTGTTTATGAGTCGTTTCACATGTACTTTTCTGTTAAATGTATTTATTTAGTTACTTTTTTGTGATTAATAACCATGGATGGGCGCAGATAGAATGGACTTCTTACTTTTATACATTTTTTCTTTTCTTCAAAGTTTGAGACAAATAAATAGAAGAACAACTTACAGGGTAACTGATGTCATTGACCCCCACCCCCCAGTGAACTAGTCCACTCGTCATGTGAGCAGGGGTGCAGTGCATTAGCTGGTTTTAGCCTGTTAGCACCAGTTCAGTCTGGGGCTTTGACTCTTTGAATCTGGATGATGTGAGTCACGTGTGTGGAAGAATGTATCTGTATGGCATGTGTTTTTATTTTACTTTATTTTTATTTAATGTCACTTGTCTTGTCCTGCATCCTCCCAGCAGAATGGTGGTCTGGCTGCCTTGTTGTGCTGAACAAATGTGCTTTGCCAAAGGGAACCTCATAAAGTATAGATGGCTCCCCCTGATATTCCACTGTTTTTATTTGGGGTTTTGTTGAACCACATTTTGATGCTGGACCTGAAAGAAAGAAACAGGAGGAAAGAGAGGAAAGGGAAAAGAAAGAAGGGCACTGAACAAATCTAAATCTAACCAAGTGTATTCTTTTTTTTTTTTCATTTCTACTCAAAATATGTCACTCCATTTAAAAAAGACAGAACCGCCTAAAGAGGAACTTTTCAGCGAAATAGAAGAATTTATTTTTGGGATGAATATGGCCCCTGAACTAGCATGAGTTTGACCCCCCTGGTCTATGTTTCTATGAGTGAACTAAAGGGTTAACAAACTCCCATTCGTTATTTGATGTCATTAAATGTACTCTTTTTATAAACCGCTGGCTGTGAAACAAAGCCTGTGCAGCGCCACAGTCCACACTAGAGCAGCTCTCACAGGCTGCACAAAGCTTGTCACGTCTAATTGTGTAAACACTAAACTCTGGCCGATATGTTGAGTTCGTGCAGCGCGCCTTCGGCTGCAGCTGCGGAGTCCTTCCACACCACAGGGCACGACACAACAAGCTAAAGGGCTGCACTTCTGTTTGGCAGAGGTTGATTGAGGATTGGATTCTTTTTTTAGTCGTACGCAGATGAAATAAGCTGAAACAAAGCAGAGGTAAATGAGTTTTCGGAACTGAAGGTAGTACGGGTTGGAGATGGTGGCGGTTGTTGACAGGTCAGTGTCAAACCACATAACATCCACTAATTGCTGGGAAAGAATGGGTTACATAAGCACTCATCAACAAACACTGTGGAGCTGCCTTCCTGTACTTTCCTCCAAATCTCTTCCAGTAAATGCTGAGGATTTTTTTTTTCTTCATCCTAAAAAAACCAAACTGAGCATCTGCACAGACTTTGTCACGTTAACACTCCTGATTAGACGGTTCAGCCGGTCCTTTCACGTACAGCTGTCAAATTAAAATGCACCAAAGTAAACATCCTAATTCATTTACCCGAGGACCCCCTTTACAGCACCAGTTCATCATGGCATCACTTCACTTTCCTTGAAGTCTGTCTTGTCAGTGTATGTTCTCACTATCATGTTCATCCAAGTTTCTTCCAATTGGCCTATATTTTCAGGTTTTCACACGTTATCTTTGGACCGAGACAGAAGAAGTGTGTAGGTTTGCCAAAAATTAATTTTTTACATGAATTATGCAGTTTATTTAACAGGATCATGTTGAAGTACAAGCCAAAAACTGTTCACAAATACCAGTCAGTCATAGATTCATCAGGTTGAATTATTCATTATTTGTTTCATACAAAAACTACAAATTGGTTACAAGTCAGGTCTAATAATAATATATCATTCTCTGGATGACTGTGTAACACAGCTAACCACACATCAAGTAGCAAGACACTATTTATGGCAGACGTGCTGAATGTGTTCGTATGAGCAGCCATCATTAAGGCCAGTTCATCCAAACATTAAAAATGGATTTTCTCACTTACCTCTAGTGACATTGACATAGAGCACTTGATTTCAGCGTGTTCGGATAAGAACAAGTTTTCAGCCTTAGAATGTTTGACTTCATTAAACAGAATTATGTCTGTGCAGAGTTCAACACGTTGAAGGTTGTCTCGTATTCATCTGTTGGAGTAATCACATCGCACTGAAACTCTGCTCATTTGTAAATAAAATGTCCACTCCAGTGTGTGAAGGCGTGAAGCTAACGTCACCTCCACTGCGTCTTCATTGTCTTAGTTAAAGGATCAGCGTGGGACACTGTTTACAGCTAGACCACAGGTGTCAAACTTGTGGTCCGGGGGCCAATTCCGGCCCGCCAAAGAGTCCAATCTGGCCCTTGGGATTAATTTATGAAATGTAAAAATGACACTGAAGATATGAACAATCAAGGATCAAATCATTTTAGGTCAGTTCAATCCAAAGTGGATCAGACCAGTGAAATATCATCATAATAACCTATAAATCATGAAAAGTGTACATTTTTCGCTTTGTTTTAGTGTAAAAAGTAAAATTGCGCAAGATTTAGAGACTCGCCTTTTATTTTAAAAAAAATGTAAATAACCTGAAATCTCTTAATAGAAATATGTGGAATTTGATGATATTCTGCCCGTTATTGAATGTTATGTGTATTTGTAGACCAATGGAATCTCTAACCTGTGATTCACATGTATAAATGATAAACTAAGGTGTAATATTGTTAACATTGAACTTATTACTTCCGCCAAGGAGGTTCTGTTTTTGACGGCGTTTGTTTGTTCAAAATAACTTGAAAAGTTCTGAACGGATTTGGACAACATTTTCAGGAATTGTTGGAAATGGGATCTGGAAGAAATGATGACATTTTGGGGGTGATTTGGATCACTGTCTGGATCCAGGAATTTTTTAAGCGATTCTATAACATTGTGAGACAGGATCATTTTGGGCATTTGTGCGTAGAACTGAAGAATGGTCAGGACACTGGGAAAAAATACAGGACATGTTTCCAAAAAGTTCTACAAGATGTCAAAGACTGATCTGGATAATTGAATAATTCCCTCCGCCAAGGAGGTTATGGAATCAGTAGAGTTTGTTTGTTTGTTTGTTAGCAACATAACTCAAAACATTATGGATGGATTCAGATGAAATTTTCAGGATATGTTAGAAATGGGACGAGGAACAACTGAGTAAATTTTGGTGTTGATCTGGATCACCGTCTGGATCCAGGAATTTTTTGAAGGTTTCTTTATCATTGGGAGATAGGGCATGGGGGCACTGTGCTGCCTTGGCGGAGGTCTGCGCTCTGAGTGCTTTTCTAGTTGTTCATGTTATGTTCGAATACAATTCATAGATGTACATATTTTCATTGCAGAACTACTTTTTTCACTCAAAACTTCTTGTCCTATTGTATACATTCTTTCACTGGTCCGGCCCACTTTATACCATATTAGGCAGCATGTGGCCCCTGAACTAACTTGAGTTTGACACCCCTGATCTAGACCATCATTCTAGAGGTTTTTTTTCAACAAACGCTCACCCTGTCGTTCCCAAACTCAGGCTCAGAATCTTTTTCTTGGGTTTCATTTATACTTAATTGTGAACATTTTTGTTCTGTTTTCATTTTGTGAACCGTTCAGTGCTCATGAGAGTTGCTGGAGCCTATTCGGGTTACCAACAGGAAAAGGCGAGGTACACCCTGGACATGTCAACGGTTCATTATAGTTTTGACGTAAACAAACAGTCGTTCTCTCTCACATTCACACCTACAGGTCATTTAGACTCGGCTGTTAACCACCAAGGGCATGTCTTTGGACGGTGGGAATCCACACACAAACCACCATCCTGGATGTGGATAATTTATGCATTTTTGTCCCATTTCGTGTTTTGGGGGATCTACTGCCACTGCCCAGTATCCTTTGTGTGAAGGTGATAATTAGGACAGATTAGATTATATTTCTTCTCCCTCGATAACCAACATAGTAGACCCCTCGTGGAAGAACCCGATGGGTTTCAGCTTCTCTGTGAGTATTAGAAATCATCCAAATGTGGGCGCTGTAGTTGAATATCAGTTTTCTGGACATAAATCAAGCAATCGATGGTATGTAGCAGATGGTAGAGTGGTGCAGTGGGTAGCATTTGTGCCTCACAGCAAGAAGGTCCTGGGTTCAAGTCCAACACCAGTTGATGGGGGAGTTTGCATGTTCTCCCCACATCTGTGTAGGTTCTCGCCTCCCACCATCCCAAAGCACTGATAGGTTCATCAAGTAATGTAAATTACCCATAGGTGTGAATGAGTGATTTTCTGTCTCTATTCAATGAACTGTACCCCACCTCGCCCATAAGTACCTGGGATAGGCTCCAGTGACCCTAGTGAGGATGAAGCGGGTTCAGAAAATGAATGAATGAAGAAGGTATTCACTGACGTCACACACCTGGGGCACTAGGTTAGCCTCTATGTTGAGGGGCAAACAAATGCATAGTCGAATGTCCCTGCCTTTGTATGGATGTGTGCTTTATTCAAACTGTACAGAAGGACTATGGGTAACACCTGGACCATTCACAGGACCAGATCTTTTTGGACCCTCAGATGTTTAGAGCATGAGACGGTTTCCACCAAACCCTGGGTTGGAGATGTTCCAGACCAGACTTAGCGCAGTGATGTGCATGTAAACACCAGACATATGGAGACGTGTACGAGAGAGAGAAGGTTTCTAGTTTCTGTATGTCTTCATTTCTTAATAGCTTAATGGGTTTTTCCTTATTCCAGACATTTGGAGTTTTTTTTTTTTTACCTTCAGATAAAGGCGAATGGAACGCCGAAACATGTCAGGTAAACAAAACCCTCCAAATGTCTGGAATAAGGAAAAACTCAGAGAGAGAAGGTTTGTCACGGTCAGTCTGAGGAGGATTTCATGCTTCACTCTACAGATAATTTGTACATTTCAAAATATAATTAAACTGTCTCGTCCGAACCAATAATGACTTTTTTTTTTAAATCTTAGATTATTGTTAAGGTAATATCTTCTTCAAAACTAATTCATGTAAATATCATCTTATTAATAATTATAGAAGTGCATGTTAGGTTTCTAACCAGTTCTTTATTCATTACCAGGATAAACAGGAAAGACTTTGAGTCAAACAGACACATCATTCTGTATTTATTTAATCCCTCTGAATTAGGCATGGGAATCAATATTTAATGATTCTGATTCCATTATTGATCCAATTCCTTATCGATTCTCTTTGGGTGAGGGAACAAAAGAGTACAAACGGGTATGTTTGCATTACTGGTCTTTCATATTTCCATGTCTACACAGAAAATATAACATATATAGTTTGTACAAATAATAACAACAGATGAAACCAGGCCCGCTTTTTTTTGGGGGGTGGGGGGGTTTACAGTGAAAGTGAAACTGCAGATGCTTTACAATTTCCTCTATTGCCACATTTCTACTACGACGAACCGGTTCAACTCGGCCCGTCTCCCATTGTTGTGCTCCTCATTTCCTTTCCCTGCCTTCAGAAACTTGTATTTGAGGAGACATGATGTTTGTTGCCCGAATCAGAACCGGAACCAGGCCTGGATGTCGTCCTGCTGCTAGATCCACAAGCACTGCTAAGTAGTGAATCAAATGAATCACATACTGCATGGACAAATGTTTGAGCAGACTGGAGGGATTCTACCGTTTGGAAGACATGGAAGCTTTGACAGTGTTCCAAGTGGACCTGGGGTCATCTGTTTAGACCGGTTCTGCCTCGACGCCATGTTGGCTACGTTCTGACCAAAACAACGCAGCGTACGTGTGACGTCATTGTGCATGTGTGATGAAGGTGGAATCGATAAACAGAATCATTAAGCAGGCAGGCAAAGGTTACAAAAGAATCAATCTACTGGGATCCGGTTCTCAAAAAGAACCAGTTCTTGATTCCCATCCCTACTCTGAATATTATTGCACACTCTCTGTTCATGATGCTCCTTGTAGGTTTAGGGTATGCACATGGTCAGATAGAGGTCAGCAGATGCACAGCAGGTGCAGTTTGACCTTCAATATGGTGATGGGGGCGGGGTCCCAGGGCTGGTGACGTCAAGTGAATACCATCAATAATAAACTGATGGGGATCAAATTTGGTTCACAGATCATCTGGTTTCTATCCAGTGTTGCTATGGTGTCGTTTTCATTCACTAGGTGGAGTTTTGTATCGATAAATTGGTTCTTGGAACTTCATTCTGCCACTATCAGGTCAGTGTAGCTCAAGCTGATTTCATATCGATCGTTTAACAATTATCGTAGTTAGATTTATGTATCGCAGAGGATTGGATGGATTTCGGGGATATACTCTTGCTACTTTCTGTCTTTCTGAACTGTCAAAGTATATGAAATAATTACGTTTTCCCGCCAAATTTTCCATAAAACTTAAGGAGAAGATTTATTTCTCATTATCTCACCACAGAAATGTTTAACATTTTTGTGAAGGATGTTGAACATTTAGTAGAAAAACATATTCAACCCAAACATTAAGCAGAGTATGTTTGTCTTAGAACGTGTCTAAACCGGGTCTCGAGTCTTTGATCCGTCCTGCTGAGATTTCTACAGAATAATAAAACTCCCCTTGACACCAGCTTCCTGCAGAAAAAAGACATAAAAAAGAATAATGGCATTTCCACACAGACACAGTAACATAGTGAAAAGTGTGAAAGTCTGTCTTCTTTTTATTAAGGTCAAGTGCTAATATACCTCCTCTGGATTATTCAAAGACCTCACTACCAACACATTTTAACTTCTTTACACCTTAGACATATTTCTAATAAAAACCGCTGTTAAAATCTTAAATGAAATTCCGTTCCCTTCAATAGAAGTGTCAGAGGGTGAAAGCTGAGCCAAACCTTCATCGCCTATATGTGTTCAAAGAACCAGTAGAAGTAAGTGAGAAAATCATGAGTGGCCCTTTAAGCAGAAAAGGTTCAACATGTAAAACAGAAGTCCGTTTGTGTGTTTACATGAGGTTTGTGCTCAGAGTCGTTAGTAAAGTCTGTTTGTAACGACAATAACAGACTGCACTTATTTCCGTGTCCAGGACTCCGGGTGTTTCTCCAGTGAAAATCCGCACGTTTGCTCCTAAAGTGCCTTTATTTACAACTCTACACAGTAAAAAAACAAAAACAGAGTGTCACTTTAACTCTTGGAGAGCTGAATTGAACATTTGGTCCCACTCAAAATTAGAGTCAAATTTACTCCGTGGTTAGTGTCAAATTTTCTGTTAATTCTACTCAATTCAGTGTCAAAATTAACAATGAAATGTGTAGAAATATTTAACACTGTGGTGCTTTCACACTGTTGAGAGTAATATGATTACAATTTATAGAGCGAATGTTTTAATATTGATTTCTCCTTAGTGTTATTTTCTTCATCAGTTTGAAGTGTGAAGGTTTGTTTTACGGGTTTCAATCGACCTTGGACGTGCTTTTCTTTCATTAGAGTAAAGTCCTCCCTGCGTACAAAACCATGAAGCTTCACTGCGACAGGTAAGGCATGGTTCTGCCAACACGTTTGATTAGTGGTGTCACATTAATGAAAAAATATACATAAAAAGGCCAATAAATGTTGTAAAACAGACATTTTAACCTGAATAAACATTAACACAAACACTCCTTGCACCCCTGCACATTGAAAAGAACACTGAGTTAAATGTTTACTACCCACAATGCAATGCAGCAGAGTGGCACAAATCATCACTCTGGAGAGTTGAGTTTTACACTGACTTTTAACTCTACTATTAGAGCTGGTTTACTCTCCATAGAGCTATAAATACTCTGTCTAGGTTAAAACAGTTTGACTTCAGTTTTTACTGTGTAGTTCTCGTCAGCTTAAACGTTCTTTGCTTCATTCCTTCGTTCATGAGTAGCCTATGAAACACTGAAGAACATGGGAGTGAACGTGAAGCGGGTTATGAAAAAAACCACCTAACCCCTGAACAGAAACATGTACAGGCTGTTACGGAAGAAAGAAACTGCGAATGTCAACTAAGACCAGCCTCGCAACCCTGTCTGCATCGGATCCACACCGGAAACTCATGTTGTCCTGTACATGTCCAAAAATGTGGTTGTTTCCTTTAAACCCCAATAATTGGTGATAAATGGGATTAAAATAATGGCATTTTTGGACTCAAACTAAATGTAACTAAATAAATCCACAGTGCTCTATAGTGTGTGAACGTCTCAATGAAATACATTTGTTCGTTTTTCCAAATGATTTCAATAAAGACAGCTTCTGGGGCTGCAGCCACACATTTATTTTCACAATAGAACTGAACATTTTAGTGTTTAATTTATTTATTTTTAAAGGCTCTCTTTGTAGGCAGCTGCAGTTCGTAATGTTAGCCAAAGGCATTTTGGCAAAACACAGATGTAGCCAAAATAAAAGTGCTGAAGTCTTGCTCTGTTTTGTGGATCACATGGGAATTCTGCCACAATTCACACATATGCTGTTTGCTGTTTTAAATGATAATTTTACAAGCCAAGAAAGCTGCAGTTATCGTAAAGAGATGTGGAGTAACATCTACTTTGATGATAAAACAACTCCTTGTATGTGATTATCACCAAAACAACTGAAACAAGTGGTTCCACGCACAACAAACCCCGCCCCCACACGTACTGTAGCTTAGAGCTGCTGTCAACGGTTACATTTCCCCACAGTGGGATCAATAAAGTCTGATCTTATCTTAAAGTACAAATATAAATATATTTAAAGAGGTATAAAATTGACTTTTGAACAGGTATATGGAAGAAGAGGGATATAGGTAGTCCTGTCCTAAATACCATTTGTGTTTGTTTATTTATTTGTTTGTGTTTTTGCCGGTTTGTGTTCAAAATAAGTTGAAAATTCTGAACGGACTTGGATGAAATTTTCAGGAATTGTTAGAAATGGGACGAGGAACAAGTGCTTAAATGTTGGTGGCGACCCGGATCATTCGGATCTGGATCCAGGAATTTTTTTTTTAAAGGTTTCTTTATCATTGGGATATAGGGCATGACGGCACTGAGCTGCATATGAGGTCATTCAGGGCCATCTAGAGGAAAGTACAAACACTACCTTGGCGGAGGTCTGCGCTCTCTGAGTGCTTTACTAGTTTATTTTTGGAATTGAGAGAGTAATTCTAATTACAGAGCTTCCTATTTGTGAATGGACTGGAGTGAGGACTAATGTGAGGTTCAGATGGACTGGGGTTATGGGGTGGAAATATGAAATGGACATGATGATGCATTTAAGTTGTTCACTCCTTTGGCGAAGTACAAAAAAAAAAAGCTTTAATTTTAAAGTTATGTAGGAATATGGAAACGAGATGGTAGATATGTTTTTGTTGTTGCTGTTTTTTATGTTATGGTGTGAATGTTTAATGTTGTACACATTTAATTTAATACAAGCAGTGTATAGGTGCAAAGGAAAGGCAAAATGATAAGCTTTTACTTCTAGCCTATTCCTTTTTTGGTTTTTGTGTTTGTTACGGTTATTGT
Organism: Ostorhinchus rueppellii; assembly: GCA_030068375.1. NCBI lineage: Eukaryota > Metazoa > Chordata > Actinopteri > Kurtiformes > Apogonidae > Ostorhinchus > Ostorhinchus rueppellii. The sequence continues at coordinate 28,733,377 of JAQQZY010000001.1, forward strand.
ATTGGTTTTTGATAAATGTACAAACCAAAAATAAACTCATTCAGTCGTTCATTTATCTAATCTTTGATCCAGCTGATGTCATCAAGTTTCAAGTAAATTGAAACAAAATCGATGTTTTTATAGGCGTGAAATTTCGCACATTATTAGTAAAAAGAAAGATTTTAAAAATTTATGTTAAAAAATTTGAACGCTGACCTACTTTTCCCAAAATGTAACCACATCTATTTTTGGTCACTGACAATCTATAAACCTAATTTGGTCTGAATTCAACCAATAGTTTTGCTGCTAGAGTGTCAACAAACAGAAGCAGAAACAACACCCCTGGCCTCTGCTTCGGGGGCCGATGTAAAAAGGCAGGAAGTGTCAAAATTCCTACTCGTCTGATCATGTAGAGACGTTTTAGTGTCCGAACAGATCATGGAAATAGGAGGTTATGGTGATGTTGAATGTGTGAGTATTTAGCCTTTCTGATTATGAATTTTTCACAGATACTTCAACAATTTTACGGCAATTATTAATGTTTTGTGTTTTTGGAGATTCATTATGATCTGTACGGTATATAAATGAGAAGCTGAGACATAATACTGTTAAAATTGCACTTTTTTTTTCTTGAAATTAATTTCTTTTTTTTATCCTCCGTGTTTTTTAAAGGATAATTTTTTAGAAAAACAAAGACATTTTCATAGTGTAATCTTACATTTTTCACGCAAAACAGAGAAAACTTTGGAGTTTAGGTTATTTTAGGTTATTATTTTCCTGCTCCAGCCCAGTTCAGATCCTACTGGACTGTATGTGGCCTCTGAACTGGAAGAAGTTTGACACCCCTGCTATAGAGGAATAGCTTAGAAATCTAGACCAAATAGCAGCAGAAAATATTCTTGCTGAGTTTGTGGTCTAACATCACACGGTAGGACTCAATCATTGGTCCGACACAGGGTATGTCAGACTAATCAAAATGCTCTGTCTGTGTAGCTAGTGGGTGGGGCGGGCTTTGCCCGATGACGACAGGTCTGTGTGAGGGCGAGATAGCAGAACAACCATAGAGAGCAACAAAGATGAACGTGGCTAATGAACCGCGCACGTTTGAATCGGGTTTTGTCGTCGATTTTGTTAGAGTTGGACTTGGGCTTTTCTTTGACAGTTGAGCAGGAAGAAGCACTCAAGTCATTCATCTGTTTTGACTACCGGCTACGGTAAAAGTCTAATATACCAGCTGCCTCTGCTTGTAGCTCTGTCGGCTGCTCTGATTGGTCATAGAACTGGCCTATTACGTGCAGGAACAGTTTGAACAACAACGGTTGACTCCACCCACAGGCTTCAGCTCTGTCAGTGGTCCGGTTCCAGACTATACAGTTCATGGATAGTCTGAGCTGCCAGGCTAGTAGAAGAATGAAAACCTGTCTACTAAGGTTTTCACGGTTCATGCATGAAAGGGTTAAGTCCAAGTAACGGGCTCGCTCTGGGCGCACATGTATGGCTTCATTAAGCAACAAAACATAGATTGAAAAAAATAAATCAATAAAAATGCAGCCTTCTTTTACTGACTGTATTTTGATTAACTATTAAAATAAAGATAACACTGTGACAGGAAGTAGGTCCACTCTGACATGTGCAGAGCAAACAGGTTCCGGTGGCGACACCATAAACGCGCAAAACCAACTCCGACACAAACTTCACGTAAACACACAAAGAATCCTACACCGTTCACATTTCACCTTTAAGTTGTAATGTCAAATGAAAGTCCTGAGTATGTTTAAAACATCTGTAAGCTTTCTCCAGGAAAGGAGACAGTGAAAGAAAGGCTAGTTTATTGTGCTCATTTTAATTTTTTGGACGAGAAAATAAAGAAAGCAAGCCTCTGAGAGATCCTATGGCAGAGCGTTCTCTCTCTCAGTCTCTCTGTCACTCCTGAGTCGTTCAGTAGATAGAACACAAGCTTCCTCTGAGGATTTCTTTGCAGCATGCTCCATTGTCATATCTGTCTGTTGTCAGTAGGACCTCCATTTATTTCCACTTTCTAGGCATTGTTTGTTTCAAAAACACAGTTTCTTTTCGTCACGTGTCAAAGAATAGCAGCGCTGATTATGGCGACTGTGGCCTGGTCTGATGTCTGATTCTGCCGCTGCTACGCTCTGACACGTGACAAATTCAGGCCATTATTGTTCATTAACATTAAAATAATAAAAAAAAAGACGTTTAATACATCGCTACATTGATATTACTTTTACTCAAAGAATGCTCAAGTGAGGCTTAAGAATCAAGCAATTATAAAATTGCAGTCAGGAAAGTATAAGTTAAGAAAACAGGATTTTTTTTTTTTGTTTGTTTACTTTTCAAAGCAATGCTAAAGTTGAAAAGATGAAAGGAAATCGAATGTTTTAAGGCTGTTGTAGTTAAAGCCACAATCTGGGATGTGTAACGCAGAAACAACCACAGCTCATCATCGGTTTTCTTTTGGATCAGAGTCATGTCATGGCTGCCGCAGCGCGAGGCGAGAACAGAAAAAACTGCCTTTATCTTTAGCACACAAATGAGTTTTCGTCTATTTTTTTTGTTGTTTTATTTTATTTTTTTTGCAGTGCTACAAACAGCTGAGGTGATTTCACTAACCCGCGATTATGGCTTTAACGGGGCTTAATGACTTGAGCATTCTGAACTCATTAGAGCAGAGAAAAAAGAGTTTATACAGTGTTTTCTATTCACCACATACTACGAACTTTCCGATATTTTCCAGCTCTGTTGTTTGTATGGTGTTGTTTTCGGTGACGCTGCAAGGTTGGAGTCAATTCGGTTTCAATTCGCAAAGTGGGAATGATTCAGTCACATAAGTAATTACAAGTTAAAGTTAAAAATCCACTGAATTGAAACGTTCTCGACTCCATCCCTGTTTCTGTCTTCATGAGAGTTGTCGTTATAACACAGTTCTTTGATTAATAACAGTATTTTTTTTGTTGTTTTTTGTTGTTTTTTTTTTAATCACATTTTCTCCTGTTTACAACCTTGAGTATTAAGAACCTGCAGATATTGCAGATATACACGTAGTCCCTTTTCACCGGCGATAATAATCACATTTTTCTCTATCGCATCTCACAGCAGGATTTTTTTTTTTCCAGCTAAAAACCTTTAATAAGGCAAATTTCCAGAATCTGAATCCATTTCTGTTGCTTTAATAGACGTCTCCAGTTGCAATTTGGGGTTTCCTTTTAGTTACTGTTTCCCAAACTGGTGTGAGGAAACCTGTCGGCGGCTGATGGGCATCGTGAAAATTTTTGTTTATTTTTAGCATAATGTTTGTAATTTGTCTAATTCTGAAGATCAAGTGGCCATCTGAACAACTGTGACACAGATAAAGACACTGTTGTAAATCAGAAACACAAAATCCAGCTGTTAAACCGTAAAATTTCGCTAAGAATACATTCATCTCTGTGTGTCGTTGTTGAGTGTGTGTGTGTGTGTGTGTGTGTGTGTGTGCGCGCGCTAGAGTTCCTATAAGGGTAATGGTGGGTAAATAATTGCGGCCAGGTCAGGGGGCTACAGGGGTCAATTTACTACCACAGTACTTTGGTCTTAGAAATGATTGGAGGATAGAAAGGGAACAGTGAGCCAATGGAGAAAAGATCGTTTTGTGCAAATTGTCGTTTTGTTTGGCAAACTGATGTGTATCGATATGAAGGAGAAGAGGTCTGTAAATAGCAGTATTTAAACTCATTTCAAATACTTCTTTGTGATTTAACAAGTTGGCACAATGGCACCACAGTGGAACCAGATGAACCCAAAAAAATACAATCAAATCAAAGTCTAAAACCTGGGACATGGAACAAGAGAAAAATAAATAGTCGATAAAACACAATTGGAGCTACAGTGTATCGGGAAAGAAGCTGAGAGTTTTAGGTCTTTTTCCTAAGAGTCGTTTTCTGATTTTGAACAGTGCAGATATGTTTCCCCTGTGGAATTGAAGACATTCATTTGAAGATTAGAATTTTTAGTTCGATTTTCAAAATCAAAAACGTACCATTGTAAGTGAGCAGGGAGGTAACTAACGCGGGATTCTGGTTTTCTGAAAAGTCTGAAAGATTTCAAAACCCATGTTGTACAAACAAAACAGTCACCTCTGTTGCAAATATAGAACATCTCTCTCTCGTCTGTACAGTGTTCCCTCTTTTAGGAGGATGAGGAGCAGGTGGAGCTCACCAAGAGAAAACGCCGGCTCAGGCAGAGCACATTCCTCTTGGTAGAAAAGGCGGACTGGAATGTCCCGTCCATTGTCCTGTTTGTCTCTGTTGGTGTGCACTTCGCATCTGAGAGGTTGGAAACAGTCAAAGACAGTCACACGACAGAGCCATGCCATATTCAAATAATAGAGTATTAATGATGAGGATCATAGGAATAATAATAATAAGACCAGTAATGAGAATAAGAATAATTAATAGTAATAACAACATATCATTCTAGTTTTTTAAATTCTGTATATAAAAACAGTGGCGAGGAGAAGTTGGTACACAGTAGGGCTCTACTATCCCCTTGGTTGATTTGGCACATTATACTCACTCTCTGGTGAGAGCTACCTACTCATTCTCAGCACAGTTTAACAAAGATATGGAGCTAATTTCCTGGCAAAACCTAAGAAATGAACAAAATGTCTCGTGCAAATTCCCTACGATTCACTAACAAACACAGTGTAGTTTGCAAATTTAAACAAGACCGAAAACTGAACAAACATGCAGGTCATTAATAAAGACCAGCACGTTTAATAAGTATAAAAAAATATAACACCGTACAAACACAACTGACTTTTGGCACAAACTTTGCGCTGTATTAGTGCAGGCCGTTAATTCACCGCCACTACAGCAGGTGGCGCTATGACTCAACCGTAAAGCAGCAGAGTTCTGGATTGACGAAGTAAATGATGTCACTGCTGCTTCGGCTCACCACATTTGTGACGTTTTGTAATTATTGAACTCAACAGGCTCTGTGGCTTTCACTCTCCTCATTTTTATTTATCTATTTATTTAAGCAAAGATGTTACATAAATTAAATGTACATTAAAGCTGAAATGATTGTGATTTTTGGTGGCACTGAAAAATAAAAAATCCATAATTCAAGTGTAACTCAAGTGGTCAGACAAACCCGATTCTGTCCAATTCTAGGAACTCTGTAGGAAATGTACAGAGTTTGGATAATTACAGGTGTATTCACAGAGGTAGAGCAGTTAGAGACGTGAACGACAGCTGCAGTTACCAATCACTGATCAGATTCAGTCACATAGACATGGAGACTCAAGCTGGAAACTTGGAAAAGTGTTTTTGCTTTTCCACAGCAGTGGGAACCAGTGTCTGTTCAGGAGTTTTTCAGGTTTTTTTAGGTTTTAGATTTGGACTGAGAGGAGGAAGCTGCAGGAGGAAGGCATAGAGGTACTAATACTGCATGGAGGTACTAATACTGCATGCATGTACTAATACTGCACGGAGGTACTAATACTGCATGGAGGTACTAATACTGCATGCATGTACTAATACTGCACGGAGGTACTAATACTGCACGGAGGTACTAATACTGCATGGAGGTACCAATACTGCATGCGTGTACTAATACTGCACGGAGGTACTAATACTGCACGGAGGTACTAATACTGCATGGAGGTACCAATACTGCATGCATGTACTAATACTGCATGGAGGTACTAATACTGCATGCATGTACTAATACTGCATGGATGTATTAATACTGCATGCATGTACTAATACTGCATGCATGTACTAATACTGCATGGAGGTACTAATACTGCATGCATGTACTAATACTGCATGGATGTATTAATACTGCATGCATGTACTAATACTGCATGCATGTACTAATACTGCATGGAGGTACTAATACTGCATTCATGTACTAATACTGCATGCATGTACTAATTCTGCATGGATGTACTGATACTGTATGGATGTACTGATACTGTATGGATGTACTAATACCTCATGGAGGTACTACTCTGCCTGGATGTACTAATACTGCATGGAGGTACTAATACTGCCTGGATGTACTAATAACTCATGGAGGTACTAATACTGCCTGGATGTACTAATACTGGATGTATGTACTGATACTGCATGGAGGTACTAATACTGCCTGGATGTACTAATACCTCATGGAGGTACTAATACTGCCTGGATGTACTAATACTGCATGGAGGTACTAATACTGCCTGGATGTACTAATACTGCATGGATGTACTAATACTGCATGCATGTACTCATACTGCATGGATGTACTAATACTGCATGCATGTACTGATAGTGTATGTACTAATACTGTATGGCTGTACTGATACTGCATGTATATACACATACTGTATGTATGTACTGATACTGCATGTATATACACATACTGCATGTATGTACTGATACTGTATGTACTCATACTGCATGTATGTAGTAATAGTGCATGTATGTACTCATACTGCATGTATGTACTAATTCTGCCATCTTTTCCATTGGTATCAGCTCCAGCAGCTTTCAGCTAAAACAGGCTCGAACGTATGTGGCTAATTTATAAGGTTTGAAATTAAACCTAAATCTTGGTGCATTATTTGGCAAAGCTGATTTTTGGCAGAATTCAAATAAAGGCGTGTGTTCAGATTGTGTCTGTTTTTGTTTTGACTTCCCCATGACTTTAGTTTGACTTATTGTTCCACCCACATCTTCTCCCACTTCCACATTACTTACTTGTCATTTATACTAGTTAAGTACAATATAGACTTTCTGAAATACTTCAAATAAACCTGCAATTGATTTTTCAAGATAAAGCCCAATTGAATGTTTGCTTTGATATTTGATATGTGGGGTTCCAGTGGTTAGCTAGCTTGGTAACTATCAACAAAGTCCTAATGGTATTACGCTAAGATGCACTTCATTTTATGTTATGTTCGGTCATGTTCCAGTGCAAGAACACAACTGTGACCCCAAACACTGATATGGTCTTAATTCATGTAAATACTGATCACGATGGACATTTTAGATTCCTTGGTCATTGTTACCGGGTTTGATACCTTTTTGATTTAGTTTAGTGGTACAGAAGAAGAATGACCTCCAAAACTTCAGCTCTTTTTAACTCAAAATGCTGCAAGTGCCACCAAGAAAAAAGTCACAACCGAAGTGCACTGGATTTACATGGAAAATCGACAGTGCCATCACAAAAACAGGAGCAATGGCACCGTATCACATCGGCATGTTCTACTGAGGATCAATAATAACTTGAATTTGTGACGTTGTCAGGTTCTGCCGCTATGTTAGAGTCCTGTGGTGTTGATGCAGGAGATCAGTCTCCCAATAGAAGTAGATGAAGTGGGCAGTACTTCCTCTGAAGGAGAACTCAACTAATTAAATCAAACTCCATACATGACTTTCTATCAGTGCTATATATATATCATATTTTTAACCATTTCCATGTTATAAACCATCGATATATGACCCATTATAAGTAAAGACAAAGTTATAAATAAAAAAATTTGTCAAAAATTTCAAAAATCTAAATTTCTCAATACTGTCACCAAACTTTGTCGACATTGTCCCGAGGAAACTACATATAAAATTTGAAAGGAATACGACTTGTAGTTTCAGCGACGAAGATGTTTGAAGAAATTGCTAACAAAGACTCTACCGTCAGACTCGGCACCTTCACAACAGCTCAGCTTGGCCGTTGAGCTAAACACAGCTGCCCTCTCACTAACATATTTAGGTCGACTCATAGCGCCACCTACTGTTGTGGAAGGTGAGTTACTGAGGATATGTTTGAGAAAACCATCAGCACAAACACAGTGGAAAGATTTAGCTAAAAGTCCCTTTTTTTTTGGACTCGTATGCAGTTGTTTCTTTCTTGTATGTTTTGTCGTTGGTTAAAGTCTTGCACCTGTGAACCACACGGCGTTTGCAAGTGAATTGTAGGCCTTTTGCAAAACACGTTTTGTTTATTATATTTTGTGAGGAAATTAGCTCCGTATATTACTTTTGCCTGGTGACCCATCCAGAATGTGTCATTTTGACTTTGTCTTAAGTCTCGAATCACAGCAAATCTTCCACACTGTCTGCCCTTGTAGCTGTATCGCAGGGCGCGATGCAAAAATTACCTTCTGAAAAGAGAACCCTTGCTCAGTCCACTGCTGTAATGAGGTTAATCTGCTGTGGTCAGCTCTGATGAATGTCAGGCTCAAGGCCAATTAAAAGCGTAGCCAGGCTGTTCAGGATGGGTCGCCTGGCAACATTTAAGGTTCGTTATATTGATTCTTCTTTTTTCGTCATTCAAAACTTAGTACAAATAGCTACATAATTCTGAGCTATAATTTTCAATACATTACAAAAAGTACCTCAGTCTCTCTAGAAGTTATGATTTTAATTGTTCAATATAATATATTAGTTTGGTCCTCCTTTGTATTCTCAGACGCAAAAGCTTAGTATGTGTAAAATGTGAGCCACTATATATATATATATATATGTGTGTGTGTGTGTGCGTGTGTGTGTAGATGTGTGTGTTATCCTGTAATCTGTGTGTGTTTGTATTTACAGGTCTTTGTATGCACTGTGTAATTGTATCAATATGTTATGGGTGCAGTGTTGTTCTCCATCTTCACACTGGTTAGGGTCTTCAGGCCTTCTGTTGTGCTGAGACCCCTTTCCAGTAGTCCAGTATGTCATGAAGATCCTCATCCTTGGCAAACTGAACCTTCCGCCTCAACGCGTGCCCTGCCGCCACATATCCCTCATCCTCCATGGACGCCTGCCGGTGCCTTTTGCGGTGTAGTTTGAACCTCTCCCATAGCCCCAGCGTCGGGGTGCACAGGAGCCCTTCCTCTTCCTCGTCTTCCTCAGGGCTGGAGCAGTAGCTGAGGTTGTGGTACTGAGGCGACAGCGGGTAATGTGGCGAGAGCTGGGAGTAAGCCAGTTCCCGCTGCTTGGCCTGCCTGCTCAGAGTGAGGGGATCTAACACGGACGGCTTCCTGCCTCCTGGGTGGTGGTGGAGCTCTTGCAGGATCTGGGGGTGGTGCTGCAGGTCCTGGAGGTGCTGCTGGGAGCCAGGGTAGGAGTGGCGGTGTTCGTTGTACTGGCGGATTCTCTGGGCTTCGGCTCTTAAGATGGCTGCTGCAGGTGTAGCGGTGCGGATGGCCTCCCCTCCTCCGCCCCCCCTCTCCCCTCTCTCTCCAGGTGAGGTCCTCTCGATGTAGCGGGTCTCTGAGGAGTGGTAGCCTCCCTCGGAGCGGAAGGAGCGCGGACTGCGGGCGGAGCCGGGAGAGGAGGAGGTGCTGGGTCGTTTGGAGGTTGGGGGAGCCTCCATGCTGTGGTGTCGCTGTAGTGAGTGATGGTAGCTCCTCCCCCTCTCCTCTCGGCCTCCTCTTCCTCCCTTATACACCGGCGACAGGAACTCCCCTCCTCTGTCTCCCCTCTCTCCACCCTGTTCAGACAGAAGCACCAGCTGTGGCTCTGCAGTCGATACGGCCCCTCCACCTGCAGAGGACGGAGACTTGATCCCCTGTTGGAAGGAGGTCGACTCTGATTTCAGAGCATCTATGCAGTTGTTGATAATCTGGTTAACTTTATCAACTTCTTTAGCGATGGTAGAGATCTCTGCGACGGAGCCCTGTGGGTTAGCCTGAGGCGACATCTCCCTCTCTCTTTCCCTTTCTCTTTCTCTTTCTCTTTCCCTTTCCCTCTCTCGATCTCTTTCTCTCTCCCTTTCCACACCAGATCCTCTGACCTCCATGTAATTGAGCTTCGCAGGCTTGTGCACTGGTGTTTCTATCACCTCCTGCAGCTTGTACGGATCTATCTCACTACCCTGAGGTAGGTAGGGCATTCTGGACAGACTGTCCCCAGAGGCAAGCTTCTGGGATCCTCCACTGCCTCCCTCTATACTCTCCTCCCCACCGTACTTCAGCTCTATCAAAGTCCTCTGGATCCGACTCATCTTCCGCTCTTTTTCTTCCATGATCCTTTTCCTTCTTAGGCAGTGGACGACAAGGCCGAGGAAGAGCAGTAAGCCAAACAGGCAGCCCAGAATCGTCATGATGTAGTGTGTGGCTGACGACTGGTTGGGCATCCTTTGTTCCATTCTTTTTCCTGTGAAGATGGTCAGACAGGTGTGGTTGAAGCGCAGGGAGTTTCGTATCGAAGCCACACAGTATGTGTAGTCTGTGTTGGGTTTCAGATGCTTCAGCTCAATATCTTCTCTCTCTTTTTTCAGAGTCTGGATGTCGGTGAAGAAGCTGTTTTTGTAAAGCACCAGGATGTACATTTTCCTGTACGGATGAGGGATCTGAACGGTTATCACAGCGCTCGAGTGCATCACCTGTTTTATTGTCATGATTGGATCACTGTCAGAGAGAATGGGACCCGGGTTGATGATGTCATCAGGAGGAGTCCCAGAAGAACAGTCGTCCAATCCGCAGGGAGAGGCGAAGTCTGGAGGCAGGGTGGTGGAGTCGCCCAAACCGATGAGGATGTAGGGCGTCACGCTGCTGCCTTCGTCCGTACACACAGTACTGAGCATGTACAGGGCGTTGCCTTGGTTAGGCATGTGTGGGTTCTGGTTCAGGAGGTTGTATCCAGAGAATCCTTTAGGGGAGTCGCACACCATCCTCTCACTGGTCCTGTTGGGGAAGGATGAGAGCCACCGCAGGAAACCCAAAAGCTCACAGGAGCAGTTGAAGGGGTTGGTGTAAAGTTCACAGGTGGTGAGCTTAGTGAGCCCAGAGAATAAACTGCCATCCAGGACCTGGATCCTGAAGAGACGAGGATCAGAGAGAGCGAGAGAGAAAAAAAAAAAGTCAGAGATACACAAGGAGATTTCATTTTCAGGTACTTTAATGCTTCGGTACATTACCATCAGCATTAAATGTCAGACCTACAGTTCATGGTTTGCAACAACTCCCAGACTGCCTTTCAGCACGCCCCAAAGAACAGTTAGGCCGCTTCGATTCAGCTGTTGCTTTTACATTGAGGTCAAGAAATCGATGCCTATTATAGAACCAACTGCAAGAACAAGACAGTTATTCCCACTGAGAAAAAGTAGAAATCTCAACTTTTATTAAAAAGATGGCTTGATACGCCTTGCATCATGGTCCACTGAGGATACTGTCACTGAAGGGAAAAAAATTAAGCTCTACATCTTTTCAGCACATTTTCCCTTGAACATTAGGTCAATGAAGAAAGCAGGGTTTGATTTTTAATTTGGAGGTGATGACACTGAGCCTGACATCTAACATTGATTTTCTGGGGTAGTTTAGAAAAAAAAAATATTGTACTTTGCAAGTCCAGTGCAGAGGTTGACATTAGTTTTCAACTAATGGTTTAATAACATCACACATGAGCTGCAAAATAACCCAGGTCACATTTAGTTTCATCTGCACGATACAAAGAGAACTGGTTCTCACTTGACCTTCCTGCTTAAATAAAGGAAAAATAAATGAAGAAAATAAATATAAAATCAAGTATGTCACAATGACACAGACATAACTTTATAATGTAATTAAACACACACACACACACACGCACACACACACACACACACACACACACACACAAAAAAACCCCAGAATGAATGGAAAAATAATCCAATAAAATGTCCTCTTCACAGTGTTTTAACAATTTAAAATCACAAACACATTGTAAGACTATAAAAGAGACTCAGATTGGCCTTCAATCGCAGACGTCCACTCATGCCTTCTACTAATGGATTATTTTTTCCACAGGCCCATTTGAGGCCATATTTTCTTTCAGATTTCTCTCAGGTTTCGGTGCAGTTACATGCATCTGTGCACAGAGCTCAGTAAATTATAGAGGTGCCACTAAAATACCCAAATGAGCAGTGCCGTACTGATGAATTCCAGAATAATCGACAATAGGCACCAATACGTTATAAACATCACACAAGATGTATATTATCCACAGTTATAGTGTTAAATAATAACAATGGCTTTGATGACAGTGTGGGTGAGTGAGGAGCCAAAGTCAGGCCTCTTCCAGATGTGCCCCTTGGGACCTTATTTTTTTTGGGGGGGGGATTGTGATCCACTTACACTTAGTTACACTATTGTCTATAAAGACGAGATAGCCTCGTGGCCTCTGTGTGCATGTATGTGTGTCTCTGGATTCAAACAAAATGTGTAAAGAGCAGACTGCTGCAGTTTATCAGAGGTATGTAGATGTGGTCCAGGAACAGACTAGTGAAAACGCCAAGTTGATAGGACCAATATTTTGGGAGATATTAGTAATTTTGGAATACAATAACTTTACAATCACGTTGCTATGGCCAGAATGCTTTGGTGGTGACTGCTGGACAAATGTGGTACAGCATGTATGAATACACAGCAACATGAAAACTACCACATGTAGAACCTGTGGATCCACATGGGTTTGTTTACATGTATGATGTTTGTCAAGTCCAAGGATAATTTTACAAATCAATAAAGTCTCAGTTCATTATAAAACTGTAAAAATATCAGTTCATGGAAATTCATAATCAGCAAAGTTAAACCCTTTAAGGTCCTACAGATGGCGCCATGGTAACTTTCTGACTCCATGATCTGTTCAGAGTTACCAAAAATGTTTCTGCTGCTTCAACATGACTGGGCCTGTACTGATTTTCATCTCTTTTAATCATGTTTTCACCTCCTTCTTAAGAAATAAAGTAAAATATGCTAAGCAACAGCTGTTTGGGTTTACTGACTGTGAGTGAGCTGTAGTGCCCCCACCCACCTCACACCTATTTGGTATAATCATTTAGTATTTTCATAACCTTTAATAGATTTCATTAATTAGTCTGAGCTACCTGTTCTTACTTTTTGTGTTAAAGCAGTGATATTTTGCTTTTTTCAAAAATGGAATTATGCATTTAAAACATTTGTCTGTGCTCTGCATAAACTGTAAATGCTCTGGTTGGGTCTGAATTCTTCATTAATTCAGCACCACAGGTCCATCTTTAACACTATTTCTGAGTGTTACTAAAACCTTTATTAACCAGTGAAATGTGTTAAAACAAGTGGTTCCAGGCACAACAAACCCCACCCCTCACACATATTGTAGCTTATTTTAGCATCTGTCCAGCTGATGTCATCATGTCTATGCATGTGCTGATGTCAGCAGATCAGTTGCCTCTATATATGTGCCAAGTTTGACGTAAATTGAATGTTTTTATAGGCATTGGAAATTCCAACCATTATAAGTAAATTGAAAAAAAAAAAAAAGATTTAAAAAGTCATTAAAAAATTAAAATTTGACCTACTTTTCCCAAAATGTAATCAGATCTATCCTGGATCACTGGCAATCTATAAAGCCAATTTGGTCTGAATTCAACCAATAGTTTTGCTGCTACAGACTTTTGAAATTTCATCCATTATAAGTAAATGTAAAAAAGAAAGATTAAAAAAATAAGAACTTTGACCTACTGTTCCCAAAATGTAATCAGAGTTTTGGTAGTAGTTTTGGTCTGAGAGTGTTAACAAACAAACAAATAAACTGAACCAAAAACAATACCCTTTACCTGCCCTTTGGCTAACAAAGCAAAAACGTGCATCAGCTGTTTTCATTTTGTATATTTCCTTACAGTTGGATGATGGTGCTGATGTTTTAAGTAAATGGGAGGAAAAAAAAGATTAAGAAGTTCATAAAAATTGGAACTTTGATCTACTTTTCCCAACATTTAATCAGGTCCATTCTAGATCACTGGCACAGGTTAATAAACCAAATTTATATGAATTCAAACAATTGAAACGATACTTTTGCTCCAAAGAAACAAACAAACCAAACCAAAAACAATACCCCTTGCCTTCCCTTTTTTTGGGGGGGTGGGGTAATAAGATCAGTGTCGCTGGCATTTATTTGACTAAAAGAAAAACCGAGAAAGGAAAGAAACAGGAGCTGGAATAGCATCTGGTCTTTTGGAAGCTAAAAACAGAGAAACAGCTTCAGTATGGATGTGCAATCAATGTGGCAGGAGTCGGTGAAGGAGACAAACTGTGGAGGCTGTTCACAGCGTGGTACCATGAACACTATCCACCCGGGTCATGTATGTTGAACCATGCCTGCTGTCCCACAGGACCACACATCTCCGAAAATGTCAGCGCGGTTTTTCAAGGGGGTTCTATCTCGATAAGTCAACCACATTCTCGTCTGAAAACTCCACTGCAGGACGGAACAGCAGAAATATTTCAGACATCATCATTTACAACTTTGCAGCATGAAAATGTTATTCTGCTACTGGTTTACATATTTACATGTACAGACATATACTGGGATGTAAGGATGTTGCAGTCCCTCTGATTGCCCACAGGAAAACAGATTCACAGATCTTTAACCCATAAAGACCCAGCGCTACATTTGTGGCAGATCCCAAATGAACTTTCCTCGATATTTATCCTTTCTTAACTGATTTATCACCATTGATTGTAATATTATCCTCCTTAGTTTGTGTTTCTTCAGTGTAAATCATGTCTTTTTCTATATTTAATTCACGGATCATGTAGATGTTTATAAAAGCTCCGATTACAGTTGAATGTTATTGTATCAGAAACAGAGAAAACTGAAGAAAAAGTGGCTTTTTCTGCAAATCTATCGTTAACTGAACATAAATCTGTTATTGATCCAACTCCATGGGTTTTACTGGTGAATCAGTGTTGGAGGGGTGTCAAACTCATTTTAGTTCAGGGGTCCCATTCAGCCTAATATGGTATAAAGTGGGCTGGACTAATGAAACTATATAAATAATAGGATGATAACTTTTGAGGGCGACACGGTGGTGCAGTGGGTAGCACTCGTGCCTCACAGCAAGAAGGTCCTGGGTTCGATTCCAGCACCAGTCACTGGTGGGACCTTTCTGTGTGGA
>JAQQZY010000001.1:28751931-28763197 GCA_030068375.1 Ostorhinchus rueppellii
AAAATGAACACACTAATGTGTATTAATCCATCAACATGATTAATCTAATTAAAATATTTCACACAATTAACTCATCTGCACCACAGAATGACTCTGAACGTCTCTGCCGTCTGCATTTAGGTCAGTTTGTCCAAGTAGAGTTACTGTTGCACATAAACACATGCCCAGTTGATCCAGTAGTGACAGGCAGCAGAACCAACCCATAAAGATGGAAGGAGCTAAACAGCACGTTGACCTCTCTATGGAAATATGAGGACAAAAAAAACAAAACAAGACCTAACAGTTGACCATCATAAAGTATTCTACACACTCTGCAGGAAGGAGTTTTCTTTTCACAAAAGCACTTCCAGTTTAAAAGACCACATTAACATGAAGCATACTTTAGTCTGGGATTCTGCTAACAGTTTGGCTAACACTTTGGCTAACACAATGGCCAGCTTGTGACAAACACGGTAAGTGCACGTATATTCCTTTCTTTCTTGCAAAATGAAACATGATTAATATAGATTAAAAATGACTGATATTTAATCATGATTAATCAAAATGAATCCACAGCAACCCTGTGATTAATCTGATTAAAAATAAAGTGTGTGGCTAAAATAATTCACTAAGTCAGAAAGTTGCATAGTATTTATGATCATTTCAAAGAGTCTGGGGAAGTTTTTTCACATTTCTTCACTTTTATTTTCCCTTTAAAGTTGAATTAAAGTAGTTTTAGAGCTATTTTAAACTCCCGTACTATTTCTTGATAAGTTCATTAAACCATGAATGCACCATTAAACTTTAGACCAATTCATCCTCTGTCAGTAACTAAATTCTACAGTACTTTAAGCACAGAGCGTCATATTTTCTCTCTCTTCTTATGAACTCATATACAGACTCAGGTAAGTACCGGTTCATGGAGAGGTCTATATTCTCGATGTTGGGGCATTCCCAGAAGGTGTTTGGTGTAACAGTCTCGATGAGGTTGGCTTGTAGGTACAGATACTGCAGCTTGCCGAGGCCACGCAGCATCCCCTCTGTCAGGTTCCTCAATTTGTTAAAACCCATCTGGAGAACCTGGGCAGACAAAGACAAGTGGGATTATTCTAATCTCTGAAGAGCCGGCCAACGTCAGACATCACTCACCACAAGCTCAAAAACATACAAAAACAAACAGACAGCCATTCAGTTCACTTCATGGTTCACATGGTGATCTAAGCTGCAGAGCTCTAGTGAATTTCCTCAGATCTCTCCTGTTCACGTTTTTTCCACCTGGCAACGCACCAGTAGCTGGGGCGCACGGGTAACAATGCCAGCTCATTATGGCCGCCTTCAGCTCAATGTGATGACAACACTGTCGCCTGAATGTTTGTGTAAACTGTAATGAGAAGGTCTTATGTGTCCGTATGTCCATCTGGGTGTGATGGTAAGAGTATTTACATCCTGTCATTCCTTAGTAATTAAAGGCAGAGGACGTCAAACACATACTATGTATGTTTTGCTAATGCTGGTCTTACAATCAAAACAATAACAAAGCAGGGATTAGCAAAGGCATGTGTGTATAGACGCCATGTTGACTTTTGGATCATACTGGTCAACAGTAGCTTGTAAATGCATCGAAGTAAACAGCAGAACAGCAGCGTCTCTGCATTTAAAGTCACATTCTCCACTTATTCTGATGACTTATCAAGGGTTTATGATTTATGGAGAATAAAAAGGTAATTTAAGATTATAGTGACTTGGTGCCAGTCCAGTCTACTATGGGGTGTATCAGAAAAAAGTAGATTCTCAGAAAAAAAACAACATAAAACCAAAATGCGAATACATTTTGAAAATCTGCTCATATGTGTTTATTGACCATGTAATTCTCCTTTGATTGACACTCGTGTTCTGGGTCAGTTTTCATGCTTCAGTGAACAAAGTGAAGTTATGCAATATTCAAGTAAGGATGGGAAAGTAGAACTGGCTCTTTTTGAGAACAGGTTCCCAGTAGCTCGATCGTTTGCCTGCCTGCTTAACCATTCTGCTTATCGATTCTGCTTTCGTTATGCATGTGTGATGACATCACACGCACACTGCATTGTTTTGGTCAGAACGTAGCCGACATGGCGTTGAGGCAGAACCGGTCTAAACAGATGACACTAGGTCCATTTGGAACACTGTCAAAGCTTCTATTTCTTCGAAAAGTTGGAATCCCTCTAATATGCTCAAACATTCGTCTGAGCAACATGTGATTCATTTGATTTGCTACTTAGCGGCTTAACCTAGCGCCCAGTTCCGGTTCCAGTGCGGGCAACAAACATCGTATCCCCTCAAATACAAGTTTCCGAAGGCAGGGGAAAGGAAATGAAGTGCACAACAACGGGAGAAAGGCAGAGTCGAACCGAGTCACATGGTAGAAATGCAACAATAGAGGAATTAGTGAAATGTCTTTAGTTTCACTTTCACGGTACCCCCCCACCCCCCCCACCCCCACCCCACCCTAAACTGGGCCCAGCATCATCTGTTCTTATTATTTGTACAAACTTTATACGTTTTATTTTTTCTGTAGAGATGGAAATAGAAGAGCGGTAATACAAACATACCCGTCTGTATTCTTTTATTCCCTCACCCAATGAGAACTGACAAGAGAATTGATAAGGAATCAGATCGATAAGCAAAATTGATCATGGAATTGGAATCGTTAAATTCTTATCAATTCCCATCCCTCACTAAAAGTCTTTTGTTTATGGAAGTGTAAAGGTTAATATGAGATCTGTCACCATAAGACAAGTTTTATTGGTCTTTTACTTTTATACAGAAAACAGGAAAAAAAATAATGACATGTTAACCCCCTACCATCGATACAAAGATTTCACACAGCGGTGAGAAACTGACAATTAATAGTAAAATTTGCTGTGAGTCAAGATTTGGGTTTTTCACTTCAGGATTTGAATTAAAGGCACACACTTCTGTTAATCGAAAAGTTCCACAACATGGGCCCCGTTCCCTGGTACACACATTTGTGCCCTCCTCAACATATCTGCGATGGTACCCCTACTCATGCCCCCGTCCTGCCTCAGGAGTTCCACTTCAGCTGTGATGATGCAATGAATTCCGTATGCTGACGGAAATGTTTCAAATTCCAAACGGTCAGCTCCAAACAAGTTTAAAGAACCCTCAGTAACAGCATGAACCCTTTGTGTTTGGCATGACAGACTCAAACCTGTCATTAATGTGAAATCTTTGCATTGATGGTCGGGGGGTTAACATAGCGCCACCCCAAGCCTCCATTGGGCCCTAAGCAAAATTAGATTTTAGGGCCCTTTATTTCGTTTTTTTCATTTTATTTGTGTATTTTCTCCTCTTTCTCTTTCTTTCTCTTTCTTTTTTCAGCCCCAGAAGGGTACGTCCTTTTTTGTGACATTGCTTTGATTGGAAGTACTTGTGAGTTGGATCGGTAGTGCACACTGCAGGGCAGGAGGCACATGTTGTGGTGCAGCGGAGTTTTCACATTTAAAGGGGGGCAGTAAGAATCACTAGGCCTACATCAACAGCAGCACAGAAAATTATGCTTTTGTACAATAGTATAATTTTAATCATATATAAATTATCACTCATGCATGCAAAAAATAATAAGAAATTTAAAAAAAAATATTTGTTTTTATTTGGTCTGTGGGGCCCCCGAGTTGCTGCGGGGCCCTAAGCAGGCGCTTAGTTCGCTTATGCCCTGGACCGGCTCTGGGTTGACATGTCATTATTTTTGTCCTGTTTTATGTATGAATGTAAAAGACCAATGGAATTTGTCATCCTTAGTAGCAGATCTCACATTAACCCTTACACTTCTATGTGCACAAGACTTAATTTTAAACAGTTCAAATTAGTGTTGATCACCGAAGCATGAAATTTTTACCCAGGACATTATGGACCGTGTAATTCTCCTCTGATTGACACCAAACACATATAACCAGATTTTCAAAATGTCTTCACATTTTTTTTGTTTTTTTGATAATTTTTAAATTTATTTTTATTGTACATCTCTAAAAGTACAATATAAAAAACCCCAAAAGAAATCCACAATTTATGATCAAAGATTTTGTGACATACAAAGTCTAACCCCCGGAACCGATGTGACCCCCATTCCAACCCAACCTGGATTTTATTTCTTTTTTTTAAACTTTGATTTTTATTTAGGTTTTTTCATTCAAATACAATAATACACACAAGCAAAACAACAACAACAACAACAGAACATATATATGTACATTTAAGATAAATTAAAAACAAAGAACACTCAAACCTGGATCTCCAAATGTGAAACCACTAATAAAAACAAACACGTGCATAGATGAAAATGAATTTAAGTTACAGATATGAACAGATAGGTGATCAGGATAGTCATAGATGATTATGTTGTACTTTTTTTTTTAACCATAATGCCAACAGCATCCTACGTACTCAGGGTTTTTTGACTGGCTGCATGTATCTGGACCACTGGCCTCTCCATCATGTCTTTGCATTTTGGTTTTATGTTGTTTTTTCTGAGTCTACTTTTTCTGACACACCCTGTATAGCAAGAGGCTTAAAATACCGATGTCCAATCTATCTAAAGCAACACATTTATAGAAAATATGCATGTTCAGTTACCTCAGACACTATATTTGAGATTCGTCTGAGTAAAAGTAATATTAGATTACATAACCTGGAAGAGAAAGTTGTGTTTTATTACAAACACACTTCAATTTCTGTTCAAGTGGACCTCAAGTGGTTATAGTTCTGGGAAAAAAAAAACAACAGAAATATGAGTTTGAATGCCAGAATTTTCAACCAAGAATTTTTTAAAAAATTCATCAGTCTTATTGTGTATCTCCCATTGTCGTGCTCTGAAAAGTGTGACACATGAACCATGACTGTTTGGTCTATTCTGTCCTTCAAAAGCATTCGGGGCTTAGTGAGTGTTCATCTCAAATACAACTGTACATTTGTCACAAAACCCCAGAACCCACCTGCACTTGCTTCATGCCAGTGTGTAGAAATACCTGCACGGTTGTGTTTAGTGTTACCAGTTTCCTACCTGCAGGTTGAATTGTGCTGAGAATGCCCCGTCTTCCACGTAGCTGATATCATTCTTGGTGAGGTTTAGATAGGTGAGGTTACCAAAGCGGCTGAGTGAAGAGTAATGAACCGACCGGATCTTGTTCTCATTCAGCCTCAGATCGACAATAGTGCTGTAGAGAGAAATTTGAAATGTTTGACAAAGTAAAAGAGTCAAACATGATGCAGGAAAAGGTCTTTGGAGCCCCTTTTCCAATACAGGAACTTTTCCAAGAACTTTTGCTTTTACTAGGAACTTTGAAAAACCTCAGCGCATTTCTTCCAAAATTATCCAGGTAAAAAAAAGCATTCCCTCAACCCCAAACTTCCCCTGGAAAAAGTTTCTAGGAAGGGGTTAGGACTTTTCAGATTCCCCCAGGATTGTGCTGAAGAATGTAGATTGTTGGAACACAGTCGGAGCGTTCCACACTCATGTTCAACCATTATCACCAGTGTGTGTCTGCAAAGGTGTTTATTCCATTTCTATAAACTTCACTTTGTTTGTGTTTTGATCATTTGAAAAATAGAGAAAAAGAAGCAAAGCTCAGAGGACTGGAAGACGACAACGTCCATTTAACAAAAATGTGCTATTCAGCTCAATCTAAGCCAAGAGTGTTTGTTTCACTCCTATGAGTCTGTCCATCTGAATGTGTTAAAGGAGTGATGTTTTGTTTTTTTAAATGGAATTATTCATTTTCCAACCTTTCCCTGTGCTCTACATAAACTGTAAATGCTCTGCTTGGGTCTGAATTCTTCATTAATTCAACTCCACAGGTCCATCTTCAACACTATTTCTGAGTCATGACACCAGAAAGGTTATGAGCGCTGGCCCTTTAAATGCAAATGCGCCACTTCAGGCCCCACCCCCTCCAGGTTGTTGGCTGTGCTGCTCTGTCCCGTTCAACCAACAACTGAATATTTTAGGTAATCAGCTCAAAGTTTGGACATTTTCTCAGTTTTTACTTCAACCGCTGCTGTTGATAAACAATTATGTCTCCGAGAAATGTTCATCAGAAGTCTTGACCTTATATGTGCAAATGTTGTGACATAACTACTTATAAAACTTAACAAATTAAGCAGGAATTAAAACAGTTTGTAGAAATCCACTTGATTTTTGTTAAAATGAATATAAAGATAGTTTTGCAGCACCTGGTTCAAATTCAAACTGTATGAACGACTAGGGTCCAAATACACAAATAAATGAACCACAGACTAATAAAAGTGGGTTTAACTAAATATGAGCCCTTTAAAGCAGGTAAGTTCAGGGGCTGCATTCAGCCACATTTGATCTGAAGTGGGCCGGACCAGTAAAATAATAACATAATAATATATAAATAATCTCAATTCCAAACTTTTCTCTATGTTTTTGAGTAAAAAAAATAAAATGATGTTACAAAAATATTTACATTAATGAAATGTAAATAACATGAACAAACTGGAAAAATACCTGTAATTTTAACAATATTCAGCTTCAGTTTATCATTTACAGAGGTACATTACAACATACAGATCACAGTGGATCTACAAATACACAAAATATTTAATGACAGACAGAATATTGGGACAATAGTACTTATTCCTCTTAAGACATTTTAGGTTGTTCATATTTGTTCCAGTTATTCACATTTGTTCATAAATTATACTTTGATTTAGTGTAAATACATTTACAAAGAGAAAAATGTGGAGTTGTGAGTTTTTACGGGATATTCTGGTAATATTTGACTGATTTGACCCACTTGAAACCATCATGGTGTGTAAGTGGAACCTGAACTCAAATGACTGGTTATATCTTTGTGTAATTTGAGCATTTTGAAAATTCATCCCCAGAGTCAGATTTGGCCCCCGGACCCCTGCATTAAAGAGAGTTTTCAGCAAATACACTCAGAACAGCCTGGACCTCCATGAACCAGTCTGCCCAGTACACTCAGAAGAAATTCAGCAGGACTTCAACGGGCCTCATTTCAAAACCTTTTCAGGACACTTTGAGGTAGAAACACAAAGCATGCAGATTATCCGTAAATACCCAGGTAAATCAGTCCATGGTAGGAAAGGTTCATGGGTATCTGGTGGAAAAAGGGGCTTGTGTGTGTTTTCTTACCTGTTAATGTGGGAGGGGATGGCCTCATAAGGCGGCTGGTTCATGCTGCAGATGGCCAGCCACACAAAGCCTTTCTCCCCTTCAATGAGCCAGCAGTCAGCTGTTACCATTGGCAACCGGATTATTGACAGTAGGGTGAGCCAGCAGAGGAAGGAGCTGGCTGTGGACAGGACCGCCGATGAAGAAGAACCTCCTGTTACTTTATGTGTCTGCCGTCTCGCTCCTGTCCTCTGGGCCATTTGGGATGGTGTCAAAATATCCATTGGAGAAAGCCGACCAGAGACGCCTGCCATCTAACATCGACTCAAACGGGCCAATTCCAATCTCATTTGCGAGTAAGGGCCGGTTTTTGCAAAGACTTGAGGTTTGTGTATGTTCTCCTTGAGGTGTGGTCACAGCATGATGAAAGGTTGAGCTTCTCCGTAGTGTCTCTGCAATTTAGAGTCAAACTTCTGCTCAGGTCTTAATCTTCTGTTAAAGTACAAATGGGTGTATAAAGGCGTGGTATCTCTTCATTGGCAGTATGTTTGTCAAGGTAAACTGTAATAATTGTTTAATTGTAGGTCACATTTGATTTGTTGTGTAGGAGCTGGCGAGCAAAAATCATCCCGGCGCCAGATTGGCTGGTGCTCATGTCTTCAGTGGCCATCTGCAGCTCTGATTGGACAAACACTTCTTTTCTTTCTTCCTCATCGCTCGCTGCTTTGTACTTGTGTTGAGATCGGGCCCTGGAGGCAAAACATGAAGAAGGAGAGAGAAAGAGGAGGGTGTTAAGACAAGAATTACTAATGAAACACAGTGGCTCATTTGGGGAGATACCAATAAACACAACCCTGTTACCGACATGATGAGATAAAGCCAGTTATTTCTTCTTATATAACACATGCACATCCCCCCACACGCATGAATGAACGCATATGCACATTTCTCATGTGCAAAATACATTTCTTGACGAGTTCAATTACTGCACCTGCAAATCCTATAAATACACTGATTGTTGTCGCTGTGTAGACTCGCACAAACACGCCTTCTCATGCCGTCAGCCTCAGGGACGTTGATCGGCCTGAGCTAAGAATGGCCATGCCTCTGATACTGTATCTAATTAATTAATCTGCTCTAAATAAAACACTTCCTGAGAAAAAAAGTGTGATGGACTAAGAGTCGTACGGGAAGGGAGGACGCTCTCAAAGAGTACAAGTGTGCAGTGATGAGAGATGTTGTTTGGGAGGGTGGTGGTGGTGGTGGGGGTGAAGCAGCAGAAAGAGGGAGGTGGTCTGGACAGAAGGAGGCACTGATTCTGTGAGAAAACGCTGGTGGGAAGAAAAGCTGAGTGGAATGGCTGTGTAGGAAGAGTGGTTCCTCTATTTAAGAGGCTGTTTCTCAGCGGTGACAGAAACAAACAGGATGTGACATCATGGAGGTGAAGGGAAAAGAGTGAAAGGTTCAGTTTCCCTCACAACCTTTTCTTTTTTGGCTGCAGATCCGTCCGTATTGATCAGAGCTGAATAGTGATGCAGACGAGTGCAGATGTGTCACTTCTGATCTATGGCAGAGGCTGAATGACAGCAGTGGGATCAAAGTTATCTCCACTGTTTGTGTCTTTGTACGGAGCCAAAGTCCTGACGTCACATCTGGGTGAAAGGCTGTTCGACTCTTTCATTTCATTCATCTGTCTCTTAATAAAATTTGGTTTGCGTGGTATGTGTAATCACTGGTAAATAAGTATTCATCAGAGCATAAAGTCTGGTTTGTGGACTCATCTAAATCCGGCCCACAACATCTTTACAGGAAAAGAAGACAACGCAAAAAATAAGACCATCCTATTTTGCAGTAAGTGTCACTAGAATCACTATGTTGAAGGGACACAACACCAACAGACATGTTTTAGCCAAATATGCGAACCACTCCATCAGGCGCGTCAGAAGCAGTTTGACATTGAGGGGGACTGAATCTACAGGGTGGGCGGGTCCCAAAATTTGCTGACTGCCATATCAAGCCATTCATAAATAGGTGTATGAACTCATTATTGAATTCTGAAAAAATTCTTTAAATGATTAAACTCAGCAACAGTCTTCATTATGCACTGACAGGTTTTCTATCAGCACCAAAGAAATAACAAATTGGATATAGTTTTTAGACCAGCCTACTGACGTCTTCCTCTGCAGTTCTGGGGTCTGTTTCACAAAGCAGGTTCAACAATCTCTGAGTCTAACCCTGAACTCTGAGATAAGAAACTCTGAATTTTCGGTTCCAGAACTGATCTGAGATAGTTTGATCAACTTGGAGTAGTTTCCCTTGGAGTTAAGCGCATGTACCACAACTTTAAAAAGATAGCATCAATGGAGCCCTGATTCGACGAGTCAGCATGACAACAGGGAAACGGAGGGCTGTGTTTTTCACCCCACTCGAAATGGACACATTAATGCGCTTATACGGCGAGTTTGATCATGTTTTTAGAAAGAAGTGCGACACCACTGTAGAGCCCAGGAAAAATTTCCCCACAGGGCCAATAAATGATATCTTATCTTATGCCGGCTCACGTGAATCGTAGGGCAATGAGTGGAGGTGGGGGTGGGTATGAACGGATGCGGGTAAGGGGTGAGGAGGTGGGGTACAGGGGTGACAGGCGTTATCTTTTGGCAGGGAAGTGTAGTTTGCAAGTAAAAGCTACTTTAGAAGTCTGTACTTTGAGGGGTGGGGGTGTCAACATTGAGGGGGTCCCCCCCCCTGCCCGCCCCCCCCCCCCCCCCCCCCGGTTCCTACGCACATGCACTCCATAATCATAAACAGCTCTAAAAGGGTCTCCCCACATGAATGCCAGGCTCAAGGATGTTAGAAAGTAGTCGACTGTCAGAGAACTAAGGATGGTTTGAGGTTTAACAGTCGTCAATGACACATTAATGCTTCCGAGTCTCAAAAGAATTTAAAGATGTATGGCTCAAAATTTTGTGTCGGCAGCTGCTACGACAAATATGCATATACTCTTGTCTGTTATTTTCTGGAGTCGTGTGCTGCTATTAAAACACCTTCCACAAAAAGTAGCCTGTGTTTTATTGCATACAAAAGCAATTAAAGAAAGTGATGGACATGGTTAATGGGATGTACCACCGGGAATCTTTTATGGCGTTCCCTGATACTGACTGCTTGACTGGCTTCATTTTTTAAACCAAGGGACATTTAACATGTGATGGTTTTGGAGTCATGTGACATTTTGCTTGTACTTTTAACCCTTAAAGACCCAAACATTCATCACCGACCCAAACCATCTGCTGACCTAAACTGTTTAACACCTGTTTAAACATTAAACCTGCCAATCCATATAAATAATTAGTGTAAAATGCAGTTTGTCTTTTCATGCTCATCAGATATGACCCATTTGGATGTTCAGAGGCTCCACAGGAAGCACCATCATCTTCTACAACATTGAATCACCAGAAGTTTGACAAATGACAGCGGATGGACACACTTGGTTTATCTTCAGTCAATGATATGTTTGACAGAAAAAGTCCCTTTTTCAGCAGTTAATAACCCTCAACTTCTATGAGTTTTTATGAACAACATGATCAGTCAATTAAATACAAGAAAATACCTAATTTGTCCTGATAAAATACAAAAATTCAGAGGACAATATTATAAATAAGTAAATGGTGAAAAATCACTCAAGAAAGGTTAAATGTAAAGAAAATTCTATTTAGGAACTGGAATAAAAACAGCGCAGCGGGTTTATTGGTTAAATACACAGTGTTACAGGATTTATTAAACAAACTCCCGTAAAAGTCTTCATAGATAGACCATATGATGTACTGAACAACAAAGGTATGAACTGTCAGTGACATTTGGGAATGGGTTTTCTGTTACGACTGGGCTCAGGAAGTGGACTCAAGTGCAGAGTAACACACGGAGAGAGAGTATTAGGAACGATGTACAGTTTATTAAATATTACACAATCACTGATGGAACGAGGATTGGTAATGTAGGTCGAATCAAATCCGTAGTCAATAAACGTGTCCGAGGTCAGTTGTCCGGGTAAGCAAAAGGTCAGCAACGGTATCCAAGGGTTTAAGCAGACTCTGGTTAGGGGACAGAAAAAGTTCAATAACCGGCAGATCAGAA
>JAQQZY010000001.1:28767526-28778379 GCA_030068375.1 Ostorhinchus rueppellii
TGGCATTTATGACTCCGACCTTAGTCGAGCTAAGGCAATAATTCGATTTTCTCACCATGCATGTAAACGTACTGAGTGTCTGTTAATGTAGCTGGAAGCTCAACATATGCAGAGACATTAACTTGCACTGTTAGTAGCGTTAACATTAGCCAACAGGCTAGTCACATCACACTTGTTTAGCTGCTGCCGTTTAGCTGGAGCTGTAAGTGGCACGGTTCTGCTCGTTAGTAATGATGCAACGAAAGTGTTCAAGTATTAAAACTTGTACGTTTTTCTTGGCCGCACTCCCCCCACCCCCCACGACTTCACCACCATAAATAGATTCCTGTCCTGTGGGCAACAGACGCTAATGTGGGATGTGATGAAGACTAGATGCAGCGGTCTGATTCTCCATCATCAATAATCAGAAATGAATGCAACTATGGATGAAAAAATAGAATGAACCTTATTGTGACACAACAGAAGTATCATGTGGCAAAAAAGTTGTGACAGTGAATGTCTCCTGTAATCAAAACCAAAGGTGGTGCAGTCAAATACTGCATGTGCAACCTTTTTTTTTTTTGTGGCTGTGCAGTTTAGGTTGTGAAATGGGCACTGTATTCTGTTCTGATTCTTAAATTTCTCCTGTAGGAACCCAATGTCTCACAGGAATTTCTTCGTATTGGAAAATAGCTTTGTATCAGCAATAACAAAATCATCTGACATGCTGAATTATTGACAGATATAATTTCTGCACACAGAGAAATGAGACACTTCCACAAAGTTGCGGAATGAAGTCATGTATCACACTTGGCGATCACCAGAGTTGCAAAGCAGCCCCTGATATAGTTGACTTCAACCCTGTATGAGTAAAGTGGAGGGGGTTGAGAGCCGAGGTTTGCTCTGATACACTCAGCAGTGCATCACCTTTCTCACACACTCTGCCAAACAGCAGGGCACTGAGCCTCTCCACAGAAGTGTGTTTCTCTCAAGAATATCCTTATCCTGTTCTCAGCACATTTACACACAAACTCCCATAAAGTCAAAGGCAGAAGTTGCTGTTAACAAGACGGAACAGAGAGTCTGACCTCCTTTAACTTCATGTCTTAAATCCTACATGACATACAATCGTTAGCCTCAGTCTTTGCCCATAATTACAGTGAATCGGCAGAAAAAGACGAACAGGAGAAAAGAAAGACAGTTAAAATATTCTGAGGAAAACAAAAAAATAAAATTGAATCATCCACAGCGGAAAACAACATGTTTATTGGATTTCTGATTGCCTCGATCCTCCTCTCAAACCTCTGCCAGTCATGGAAATATCTGACAATAACAATGAAAACGTGTAGTGTACTAGAGCCACGGCTTTAGAAAGACAAGAAAAATGTTCTCTAGTGAGGGAAGCGTTCCCTTCTACCTCTGCCAAGAAATCTGCATTCTCACTTCTTTCTGATACTCACTTTTCTCATCTCAGTGACATTTAGACGAGTTTGCTGTGGGCCATGGAAAAAAGGTACTTAGAGAACAAGAACACTTAAATGAATTAATAATGTCTGACACACATACACAGCGTTTTCTGTTTTGCTTAACAAAATTTATAAGTCTATCTAAAACAAGCTTCTTGTCATTTGGAAGATCTGTGATGAGATAAAACAAGATAAACTAAGGTAAAATAAAATAAGATAAAGTAAGATAAACTACAATAAGATAAAATAAGCTAAAATAAAATAAGAGAAGTTAAGATAAGATAAAATAAGATAAAGTAAGATAAACTAAGGTAAAATAAAATAAGATAAAGTAAGCTAAAATAAGATAAAGTAAGCTAAAATAAGATAAGAGAAGTTAAGATAAGATAAAGTAAGATAAACTACGATAAGATAAAATAAAATAAGATAAAATAAGGTTAAATAACATGAGATAAAATAAGATAAACAACGGTAAGATAAAATAAGATAAGATAAAGTAAGATAAGCTAAAATAAGATAAGAGAAGTTAAGATAAGATAAAGTAAGATTTAAAAAAAAAGATAAGTTAACATAACAAAATAAAAAAAGGTAAGATTACATTAAATTACATCCTTTTAGATTACATTACTTTAGTTTAGATTTGATTAGAATGAGATTAAAGCACTAAAGTAAAATCCATACATAATATCGGGAACACATCACTGCAAAACAAAGCATTTTAACGACAAAGACGCAATGACAAAGGAAGTTCCACCTAAGAATGACTGAACTTTTTCAACACCAAAATGGCAATAATCCTTCAGATGATTAGATGTATTTGATATGTAGATCTGTGATGGAATAAACCACACACTGACAAACATACAGCCAATAGTTAGACCATTTAAACCAGGGGTGTCAAAGTCATTTTAGTTCAGGGGCCACATTCAACTAAATTTGATCTGAAGTGGGCCGGACCAGTGAAATAATAATGTAATAATATATAAGTAATATCAACTCTGAACTTTTCTCTATGTTTTAGAGAAAAAAACAAATAAAATTAAATAATGAAAATGTTTAAATCTACTAACTATCCTTTCAAACAATGCAAATAACAATAATAATTAACAATATAATGCTTCAGTTTATCATTTTCACATGTTCATTATAACTTAGACACAGTGGATCTACAAACACAAAACATTTAACAGGAAGAATATTGTTAAAATTGCACTAATTTTTCTTAAGACATTTCAGGTTCTTTATATTTATTCAGATTTTTTTTTGTTTTTTTGTGAAATTGTACTTTGTTTTAGTGTCAACATGTGAAAATATTTACATTTACAAAAAGAAAAATATGGAGTTGTGAGTATTTGTAGGTTCTTATGATAATATCTGACTGATCTGACCAACTCGAAATTGTGGAATTGGTCTGAATGTGGAACATGAACTAAAATGACTTATCTATTTTTGCATTTCACAAATTCATCCCAAGGGCCAGACTGGACCTTTTGGCGGGCCGGATTTGGCCCCCGAGCTGCATGTTTGACACCTGTGATTTAAACCATTATATAGGCCTATGGGATGTACAACCATGTATTCAGTCTAAAATGGATATGAAGCAGTATGTTTTACATCAGATTATAGCAGGGATGTGAAATAAATCTCAGATGGCACAGACTATTTAGTGAAAATCCTGCACTTGTGATCTCGATTATCTTAAGAATGAAATCCTGAGTTGTTTGTGTGAAACTAACCCAAACCCCAAACTGGAAGGTGTTTACTTTCAAGTCTCATACATTTAGTTTAATCCTGTACGTGAGAGTGAGTTTGAACATTTCTAAAGGTTAAGGCTCATTTCTTGTTATATCTCAGGTTCATAATCGAGGTTTGTATTTGTATGTGTGTGTATTGGTGGAGTGATGTGTCCTACAGGGGTGCTGTGCCTTTTCCGTTCGTTTTCTGTGCAGGTGAAGCAGCTGATTGGTCGAGCCAAACTAAGATCCGCCTTCAAAAATAGGACTGCAGCCCAGTCGCTCTCTCATTGGTCCCTTCCTGGCTCCCACTGGAGGTTGTTGTGTGTCGTGGCTTTTCCATTTGACTTCTGCGCAAAACTTTACCGATATTTATCAAATGTAGAAAAAACAGAAGTGCGTAATATGTTTTTTTCCATTAAATCACAAATGCAATGATTTGTTTTTATTATCGTGAGATGACACAAGAAATCATTCCATAAACATGGTGATGAACATAAATATCATGTTGATTTCCAAATATATTCGCTATTATTATATATTACCCCTTTATCCTGTACTAAATTTTTAAAATGATTGAAAAATGGCTTCCTGGTGTGTCGACACGTACCACGCCATGTTTATTTTAAAACACTTTTTCTTCGCTTGTTGTAATGTCTATCAACATCCAATTGTTTTTTATTCACATGACTCGAGTTGGGGAAAAGGTCTTTCTGAAAAACCACCTCTTGCCAGCGCAAAAACCTTTATTTGAAAAACAAGTTTTGGAAAAATTGTTGTTTTTCCATCAGGTACATTTTAATGCATAAAGTTGTATTTGTGCAATTTGAGGGTCATTGGAAAAGCGACTGGTGTGGTGTTCCTGATGGCCTATATCTCACCGTTGTGTTTCTTTTGTAGTTTTCTTGTACTTGTGTGAATAGTAAATTTAAAACAGCCTAACTTTCTGGTAGAGGAGGGTGGCTCTTTTGTTTGAACCTTTTTCTCCTGTTTTTGGATTCAGGGAGTTAAATTAGTTTATTGTGTTTTTCTTTCATGAATTTATTTTTGGAGAGGTAATTTAGTTTGGGTTCCCTTCCCGAGGGTGGTTGAAGGATCTAAATAAACACATTTTGAACTGTAGTTTTCTGGTCTGTCTTTGTGCTTGGGCGTTTGGAAAGGATGAGGGAGCACATTATATTCATCTGGGTTATCCCCTAGGCCAGGACGTAACGTTATACAAATACACATGGAGCCATTATTTATTCATTTATTCAACTTCTGAACTGGTTAGTCCTTGAAAGGGTCGCAGGGGTGCTGGAGTCTATCCCAGCTACCTGTGGGCAAAGGCAGGGTACACCCTGGACATGCCTCCAGTTCATCACAGGGTTGAATATATAGAGACGAACTGGTTTCATGTTCAGTTAATGAGAGATTGGACCGTAAAAGTCACTTTTTCTTCAGTTTTATCTGTTTTTGATATAATAACACTCAACTTTAATCTCAGCTTTTATGAACATACATGATCAGGAAATTAAATACAGGAAAATACATAATTTTCACAGAAAAACCCCCCACAAAATACTGAGGATAATGTCATAATAAATTGCGATAAATCAGTTAACCCCTTGACGCCCATTGTTGTGAATTCACATCAAACCACTTCCACTCCAAATGACTTAATTTAGCATCTACTTGAAAGCAAAAACAAGTGATTTTTTAAAAGTTTTATTTTCTTTTTTTCATAATTGGTAATAAATTCAGGCATCAAGGACTTAAGAAAAGTAAAATATAGAGAACAAAATATTTTGGAACTGACACAAAGTAACATTGAATCTTTATGGTTTAGCCCTTTCGTGTAAGAATTGTAAGAACCTTAATCAAGAGTGTTTTTATTCCTCTTTATGCATGAAAAAAAAAACAATGTGATTGATATTTTTTATGAACCAACTTTTTATGGAGTTACAAAAAAGTCCACTAAACTGGACACCAACACTGTAAAATGTAAAACATTGAATCAGCATAAAACATTTTCTTCAATAGGTCACACATAAAAAAAATTAGTTGAGTGAACCAAATTAATTTCTTTATTGAAGACATTTTTTTTAAAAGTTGATTCGATGTTTTACTCTTTGCAGTGCATGTGTTTCATTTTTGAAACAAAACATTTATTGCCATTCTGCATGAAAACTATGAAATAAAAACATTTTTACTGCTGCTAATCTGATGTTTTTGTCACATTTTAACACACTATTAGTTATTACTCACTCAGATAATGTGGGAAAAAAAAATTCTGTTTAAAAAAAACAAAACTAAATTACAGTCTAATAATAATTAACAATTGATTCTTACTCAAACATGTTATCAAGAACGGGTATGAATGTCAGTGTATGGGATGATGCATAAGTGTCCACTGTGTTGACTGATATACAAGTAAAACAACAAAACCCATGAACATACGAGAGAACAGCCGTAGAATAGCGGTCCATTGCAGTGACTAGTGTGCGTGAAAGGGTTAATATGTGCATGGAAGTACAACCATGAAGCTGCAGAAAACAAAGCAACAATAAAAAGACCTGCAATGACGCATCAACAGCAAAGAAGACAAACGGTCAATGATGTCAATGTAAACG
Organism: Ostorhinchus rueppellii; assembly: GCA_030068375.1. NCBI lineage: Eukaryota > Metazoa > Chordata > Actinopteri > Kurtiformes > Apogonidae > Ostorhinchus > Ostorhinchus rueppellii. The sequence continues at coordinate 28,773,317 of JAQQZY010000001.1, forward strand.
ATGTGCATACGCGCTTTTACAATAGACTTTGATCCATAGCCCGTTGACGTGTTAGCATAGTGTAAGCTCATGTTGATTTACCATCCAGCGCCACAGATGTCATGTCATTTCTCGAAGTGGGTTTGTGTTGTTTTTGTTTCCGCAGTAAACGACAAAACTCTCGATTCCACTTTGGCGAAAAGCCTCCGCTTCACTGCAAACGCTGTCATACCCAGCCCCTCTTAATGCTGTACAGTGATTTACAAAGCTATTTTAGGACTGCTCGCAAATAATTTAGGTATTTACGTAACAGGAATGTGGACGTTAGCGGTGTACAGTTTTTTCCCTTTGTTGCCTCCAGTCCTGACAGAGATGTGCTAGACAGTATTTATGACGCTTTGAGTTCATCGTGTACATTTGTCTGCTTAAAGGCTTGAAAATTCAGAAACTCATTTCTCTTGTGAAGTTCAAAGCGTTCGTCGGAGCTGTGCGAGATGAATCCATGGGAGATGTCATTGCTCTGAATATGTTGAGTTTTTAATTTTAATTTTTTATTTTTTTTTTGGTAGGATGCTAGGTCCCTCACTCCTCCTTCTTTCTGGGTGTTTGTTGCCAGAACCTTCTGTAGTTCTCTATCCAGGACTTCATCTGTTATATGCGCCAGCTTTAGCGACACCTGTTTAATACGCCCTAGAATGAACCAAAAGAGTGAATTCCCTTTGCCTGTATTGTTACTATGAAAGCTTATTGATTCGCCACAACTTAGAAATGTCAAACTGCGGACGGAGCTTGTGAAGAATTAATCTTTTCTGAATGTCTCGGGACTTCACATCAAACCGTATTACGCAGTCTGTTCTGTGCGGTACAAAAACGGCCCGTCCCCTTGTGTATATCCACTCACATGCACACGCTTCAACAAACCACAAATGACACATGGGATTTGTGCGATCGATGCAAGTGAGTCAGCTGGATTAGATTAGATTACAGAGCAAAAAAAAAAAAAAAAGGGAAGGAAAGTGAAAGAGATCAAAAAGCCTCCGAGTGCGGCTCCACCTTTGACGGCTGAGAGACGCAGAGCGAGTTCGTGGCTGTCGTACGTCCGCACAATTCAAAGACATCCACTGGAATGTAATTTGTTTTGACTCTCAGATTCACCCGTCTTTGCTCGTCCGCTTTACAACCCCCTCCTCCCCATTCCTCTATCACAGTGATTGACTTTTACGGAAATAAGGCTTCAACATCACACATGCTCCATGGTGAACCAGAGCCTGCATCTTCCGCCGTTCTCCGCCACTTCTGGGGTTTTAAAAGAAGTGGGTGAGGGTGGGTGTGGGGTTGAAGGGGTGGCAGCGGGGGGTGGGGTTGGGTTGAGCTGACGTCCAGACTCGGCATGATGGACGTTTCTATAAGAGATATGGAAACGTGGAGCGTGACGGACATTTCTATTATAGAAATATTCCAGTGGCTGCTACCCAGAATGTGGTGCTGACACACACTGAGAGACCCATCCACCGCTGTGTTACAGGGGAAGGCAACTGGGACGAAATATGGAAAAAACAACAAAAACATAAACCCCAAAGAAAACAAAGCGCTGCCGGTACAAGCTGTTTAATGGTTCTCATCATGGTGTCTCATTGGTTTTGTCTTCTGTCTGTCTGTCTCTGTGCGTCCGGAGGTTATACGCCACAGTGACACTCAAGCAGCTGATCTAAATCTCCTCCATCGGGCCCTGTGGTGCTCTACTTGTCACTCCCCTGCAGAGTGAAGTGAACATGTGAGACGCCGTGGATGATCCTCTGTGGCGAAGCGATGTACGGTTACATAATGTGTTTAGTATTCAGAGAGGAGAAAAGAGAAAGAATAGAACGAGGACAGGAAGCAGAGGTGTTAAGAATCACTGCTGCCGTTAAACAGTCCTGCTTTAAAGACACTCTGACATATTAATAAGTCTGTTAAGTGTTCCCTCAGACCGACTGTGATCCCAAACACGTAGGAGCCAAATCCATTTATTAAAAGGTTTTTAATTCTTAGTGTTTATGGTTAAAACGTGTCAAGCACAAAGAAAAGAACAAGTTTAACCTCTGGGTCTTGTTTTTGATATGTCCTTGGAACCTGCTTCGGAGAAACAGCACTAGAGGTGGGCGTATCGATTCTCTTGTATTGATATACAGTCGCAGAAAAAATAATTAGACCTTTTTTTTCCCTTCGATTTCTTGTTCATTTTAATGCCTGGTACAACTGAAGGTCCATTTGTTTGGACAAATATAATGATAAGAACAAAAATAGCTGATAAGAGTTTAAGTTCAGAGCTGATATCTATCCATTTTCCATGTTTTCTTGATAAAAACCCAAATCACTTCAGTTCTTACACCAATAGCCATGGTATTGTACTGACAAAAACAGTGCTTTTATATGGAAGCGCTTAGTTACCATCATCTAAATCCAAATGCATTTGCAGAAATGCTTTTTCATCTGTGAAGCACAATTTCTATCCACTGAACCACCATGTTATCAGGGATGGGAATCGATAAGAATTTAACGATTCCGATTCCATTATCGATTCTCATTGGGTGAGGGAATAACAGAGTGAAAACAGGTATGTTTGCATTACCGGTCTTTTATATTTCCATCGCTACATACAAAATATAACATATACAGTTTGTAGAAATAATAAGAACCGATGACACCGGGCCTGGTTTGGGGGGGGTGCCCACACTGGAACCAGAACTGGCCTAGGTGACGTCCTGCCACTAGGTAAGCCTACAAGTGCTAAGTAGCGTATCAAATGAATCAAATGCTGCGTGAACAAATGTTTGAGCAGATTGGAGGGATTCAAACTTTTTGAAGAAATGGAAGCTTTGACAGTGTTCCAAGTGGACCTGGTGTCATCTTTTTGGACCAGTTCTGCCTCAACACCATGTAGGGTACGTTCTGACCAAAAGAATGCAGCGTACGTATGTTTTCACCATGCATGCGTAACAAAGGTGTAATCATTAAGCAGGCAGGTAAATGATCCAAGGAATCGAGCTACTGGGAGCTGGTTCTCAAAAAGAACTGGTTCTCGATTCCCATTCCTACGTGTCGCCCTCAACATGCAAAATGTAGAAAAAAATGCAACCGTTCCTGCTGGGATTCAAACATCGTAGACCGTAGCGTTACTTGCTGAGCTATCTGTCCACGTAGTTCCAGGCACAAATATAAAATCTACGACACCATTTATGACCAGAGTCTGTAACTGAAAACAAATACAGGAGTCATGTAACTTATTACAACTCTGAGACAGTAATATTGTAAAGTAAGAAATTACTTTTAAACAACTGTAACTAGTAATCTGTAAATGGCGACTTGTCCAGGGTGTACCCCACCTTCGCCTGTAAGTAGCTGGGATAGGCTCCAGCGACCCCCACGACCCTAGTGAGGGGAAAGCGGGTTCAGAAAATGAATGAAGTAATCTGTAATGTATTACAGTTTGGAAGTAACTTGCACCGTATATTTATTTTTATTGAACTTGTATTGTCTCGTCAACCTTCTGTGGTGTGGAAGGACACTAAACAGCAGCTCCATTTGATCTTCTTATTCTTCTAAATGACTAAACTAAACCTTTGGTATTAATGCATCTGTTGTGACCTCCCCAAAAAGTCACTGAATAGTTCACACTTTTCTACTTTGTCGTGTGTGTTACATGATGTCAACACACTTCAGATATAAAAGCCTTTCAAAAATCTATTCTGTGATCTTTCCCTTGTGTCGTCAATGCATTATTTAAAGACAACAAAGTGAAATCCAATAACATGGTAAATTTATTGATGTTTTTAATTGATTTGTGTTAAATGTGTTTCATTTACCATTTAATTGTGGCTTCTGAAAGGGGAACAATTTGATTATTGACTATAATAAATTGCTGAGACGTCCTTTTGCTTTGGAACACTAGTGGTTCTGTCGATGCAACAGCAGGAAGGTGAATGTGTGTCAGGTGTGAGGTAGACTAATGATGGTGTGAAAAATACATCCGAAAATTACCACCATCACCTGTCCTAGCACTACTCCCAAAGCTCACACATGAAGGCATAAGAGCAGAAAAACAAACACATACAGGTGTGATAAGTGCATGTGTGTGTGTGTGTGTGTGTGTGTGTGTGTGTGTGTGTGTGTGGTTTATCTGTCTGTGTGCCGGCACTAGGCCAAAGAGGGCTTTAACACGCTTAATGGGATTTCACACGCCAAAGTACACACACATACACACTCTTGGTTGGACACACTAATGTTGAAGATAAACATGTCTGAAAGCTATGTGTGATCCCAGACAAATCAACACAAACACACACGCACACACACGCACACACACACACGTCCTCTGATATAAACGGATTTGTCAGGCTCCCACATTGAACACATGCAAAACTAAAGGACTCCAGTATCCACATGGGAACGGCTCTGTCCCTCCTTCATGTCCAGAACACACATCTGTACACACCTGCCTGAAGACCCAGTCCACAGACGGCTGTGTCCACAGCACCAATCAAATAATACACGTGTCCAGTAGCAACTTACACTGGAACTAAACAAAAACAAACAAATAATAATCAGTTTAAAGTCTGTGGTCCAGGTCTCATTCCTCTATTAAATTAACACTGAGTTACACGGACTACTGCAATATTTAGTACAATGCAATACTACTACTAGTAATAGTACTGCTAGTACTACCACTACTAGTAGTACTACTGCTATAACTACTAGTCTTTCTACTACTACTACTAATACTACTACTACTAATTCTTCTAATACTACAACTACTCCTCCTCCTCCCCCTACTATTAATATTATTACTAATACTACTACTATTACTACTACTCTGTGTCCTACTTCCTCTCCTCCTATTAATACTACTACTCTGTATCCTACTTCCTCTCCTACTACTAGTACTATTAATACCACCACCACTACTACTACTACTACTACTATTACTACTACTCTGTATCCTACTTCCTCTCCTACTACGAGTACTATTAATACCACCACCACTACTACTACTACTTCTACTACTACTACTACTACTACTACTACTACTACTACTACTACTACTA
>JAQQZY010000001.1:28791092-28803140 GCA_030068375.1 Ostorhinchus rueppellii
TATTCTATTCTATTCTATTCTATTCTATTCTATTCTATTCTATTCTATTCTATTCTATTCTATTCTATTCTATGTTAAAACTAGGGTATACAGAACAGGCAGTCAAACCTGTATTTGATTTAGGGCCACTACTTCCACATAAGTATTAAAAAAGAAGATTAAAACACCCCTGTTATGTGTGCTGATCACACTGCTGTGAGAAAAAACTAAAGGGAGCATGAGGGAGAAAAAAAAAAACTGATTTAAGCCACTCCCACCTGCAGTTGGAGTCAAAGAAAATACTTTTCACTCGGGGCTTTTGAATTACATTATGATGATAGGATCATTTTTGCCCTATCATGCCCAAAAAAAAGAAAAACCTGCCTGTTGAAGCTGTCACTGTGCAACTTACTGTACGATAAGTCATCAACAGTCCAAGTATTCACAGCTTCGCCAAGATTTCAGCACCACCTGCGACAAATGCACAACAAATTAATTTCGCTGTGTTTGTTTTTGTGTGTGACCAGGCACTAAGCGTTGGTATTCAAGCGGAGCACAGCTGCGGTCTCCGGCAAGTCACAAGCTCAAAACCTGTCAGTGCTACTCCCTGAAAGAATTTGATACTCAGACGAATTATTTTCAGTGAAGTAACTCCTTTTGGAACACGCCTGTTTGTGACAGATACTCCGAATCAAATGTGTCACAGATCAGTGTGATGTTCCTCCGGAGCCGCCACAGTCACGACTTGAAAAAGGGTTGAATTTATCCAAACAAGCAGTTCGCCTCTGTTAATCTGTTGTCTTCAGAGTATGCAGTAAAATATGGGACCTCTTCACTAGGAGAGTGAGTGAGAGCAGCAGAGGGAGATTTCTTTGTAATAGAAGGCAGAGCTTATGTGCTCTGGTAGGTGGACCGTGTTATGGCCTGTCTGAAAACTTTTGCAAAGTTTGGCTTTAGAACTTCACCAGACAAATGACCGGGCCTACATACCATAACTCATACTGGAATGCATCCTTCTCTTTCTCTACCTCCCCCACCCTTACTCAAACACAAAGTGGCAAACACACACAGTGGCACAAACACACACTCTGCAGGCAGCCGAGGAGCATCACTCAGACACCTCAAGCTGTTCATTTCCTTCCTGTCTCCAAACACGCAGCCAACTGTAAAATGTTATAAAAGCAACGTCGATGTCCACTGAGCATGTACCGTAAGCACATGCATAAGTACACACACCCACACATGAGTACACACAAGCACACGCACACACACACACACACACACATGAGTCCGCTTTTTTCTCTTTCACTTCCTGATAAACTGATTTCGTTTAAAATATTTCATGCTGGCTTTCCCTCTGTCATCAGTACATTTTTGTGTGTCTGCACCCTGCCGGCCTGTGCTGTGTGCTTTGTGTGTGTGTCTGCATGTGTGCGTCCGTTGCTAAATAAGAAAGGTCGAACTTAATGGAAGTGCTGCTCACCTGCTCTCCAGGTCGCTGCTGCGTCGGCAGACAGACACAACCTCTGCTGTGGATGAAGCAGCAGCAATAGAGAGAAATTATGGAAATAATGGAGCTAAGGCAAAGGAAGTTTTCTGTGTGTTTGGCTGGGCTGCAGCTCTTCACAAACACATGCCGTTGAACTGCAGATGGTTTACTCTGAGTAACAAGTGGCAACACCAGGAGAGGGAGAGATAATGGCTGAGCTTTCACCATAATTATGTTCAATCACAGGCATTTCACAATACTACATTTAAAATCAGCGTGGCTTTACATTAAAATGAGGACACTCGTTTATATAATTGTATACAATAATTGTAATCTGGTTTCAAGGATGTGACAAAATAAAGTACGCCCATAAAAGCAAGCATGAGTATAATGTGCAACATGTCAGTGCACAATAATGTATTTATCTGCTTAATTGCTTCATTAATTAATGTTTGCGTTTACAAACCACATATGTCTGATGTCAGAGTCTACTGGGATCAACAACAACAACAACCGTGTCCTGGAGTGGTGCAGGAGCACAGGGCTTAGCACTCACACCTCACCACCTGGTTCCAGGTTCAATTCCCAGTCAGACCAGAGCCGTTCTGTGTTGCGTTGACTGGTTCTCCCCACACTACATGGGTTCCCTCAGTTTCCCTGACCATTTCAAAAAAGAGGCATGTAAGGTGGACTCTCCCATCAACAGGGTGTGATTTGTCAAAAAAAAAAAAAAAACAAAAACACTGAGGGGGATGTTTTTAGTTGGGTTTTTTTATTCATGAAAAATACTAATACTTTTTTAAGTTAATGGTTGGTCCTCTTACATGTCGAACATTTGAACATTCATTTTTAATGCAAACTAAAAATACATGAAATATTTAATTTTCGGGGACAGCTGCACCTGCAGTGTGGGAGATGGTCTAATTCAGTTTCAGGACCACGGACAAAGGCCGATCACACCAACATGCTAGAGGATTTATGATGAACGGGCAACTCACTCAGACTGCAAAACGGAACACAAAACTTAATCCATTAAGATATCATAACATGTCAAAATACTTCAGCTAATCAGACTAAGTAAACAGTTTGCTCTGATGTCGGACTTCATTTGTTAAACATGCAGCTGAACATGTACATTGGCACCTGCAGATGTACGGCCTACGGTGCGAAACTCACACATACTGAGTGATATCTGAGAAATACAAAGAGAGAGAGACACTGATATTTACAGAGAGAGGTAAGTAAGGTATACAATATGTTTCTGTGCATGGCAGAGCCGGCCCAAGCCTCCATTGGGCCCTAAGCAAAAGTGGATTTTGGGCCCTCTTATTTCATTTCTTCATTTTATTTGCATCTTTTCTCCTCTTCCTCTTTCTTTTTTCAGCCCCAGAAGGGTATGTCTTTTTTTGTGACATTGTTTTGATGGGAAGTTCTCGTGTACACTGCAGGAGACACACATTATAGTGCAGCGGAGTTTTCAGTAGGAATCACTAGACCTAAATCAACAGCGCCACATAAAATTGTGCTTTTGTACAATAGTATAATTTTTGTCATATATAAATCATCACTCATGCATGCATGCAAAAAAAACCCAAAACCCTTTACTTAATTGCTCTTGGGGGGCCCCCTAGTGGCCGCAGAGCCCTGAGCAGGTGCCTAGTTGGCTTATACCTTGGGCCGGCTCTGGTGCACAGGGATTTTCTCAAATTCCTAGAGTGCTGACAATTTGCTTATGGTGAAAGTTAGTCCCAGTAATGTAGGATATAGGTGTAAGAAAACCCAGTTACAACCTGCCTGTCATTTTAATTGGTTTGGAATCGTTAACAGGGTTGTGCACCCAAGGATGAAATTCATTTATTTATTCATTATTTACCTCACCCCACTACTGGCATCATAAGCCTACTAGCACCCCTCCCTATGACCCAAAAAAATTGTGTGTGTGTATGTGTGTATGTGTGTGTGTGGGGGGGGGGGGGATTCTAAAAGTAAGTAACACAACAGATCTAATGGGGGGACTCTATGGCAGGTTACCACTTCCTTAATTCAACAAACTACCAGCTTCCAAATGCACAAATTGAACAAACATATTGAACATCTTACACTTCTTGGCCAAAGTTATCTCTAATAATAACCATAATATACTAGTAATTTAAAACATTGTTCCGTTTTCCATTCTCCTTCTGCAGATAATAGCTGTAAGTCTTTGTATTTTGTATTATTGATTTGTTTTACACGTAGCCTATAGCAGCATGTGGCCATTATATGGGAAATGCTAATTGAATACAGGATTTTGCATTGTTTCTGCTGTTTGTGTTAAAACGCTATAAGCTAAAATAAGGCTTAGTGGCTACAGTTCATGATCATCAGCTTTGGTTGATTAATATAACATGTATTAACTCCTCTTTTATCTTCAAATACATGTTTGAACTATTTTTCTCCCACCCAACAAATCCTGGAACATCTGCCAACACCCTCTACACCTCAACGCATCCTACTAATGCAGCACAGGTATATATTATATAGAAATGGCTGCCCACATCAACACTTATTTTAAAAGTATAGGGCATTTTATTCACAAAGCTGAGGCTGCACATTTTCTGTAGTAAGTGAGTGAATGAGCACAGTGATTGGTGTTGGTATTGGCTGTGATGAAAGGGACACCAGCTAAAATCGTGCAGAGGCCAGCTTTGCAGTGGTTTGGCCACCTGTTAATCCTTATTTGACCAGGACCTGGAAATGTCTAAGGTTCCAACGGCCAAGAAGGGCAAAGCAAATAAAGTGCATAACCCTCAAACACCTAAAACACTGCAGGTGATCAAACACACCTACTGATAGAAAATGCCCATCAGCTTTTGAATCACGAATCATATCAGAATGTTGAAATAATACAGGTGAAAGGTGTTTTTTTTTTTAGCTTTTCAGTTGTCTCAGATGGTCTTCTTTTAGACATTCAGTGGCTCAGTAGTGAATGTGGAAACACCATCATCTTCTGCAACATGGATTCACCAATAAAACTCACAGTCTGACATGTGACAGTTTTTTTCATATGCTGATTTGACGTAATTTGCTGAAGAATTCCTGTTTTCTTCAGGTTTCTCAGATCTGATGTAATAACCCTTAAATTTACCCTTATATTTTACAAAACTGCCTTTTATGGGGGCCAAATTGACAAGTCTCCATTTTCATAAAAATGTATCGGACAATAAACCCACCCATCCATCCATCCATCCATCCATCCATCCATCCATCCATCCATCCATCCATCCATCCATCCATCCATCCATCCAGTCACAATAGGCTGTTTTTATAAGATCTTTATCTTACAAATACAAAACGAAAAGCCACTTCCAGATTGAAGACGAATCATTGAAATTTTAAGTAAAAATCTCACTACAATTGATTTCACAAGCGGTTTACTGTTTTACCAGTTAAAACAAGTGTTGCCAGGCACAACAAACCCCGCCCCTCACATGTATTGTATCTTATTTCAGCATTGATCCGGCTGATGTCGTCATGTCTATGCATGTGCTGATATCAGTTGCCTCTGTATATATGCCAAGTTTTAAGTACATTTAAATACAATTCATGTTTTTAGAGACATTTTTTAATTTCACCCATTATAAGTAAATGGGAGAATGTTTTATTTCCAAATTCATTAAAAAATTTGACTTGGAACTACTTTGCCCAAAATGTAATGACGTCCATTGTGGATCACTGGTAATCTATAAACCCAGTTTGGTATGAACCCAACAAGTATTTTTACTGTTACAGACATTTGAAATTTTGCTCATTATAAGTAAATGGGGGGAACAGAAAGATTTTAAAAATTCATTAAAAATTTGAACTTTGCTCCACTCTTCTCAAAATCTAATCACATCTATTCTGGGTCACTGGCAATCTATACTCCCAATTTGGTATGAATTCAACAATTAGTATTACTGTTACAGACATTTGAAATTATGCTCATTATAAGTAAATGGGGGGAAAAAAGGATTCAAAAAATTAATTAAAAATTTGAACTTTGACCCACTTTTCTCAAAATCTAATCACATCTATTCTGGGTCACTGGTAATCTATAATCACAGTTTGGTATGAATTAAACCAATAGTTTTGCTGCTAGAGTGTTAACAGCCACAGAAACAAACAAAAAACCAAACAAGAACAGTCCCATTTGCCTTCCCTTTGGGTGGAGGGGTAATAACTTGAACATGAGATGACACAGGATGAAGTGTAGGTTTAATTATCCTGATGCCAAATACACCATGGTCACCTCTACCAGACCCCTGTGTTGGGATTTAGGTAGACACGATGGGTTGGTTTTGAAAGAAAACATTTTGCTCAGAGCTACTTCAAGAAAGTCATCAAACATTTCTCAACTCTGTGATCAAGAAAACTTCAGCTGCAACTTTAATGATTTGGTTGGTTGGTTTAAACTCAATATTGTCCCTAAGAGGCATCTTTCTTAAAAATCTAATAGTACTCTGTTCCCGGGTGGCAGTGAAATTCCCAAACAGTAGCTGCGGGGCACACAGGGTTTCAAAAACACAGCAAGAAAATGAACCGTGCCCACACACACACACACACACACACACACACACACACACACACACACACACAGTGCAGTCGGTTCAGATATTAAATATTAGTATGCACTTGTAGTTGTTCATGTGTGCAAAAATAATTATTTGTCAGCAAATACAAACACACGCATGCTTTTAGGCAACACCCATTGGGCCTCTTAAGAGCATAATCCAAACCCATGTGGGAGGAAAAAAAACAGAATTAGTCTACTTTTTCTAATTGTTTGAAGAAACAATTGTGTGAGAATCGCTGATGGGGAAAAAAAATCCACACCACAAATGCGTGGTTGTGGTTTGATCAGATTTGACCGACTGCTTCTAATGTCTGTTGGAAAGAAAACATTCCCAGGGTGCTCCTCCAGCACCACCAAGGCAGGAAGCTCTGCAGGAAATCTGGTATTTTTATTATTCCAAATGCAAACAATAAAACAATAAAAATCTAAAAAAAAAAAGAATAATTTAGAGTCCAAAAACCTTTCAGTGTTCACATTAGTAGTAATGTAAAGTCTTTTCGGGAGCTGACCCTGCTCTGTAAAGCCTGTCCTCATCAACACCTTTCAATACAAGTGCCATGAGAGAGAGGGAGGTTTCCAACTGAGATGTCATCGTAAATCACTGAAGTGGTCACAGTCACTGGCATCGCCATGTTTTAGTCAATACAGGTGAGAAACGTTTGCCATCCTTTGGGAACGACCTCACAGCCTGGGACTTGAAGCAAATGCCTGCCTCAGCTGTTCACAAACCACAGCTCTGGATGTAACTGGCAGCTTTCCTTTGACTTTGTGGTTTGTAACTGTCTGACTTAGTCTGTGACAATAGAAACCACGGCGAAAAGCATCACCTGGATTTACTTACAAATAGTCCAGATCCTTCAGTTGGAAAAACACTGCAGTGATTAATATGTTTCACTTCTTTAACCCTTTAGGTGAGGCACTGAGGAGCTTCTCATTTCTTAAACAAACATCAGTTTGGGGCAGCCATGGCTTAGGACATACAGCAGGTCATCCAATAACCAAAGGGTTGGCAGTTTGAATCCCACTGTCTTCTATTCATGTATCCTTGTGGAAGACAATTCACTTAGGCTGCACAATTTTGGCCAAAAATAAAATTCCGATTTTTTTCTCTAAAAACTGGATTTTCAATTTTGATTTCGGGGTAAAACTACAAAAGAGAATAGATGTCAACCTGTAGTTTTCTACAATGCACTTACTCCCTACTTCAGATCTGAGCTGGTATCACGGAATGGCTGAAAATTCTGTGATGAGCTCACAGAAGTTATACCAATTTAAGTCAGTGACAGGTATCAGTCATGCGTGGACGAACCACATAAGATGAGTGATCCCCATTCATTTTTATTTAAAACCGAGGGATCTGTGGCTAGAGGAGACCGACCCAGGACACACTGGAGGGATTATGTCTCTGGGCTGGCCTGGGAATGCCTCAGGATTCCCCTGCAGCTGCTGGATGTGTCTGGGGATAGGGCTGTCTGGGCTACTCTACTGAGGATGCTGCCCCCACGACCCAAAAAGACAGTATCTGTGTGTGGACCACAGCTTACATTGGTATCACTTCTGTGGGCCCATCATGGGATTTTTGGGGTTCTGTGATGCCATCACAGATTTAAGGTCCATGCTCGTTACACAGACTTCTGTGAAAGATTGCTCTCACAGTTCGGAGGAGGAGCCTACAGTAGCTCCCAGGCACATGGCCCAGAGACACAAGAGATATAATCGAGACAAATCGATTTGATGATTATGCTTTTTAAAAAATCGGCCCAATTAAAAAGTCTGATTTCAATTTCAAATCGATTAATCATGCACCTCTTCACTTCACCCACCTTGTGTCTGGGGTAACTCACCCCGGTATATGAACACATATGAGTGTTTGGTGGTGGTGCAAATTAGCAGCCATGCTTCCATCCAGATGTGGCCACAAATGTAGTTTACTACCACTAGAGCGTGAATGTGAGAGTGAATGAATAATGGATCAATAATGTAAAGCGCTTTGGGTGGCTTGAAAAGCATACAGATCAGACTGTGTTTCGATAGAAAAGGTCCTGTGGTCTGATGAGTCCAGATTACTATTCCAGAGTGGCAAAGTGATTACCCACCATACCTAGTGCCTACAGTACAAGCCTGCGGGGGCAGTGTTATGATCTCGGGTTCATTCAGTTGGTCAGGTCTAGGTTCAGTAACATAATGCATCTGAAACCTGAGATCATGTGAGTGCAGGAATATACTGAATGACCAGCTCTGACCATCAGTGGATCTTTTATTTGCTGATAACAATACCAGGATTCATCAGGATCAAAATGGGAATGAGCTGTGCAGGGAGCATGAGACATCATTTTCACACATGGATTGGACACACCAGAGTCCAGACCTGAACCATATTGACAATGTTTGGGATATGCTGGAGATGACTTTACAAATGGTCCCACTCTACTATCACCAACACTAAATCTTCATGAAAAAAAAAAGCAACTTTGGAGAGAAATAGATATTTCGACATTTCGTGGCACAAATAAAGTCATTGTAAGTGTGTACCTTAATCAAAGCAATGAAACAATGAAGAATTATGAGACATTTTATGTTTGTGCAGTTTATTTAGTGTTCTTTGCTCTGAACTTGTGGGGTGTAACAATAGCTGTAGAGATGGATCCCTATCTACACATCCCTCTGCTGTAGATAAAGTGGTTCAGCTAATCTTTCAATTGTCAGAGTTGCTAATCTTGGGTGACCTTAACCTAAAATGGCTGAGTAATGTGTCTGACCTGCTGAAAGTTCTGCAATAACAGTAATCCAACACAATTACTGATCCTTCAAGGCCAAATCAGAAAGATCACACAAAATAAACCCTAATGGATTTAACCCTGTCCAACGGTTACGGTTAAATTGCTGCCTCTGCTACATTGGACCCACATGACAGCAATTGGTGACTCATAAGCTACGTTCACACAGCAGGTCTTTCACACAATTCAGATTTTTTTGTGAAATCCAATTTTTTCTGTGCTCATATTACAAATTAAATGCGACTTCTATCAGTTTTGAGTATGAACTAAATGCGACACTGAAGTGTTTACAGAAGTAAATATGGAGGCATCTGGTATCAGTGTGTGGCGCTAATAAAGTTGTCTAAAACCAAAGTCAGCACCAGTCAAATAATTTTAAGTAGAAGATTAAAAAAGAGCAGAGCCAGGTTTATTACTGTGGCTGCTACGTCTGTACAACGGAGTATTAGGATGTGGAGTCAGAGTCAGGAGTGGTGGAATAGTGACGTTAGCCCCTTCACTGACACAGACTTTGTTCAGGATTTTCCAATGACAAGAAAAACATTTAAATATGTCTGTGACCACCTCTCTGTAACACTCTCATGATAAGAGACTCATCTCCAGTGATTTCAATGATGTAAAGGTCGGATAAATGCGACCTGGCTGTTCAGACTGACATCACATTGCAAAATATCGGATATGTATCAGATTTAGGACCACATATGCAAGTGGCCTGGGTTAGATTTTAAAAAGTCGGGTATGTGCTGTTCAGATGGTTTTTAAAAGGTCAGATACAGATCAAATAGCAGCAAAAAGTCAGATTTGGGTGACATTTGGCTGCAGTCTGAACGTAGCCATAGTCAGTGTAGAAAAAATCACAAAAAGAGAAACGTGAAACCATGTAAATGACTTAGTAAAGGAGAAATAAGTTCATCCTTTACATCAATACAGACCACCATCATTGCAAGGTAAAAAACATAAGATTTAAAAAAATGAACAAAGGCCCTGATTTTTCAGTTCTCTTTAAGAAGGAGAATGAAGCCTGATCTCTAGCCAGACATACAGGGGATCAAATCCATCCAGTGCCACTTAGACATTTAAGAAACATGTGTAAAGCTGTGGTCAGAGGAGCCAAATCAACAGACCTCATTACAAAACTCCCATAGAGATCTACAGTATCAAAAATCTGGAGGGTCGTCAAGAAGATTAAGCCACTACTCGTCTTCCCCAAGGTCTCAAACTTGACAGTTACTCAGTGTTAGGGCCAAACGAGAGTCTGTTCAGCTTTTAATACACATTTTACTGCTATTTCCCACATATTTAAGGATGCTTCGGGACCCCATTCATAATTAATGATTGTGTTCCTAGCTGGTATGCTAGCTCAGGTCTAGTTCTGCCCTCAGCCTTTTGCCAGAGATCTTATTCTGGAAGAAGTACAGGCCAGGTCTGTATCAGTACTTCGCCTATAGGAAGAATAATCTGGGGCTTTTTTCTCAAAGCAATTGGAACCCATTATCATAGAATCTCATCAAAACTAGTTCTTAGTATCTGGAAGTTTGCCCATGTTGTGGCCATGCATAAATACAGAAACAGCTGTCATTGATAGTAATGTCATTGATGAACAGTTTTTGGCACAGTTTAACTGCCAAAAAAGATAAGTGAAGTCGATTTAAAAAAGTAATTAACAACAACAAAACAATGATTAATATCCATTTATGCTTTCATCTTGAACAAAAAGTAGATGATTAAGAGGGAGGGAAACTTTGTAAAAAGATCCCCTCAGACTTCACCTCTTTGTGTCGTAGACACAGTGGATGCGTTGGACATTACATAGCATATACGCAACACTTTCTACTGTCTACCAAATAAAAAAGGGGAACCACAGGGTCCTATTCTGGGTCATGGCCATTTTTTTATTATAAAATTAAATGGTACTAAAGTTCATTTTTATGCAGATGATACTATTTTGTACTGTATAGCTGATGCTGTTCATATAACCATTAAGATATCACAACTTTACTTCCATGCATTCAGTTACTGAGCTCACTAATCATTAACTGACGCTGATTCTACTTCACGTCATGAACAAAGCAGTATGTTAGCGGCTCCAGGAGATAATGAGACTGTTAGAAGACTAGGAGGTTTTGAAAATAAGTAAACAAAGAATGGAAAGAAGATTTGCACTTCCACATATAGGAAATATACAATGGAAAGACCAAAGGTTCTACCAGCAGCATCCAACAATGGAATGCAAAACACTAGCACAAGAAGTGTCATTATCACTAACATGAGCAGCTATGGAGACAGATACAGTGAAAATTAATCCTTTATTGGGCAAGTGACTATTTTTGGTCATTTATACATACATTACAAGACAGTGACAGCAACAGTTCCAGTGAGGAGTCCAATGTGGTCTCCAGGGTCTGTAAGGTCCACCTGTGCATGAACAATGAGTGGACCTGCTTTGTCAGGAACCATGAAGTAAAGGTACTAATGTAAGGAATGATGTTCAACGGGTGAATGTGGATGTGGACAGGGGTCTGGATCAGCACTAGTGTTAGTTACATTTTCTAAAATGCATGTTCCGTTCACCTAACATGTGTTTGTCTTGTATTTTATATGTATACTTCTTAGATTTTTTTCCCCCACTTATAATAATGATAATAATAACTTTATATGGCACCTTTAAAAACTGGGTTTACAAAGTGCTTTACATACATAATTAAAAAGGGCACAACAGCAGGATGCAAGATGTAAACACAGGAACTAAAACAAGGGCAACACAATCAAAGAAATACCAAAAACATCATGTATAAATAAATAGTTAAAACGGGGTAACATTAAAATTCATCATTCCAAGGTGACAACATTACATAAAAGTAAGTCTATAAAAATGTGTTTTAAGAAGCGATTATGGGTAAGGGACCAAATATGGTAACTTTATATACAGTGGTACCTCTACTTACAAAATGAATCCGTTCCGGAAGTAGTTTCGTGAGTTGATAATTTCGTTAGTAGAGACTTGTTTTCCATGTAAATGCCCTAATCCGTTCCAAGCCCCCAAAATTTAGACATAAATTTCTAAACTATAAAAATGTATCCAAACTTCTAAGAAATACATAAATAATAAAGAATTAAAATGTGTGTTCATTTAATAGTGAATAAAAGTGAACGAAAGCTGACGAAAACGTGTCCGCACTTCCTGCTTCACTATTCACTCTAGCGTGAGA
>JAQQZY010000001.1:28826345-28861069 GCA_030068375.1 Ostorhinchus rueppellii
CTGTGATGAACTGGTGACTTGTCCAGGGTGTACCCCACCTTCGCCCTTAAGTAGCTGGGATAGGCTCCAAGTGACCCTAGTGAGGATAAAGGTGGTTCAGAATATGGATGAATGAATATCTCGATGTATTCTTCAGATAATGGGATTATGTTGTTGAAGGGACAGCCGACAGAATGATTACAAAACCCGTCTGGCCAAAAGTTGGACAGGGGTAAAAACTGAAGAAAATGAAGCTAAAAATGAAACAAATAAGTAACTGCTTACTTGTTTACGGAGTCAGATAAACAGCCCATATCACCACATTCCCATTAGCTGCAAGGTTGAAATTTTAGCCATTTTCCTGTTGAACAAAAATGATCATTTCCACTTTACATGAAAGCTTGTAATGATAATAGTTTGATAATAAAGAATGAGAAGATAATATTATTTAACTGAAAACTCTTCAGCATCATACATCCCATCTGTTTGTACAGATACACAGAACCGCATTCCACATGTTTGAGGTTTATGGGAGATTTTAATTCCAAAAGAAGTAAAGCAGTACAGCACTTATCAGGCGGCATGGTGCCTCAATTAAATACAAAATAAAAAGTTTGTCTAAAAAAGAACAAAAGATCATTGGTATAAAGATTTCAAAAAAAAGGAGAGACAGTGATTAAAAACAGCTTTGTGAACTCTATTTCAAGTCATGACAAGGTGGTGTGGAGGCGATCCGAGTCAGGACCGAGGACTCACTCAGATCCATCCTTCACCCTTTTATACATGAACAGTTCACCTGACACTAAAGTGTGTGTGTTCACTCAGCCTGGTCATCAGGAGAAGCCCCTGCAAATCCAAGTCATCATTGCATTCCGTTTATGGCATAAAAAACATGATAATAAAAACATGACAATAAGAAAATGTTTTTAGCTGAAGCAGCAGAGTAGGGGAAGTAAAGTCTGACCCAGTGCCAGCAGCTGTGGTGGTTCGAAACTAACACTAAACGCTGATGCAGTGTTGCTACAGCTAACACCAGTGCATATGTAACATCAACCAACAGTGTGAGTTCTGACCATCATAAAACATGGCTTCTCGTGGCTCACATCCTTCAGTTCGAATGCTTTGAGGGGGGCGACACATTACAGTTGCATTACATAAGCGTTGGACTTCGCACGCATTTCTTAGCAATACAAAAGTGTTTAGTGCGATGAAATTGTCAATCCACGAGGACAAAGCAATTATGGGCCTTGTGCAAAAATCACTCATGTTAGCAGATCAGTTCGTAAATCCTTCATATGAACATGCTGCAGTCACCTTTTTTTTCCCCCCACGCTTAAACACAGTTTAGTAGTCCAGGCCTGTTTTAGGAACCATGTGTAATTAGTTTGCTGTAATTCTTTTTCACTCCTCACCGACATGTATATGTATGTAGATTTCATGATAAGTTTCAAACCCCTCAACAGTCCATACTTGGTTGATAATTTGCCGACACCACTGGTGATACAGGCGACATTCATCATGTTTATGCAGGCTTTCGACACCATTTTTGTAAGTTCTGATATCAATAGCATCTTCTAGTGTTAGGCCCAATGTGCAGAAAACACAATGATGCTCCTCCTCTGAGACTGGCCACTGACAGAAGACGATTCTGGTTGTCTGTTTGTTTACGGTGAGTTCCGCTTTCTAGGGCCTGGTTTGGTTTTCCACAGAACCGTATCACTACATCACTGTGTAGGTCTGTGTATGTAGGTAGGTTTGTCAGTGGTAATGTTCAAAAGAAGCATCATAACATTATATCTACCAAGCTAGCTGACAAGAAGTAATAATTTTGGATAATTGGGGTCATGGAATGTAGTTTTAAGACGTATGACCAAATCTGTGTTTTTGAAGATAGTAGCCAATCAATACCATTAGCAGCCAGTTTCAAGCCACTGCTTGGATTTCTCTTCCCATCTGAAGCTGTTTTTTCTTCTCTATCTTTTTTATGACAGTAGCAATGTTTTATTGGTTCTTTTTGGTCATGGTAATCCCTCCCTCAGTCTGAGCCTCAGTGGAAAATGGGTCGCAGATTCTTCAAGTTTTTCAGTTGTTTCTTCATCAGTACACTTCACCAGGCTATCACAGAAACAAGCTCACAAAATGCACAAGGACAATGAGGAATTATTGTATTAAAAAACTATGGGAATCATATGTAGCATAGAGACACCTGGACATTTATATCTGACAGAATCTGTTACTGAAGCATGTGTTACATCCCTGTAGACATAATGACAATTGAGTGCAGCAGATCTGAGTCTGTATGTGCATCATATATCGCTGTCCTTTTGGATTTTTAACCCTCCTGTTGTCCTCGTACTCTGTATACACCCCGTGTCATCTGGCTCAAAATGACTCATCTTCATTAAATCCCCAATATAAATAGCTTAATTGAATTTGAAACACCAAATCTTATTTTGCTTGAAGAAACCACAA
The DNA here is from genome assembly GCA_030068375.1 of Ostorhinchus rueppellii. NCBI lineage: Eukaryota > Metazoa > Chordata > Actinopteri > Kurtiformes > Apogonidae > Ostorhinchus > Ostorhinchus rueppellii. The sequence continues at coordinate 28,828,797 of JAQQZY010000001.1, forward strand.
ATCCACAAAGGGCCAGTATTGTTCCTTTTGGGTCCGATCAAAGGCAGTGCAGTCTGTGAGAAGACCACCTGTCTGTGTTGTTTACGTCTGATATTGATTGATCTGAGACGGAACTAAAACATTCTCACATGAAACTAACTCTGTGATTGTGATTTCTACTCAGTTTGCCTGTCAGGTCATTTTGACCTGAAGACAATCTTCGTGCCTTTTTTTGTACAGCTTACACGGAAATACAAATAAAGGCAACAATTCACATTTTCTTATTTTGGGGTCAATCTAGGAAAAGTCATCAAATTTCAAGTTGAAAAAATATCATTTAGGGGAATTTTTTTCGGCTTTTAACACCGTGGTGGGTCATTTTGACCCAAGGACAACAGGAGGGTTAAATGTGCAATAACATTTCCAAAACTGTTGTATATAAAATATGTAATGTCTAAACTGAAACTGTTAGCAGACTTTCTGATTGGATGAGTGAATAGTCAAGCATTAGAACCTTCTTGGTGTCAGGTACAGTGATAGACCCCCCTACCCCCAACCATGCAGGATATGAAAGCTGAGACACAGTGGGATGCACCTTCACATACAACCATGCAACACCACAGCTATGACATCACAGCTGTTCTCCAATGTTCTAAGTCAGTCCATGACAATGGTACATCTTTCCTGAGATAAAAGTCCTCCTGTCTGAATGGAATTAAGATATATGAGCAAGTAAAGCGAGTTTCTACTGGAGACCAGACCTGTATGAATGTCACAGATAAATTAGTCTTTGGTCGTACAGGACTGACTGTGAACTTCAAGCATGTCAGAGAGTGAGGGAGTGGGACCTGAGATAGAAACTGGCAGCAGCTGTGGATTATGTGGATGTGGGTTTGCTTGGTTCAGTGTGTTGACTTCTCGGTTCAAATGACAGAGGCGCTGCTCTGACCCACAGTCTTTCGGACAGGACTCTCCTCTGGACCCAGATCCACATCCAAAAAGTCCGGTTGCTCACAGTCCTGGGACATTTTGTCTGTTTCATCATTGCTCTTCACTGCCTCTTGTTTTCTGCAGCATAGGCCAGACTTGGCTGGGCTGACCAGGGCCAGGCAGATCGAACTGAGACCCATGCCCACAGCACACGAGTAGAAAGCAGCACCATAGTTATGTGTCACATCCACTAAAACACCTGTAAGAAGAACAGACAGCTTTTAGCATGACAGGGAATGCCAAACATCAGCTGATCCATGAAGGTTACAGGCCATTAGAGGGCACAAACACACTATCCAGTTTGCTTACTCCACAGAGTAAAGCAGGGGTGCCCACTGGTCCTCGTGAGCTACTATCCTGCATGTTTTAGATGTGTCCCTCTTCCAACACACCTGACTCAAATGATGAGCCTATCCTCAAGCTCTGCAGAAGCCTGACAACGACCATCAGGTGTGCTGGAAAATGGAAACATTTAAAACATGCAGGACAGTAGCTCACGAGGACTAGGGTTGGGCACCCCTGGAGTAAAAGAATAACATGCAGATCATACGCACTGTACTGTTCACAGTTACAGTAAATGACTTCCTCTTCTTCTAGATTCATGGAATGTGTTTTTGGATGTCATCTTCTGACTACAAAGAATAGCTTTAAACCACAATTAGTCATCTGGTTTCTTTAACTTTGATGTAGAAATTAGTCTTCGCACAAAGTCATAGATATTTGACATTTATTAGGATCACTATAACTACAAATAGTTTTTGTGTCGATATTTTTGGTCATTTCACACTTCCTTACTTGAAATCATGTGACTGCGCTGTAGTTCATTTACAGCATAAGATTAAGTGATTTACTTTTGGCAATGGTAAATTAAAATACAGGTCAAAGCACTTTTTCTTGCCATGGAGCTTCCTTCTGTCTTTCAAAAACTAATGGGAAACTCCCAGTAAGTTTAGTTGAGGAACGCCACACAATACTAACATCTGGTTTATTCCATAAAACTTGAGGTAAACCAATTAATCAACAAACTTTGAGGGAAATTATAGCTTGAAAAAATGAGAACCACCCCCACTCTGATTTTTTGCAGTTAGTTTGATGTTCACTTTTACTGACGTGCAGTTTTACTAATTACTTTTCACTCAAATTTTCAGTGAAGGATTCATCTGATTTCTAATGATAAAAGATTGATTAAACAGCTACCAGCTTTGTCTTGTTTTCACCTGTAATGAAAGCCTGTTATCCCTACAGCACCGTTTTATTAGGCAGAAGTCAGAAACAAGACAAAAAACAATCCTGTACCTCCAAGTGGTGGTCCAGCCAGCCCAGCAAAGCTCTGGATGAAGACATACACGCCAACAGATGATGCCATCTTTTCGATGCCCACTACATCCTCCTCAGCCAGCAAGGGGATGTGTGTGGAGCCCACTGTACCCATGAAGTAGCCATATAGGGCACAGCAGACTATCAGGCCCCAGAACTCATACACCATAGTGAAGGCGACCAGCACCAGGCACAAAAGAACCACACAGACCAGCAGGACCAGCGTCTTCCGGAACTGAACTCTGTTCAAGATCACACCGATAGACAAGCGACCGAAAATCTCAGCCACAGCCATCACAGAGAGCATGTAGGACGCCATGCTAGGTTCCACACCACGGCTCTTGCTCAGTTCAATGATGTAGAGCTGGGGGGCAAAGAAGCCCAGCGTGGCAAACAGGCCAAAGAGGGAGTACCAGATGAAGGCACCGTCTTTGAGCACAGAAAAGTCCAGGAGTTTAGGGCGAGAGGACTGAAGAGGGCCAGCCTCTGAGTCTGTTTTATCCCCCTCCTGGGTGAGTTTGTCTGGGCTGGCAGGTGTGGACAGAAACTGCTCCTGGCTTTCTTTGTCCTGCCTCTCCCACACCATCAGAGCCTTGGATTCTGGTCCTGCAGTCCTGAGGTCTACATTCGAAGCTGACAGGGATGTGACACCTGAGTCCTCTGAGCCCCGAGACACTCCTGAGCTGATGGAGGTTCTGGTTTGTTCGTTCTCCAGTTCATAAACAGCTTCCAACTGCTTCAGAGGCGGCAGCTCTTTCTCAGAGTCTTCCTCCACTTTTTCAGGCTCCAGCTTGATGATTATTGGCCGAAGAAGAAGCCCACAGCCAATCACAGAAGACTGAAGGATGCCAAGAATCACCAGACAGTTACGCCAGCCGATATGTTCCTTCATTATAGTGAAGGCTGGAGGAAGACACAAAGCACAGAGGAACTTCATTTCACTCAAGATGAGTGTTTCTGACTCCTCAGTAAGGAAAGTATCTATTGTCTGTCCTACAAGCAGCAACAAGAAGTAGCAATATTACATCATTGCCTAATTTGCAGAATTGTAAATGTGCATGTAATTGTAATGAACGATGTAGGAGAGAGGAAACAAGGAGACAAAAAGTGAGTATAAGAACACTAATTATGTTTAGAACTACAAATGAACTGAAATTCTAAACATATTTTAGAAAAGTCAGTGTTTATTTTTTTAATGTCCCAATTCCATCACTCCTCCTTTATCTGGGCATAGGGACCAGCTAAAGTCACCCAAAAGAGACACTCTGGAAGAGATACTTAAGTTTATCTGTTTGTTTAGGTTTTATGTTTATATTCTTCAGTTTGGTTTCGTTTTTAACCTTATGGCCTACAGGTCACAGTAAAACTTGAACATTCTTCACCATAATGAACAAAGTCTCCAATAACACCAGAAGAAGTTGATGAATTTGTTTGTCTTTTTTTGATTTAAAAAAAAAAAAAAAGTCTCAAAATCCCTAAATATACCAACAAAGTGTCAAAGTTCTCAACACTGACTTTTACAACTACAGACAGACTGTTGTTTTTTCTGAAAAAAATCATTTCATGTCATTTAGAGGAAAAAAATGTGTTTCAGCATTTTGAGTCACTTTTCAAAAGTTGCTAAAATGAACTAACTTTGTTGCCAAAGGTTTTTGAAGAAAAAAAAAAAGAGTTTCTAGGGTAGACTGAAAGTTGCTAAATCTAGCAGCAAAAGTGCTAATTTTGCATCAATGCTCAAGATGTCTTAATGAGTTAAAGTCATAACTATAAGCCTTTCACTAATCCTACATATTTGATGACAAGGGAAAAATCTTAATCAACACTCACCTGGAGCAAATGCAAATATTGCAAAGGATTCACCAGATGAAGCCACTGAGGTGACGAGGGCTCGGCGCTTGGAAAAGTACTGGGCTAGGATGGTGACAGTGGGAAGGAAGGTAAGGCAGTAGCCAAGGCCTGCAAACAGAGAGGAGAAGAGAAAAGGGGACATGACAGCCACTGGCCCGCATGGTACGAACACTACGGGACTGTGGGTCAAAGATCTAGCTGTCAGGTCACTCCTTTGTCAAAGGTGTCAGGGTGCTTGAGGTGATTCAGCTTTGTTACTGCAGCTGCTGGAAGACAAAAGGCATGTAAAGACAAAAAAAAAAAAAAAAAAACAGAGAGAGAGAGAAACAGGGGAGAGAGGAGAGGGGCACCAAGTTAGCTGCGATCCATTTGAAAAGAAGAAATGGTAACGGTGGGAGAGCTAGCAGTGCTTTCTGTCCAAGAAGAAAAAACAAGTTAATGAACTCTGTTCACCAATTTGGTCTTCGCCTGGAAAAGGATTTTCAATCAATCCTTTGATTCCAATTGATACCTTCCTTCCTCAGCCATTTCAAGATCCGACAATCTTGAACTGAAAGGAAATTTGGTTTTTTTTGTTTTTTTTTTTTTTTTTGCTGGGGAAGAGAATATTATGCTGCTGCAGCTTTTCTTGTTCAGTTCTGTCAGTCCATCCAGGAGAATTCAAATAGTGGAGATTTTGTTGTTGACACTGCTAGAAGTCCCCTAAGATCATTCACTACAGGCAGACTACGAGACAAATATCTGCAAGAGCAAAACAGTCATTCTTTACATGGCACGTTACAACTGTAAAACAAAACAACAGATCATATATGGTCAGTTTTGTAAGTACCTGAGACGATGCCGATGGTAATGTACATCTCGTTGATGGAGTTGGTGAAGGCCGAGGTTATGGTTCCCAGACTGATCAGAAAACCTCCCATCATTACCACTGGACGATAGCCGAAATAGTTGCTGAGCATCGTGGATAGGGGGGCTGGGTTTAAGAAACAACACTGTCATTTCATCTAAACATCATCCAAATCAATTTAATTCACAAAGCTCATGATTCAGGGTGTAAGTTGAATCCAAATGTATTGAAGACAGCAGTGCACATATCATTAGTAGATGTCATTTCACTTGTTCACTGTTGTTTAAATTTATAGATATTTTTAGATATACTTTTAATTGTACTGAATCAGAAAATGATCAATTACAAAAATATTCGATAGCTGCAGCTCTATTTCTCACTACGGTTTTATTCAAACCAGAATAACTGGACAGCAGATGTTCAAATGGTTGACACAAGAAGAACACAGTAAAACACACGGTACGGCCTCAGTGACTGACCAGTGAATGTGAAGATGAACACACAGATGGAGATGACCCATGACACTCGGCTGTTCCCTTCTCCAAACTCGTCCATTAAATCTTGGAGGAAGACGCCTAAGCTCTTGATGGTCCCATAGGTGCACACCTCCACTATGAAAAAGGCCACAGCCACGGCCCAGCCCCAGCCCCCGTCAGGTGCCTCCCGGTAAACATTAGGACCCAGGCAGCGCTGGGATGAGGGTTCCCTCATGGCTACAGCAGGTCACCTGGAAGACACACACACTTTCACATTATTACTCCTGCAAAGACTGATTCACACTCTGCCTTTTTCAGGATTAAATTGCAAAAAAATCAATTTAGCAACTAAGCAGAACCTTACAACTAGAACTCCAGAAGAAAACCAGGCTGGCCTCCACCTCCTATACCGCCAACTGTTACCCATCACAATCCACCCCTTTTTTTTTTTTTGCGCAGTTTTTGTATCTATATACATGTTAATACTCATTATTTAACATTTTTAATGAGGCTTTTATTTTGAAAACCATGCAGCATGTGTGTGTGTGAGAGCGAGAGAGAGAGAGAGTGAGAGAGACATAATCAGTCTTAATCAGTTTTGTTTATTATTCAGGTTGCATCAGTAGTAGCAGTAGTATTAGATGTAGTACTAGTAGTAGTATTAGTAGTAGTAGTATAAGCTCCAGCTGCAGGTCTACATGGACATCTACCCTGTGTCTGGAAATCATCTTTGGTTTTAAGATTTCAGCTCATGGGGCTTTTTCTGAAAGTGCAGTTAAATCCTGACTAAACTGACAACAGAATTTACATTTTGATTCCTGGTAAATTAGATAGGACTGTGAAGTATTTTTGGTCTCTGTAGCGCTCCCCTGTTTTTTAATAGTTTGTCTCTTTTTAAACAAAAACAGGGTGTGATAATGATATTACTATTTCTATAGAAATGCTCCAACACTGCACATGTATTTTATATTGTAGCCAGTCCAGAAGAATCAGTTGCACCCAGTGATAAAGGACTAGACACGACAGCTTTCACAGAACTAAATCAGACATTTGAATCTGACAAATCTGAAGATAATAATATTTTCTCACATGTATCAAGTCAAGTATTCGCTCTGATGAACCATACACCAACTTCATCCAAAGCAAGTATGTGGGTGGTTAATATTTTTAACGATCATTTTGCAAAATTTAAAAAAAAAAAAAAACAACAACTGTTAAAATAAGATGTTAATTGTTAATGCAGTGTTTTCAGCATCAATCCTCCTGAGCAGGCAGCTCTTTATTGTGCATGAGCATGTGAGAAGATTATGTGTCACCACACCCAAAACAAAACCATGAGGTAATGACGTAAATAACAGGTAAAATACACGGTTAAAACTCCTCCTGTGATCATGTACGCCCTCAGAGGATGCTCCAGACACAAAGCTATGTGGATATATAAGCAGGGAAACCTGAGGCTGTCCCATTAACACACAGGTGTGTCAATCCAGACATAACTCTGATCTAATCAGGAAGGGAAATCCTCATTGTCCTCAAACAACAATGGAATATACTACTTATGTCATATCACACAGGCTTCCTGCTGAGGAATACATGTCAACTCCCATCTCAGATTGTTAATTAAGTGAAGATCTGTTCACGTCATTCAATACCACAAAGGCAAAGTTATATCCTCGTGATAAACAGGAAACAAAACAAACACACGGTTTCCTTGGTGACAGAAGTGTGTCCTGTCAATTCCTTATGTATTTAGACACTTGTCTTACATTTCATTTACACATTTTGTGTCTGTGTGCGTGTGGACGAGGATACTGATACCAGATATCAATCCACTGACACAAACACATGGACTGACAGTGGGGATGACTCATATGTCCTTTCTTCAGCTCAGTTCTATGTTATTATTCAATGTTTACATCTTACATCTAAGCCCATCACAATTATTAGAGAATCACCATGTCACAATTATTTGACATGATCATGTGTAACATCATGATAATTATCTCCCTTCAGTCACATGAGAAAAGGCAAATGTAATAACAATAAAATTTGGCTGCGATGAAAAATCTATACTGTTTCTGGAATTTTGTTGTGTCTAATTCTACCTCTACTCAGAGTTAAATGCAGAACAAGGGCCACCTCGGTTTATTTGGATTTTGTACTTCAACCATTTAAATATTTCAGTACTGATATTTGTATGTCATGCCAGATCTGCAGTGTTTATTTTTTTTAATCTATGTTCAACATAGGTATATGTTTTGTGTTTTTTTTTTTTTAATTTTTTATTAGCTGTTTGCAAATTCAATGCCATTAAATGTTTTTTGTTTGCATCAGGTGCATTCTTAGACCTTTACTACGGTATTATCTACTGGTTGTATTTATCCTTTTTAATTAGTACCTGTTCTGATCGGTTTTAATATGTTTTATTTTTATTACTAGTTTACTATCTTGTGTATTTTATTAATATGTTTGTACAGCAGCCCCTGCCCCACCCTCAAGTCTCCAGGTGTTGCATTGCCAGGAGTCAGTGATGATGTAATGCTGCAACCAAAGTCAGTTTAGTGTGCAGACATATGAGGTGAATTATTAATGTTACTGAGGCACCCTGGGTTCATCTGGAAAAGTAAGTACCAGTGCACTGGAAAGGTGCATACACACTTGCTGCAAAGCACTGTCCACTTTACATGCACATTTCATTTGTGTTTCTTACATAATCATTCCACTGGCTTTAAATGCTCAGGTATTAAACTATAATTATAGGACAGATGAACGAGTGGTTTAAACAGAATTACTGTAGCTAATTTTGTCTTTAAAAAACTCCTGATCCTTTCTCTTGGGCTGCACAACCAACTCTGTTACAGATTTTGTGATATCCCAACTTAAAGATTTGTAAAATTACACATGCACAGTGATGTGACATACCTGAACCAACGGGTTCTTTGCTACACAGTGTGTGTTAAATACACTTTTACAAGCCAAGATTAATCATAAGAGAATAGGGAGATATTAAAGTAGATTGAAGTGGATATTTGATTCCATTTAGCTTTAATCTAAGCATTGCAAATGTACCATGGATTTGCCTGAATACTGAAACAGTTTTAAATAGCTCACTATATAAGAGTTCTTTCCATGTATTTTTACTTGTATTATCCTGTGATTTTACCTGATGCTTGCTCAAGTATTTAACCCTCAAAGACCCCAAAGCATCTACTGATCTAAAATGTTAAATAACTTTTGAGCCACTAATCCTATCAATACAGTGGAATAATTCATGGAAAATTCAGTTTCTCAGCATCAGATGCTTTTTTTTTTTTTTTTTTTACAGACACATCCATAGTCTCATGAACATGAACATGGAAACACCATTGTCTCTGGACGTTCAGAGGCTCCATACCGCATGTGGAAAAACTGTCATCTTCTACAACATTGATTCACCAGTAAAACCTATGGAGTTTGGTAAATGACAGTTGTTGTCTGAGAGTGACAGTGGCTTGTTTTTAATGTTAAATTGCTGAAAAAGTAACTTGTCAATGTGCATTATTATTAGTTGCTTTTTGGTTTAGTAAAGTCACTGAAGATTCTCAAATTAACCTCTGAGTGTACTTCAGTACTTGTTGCAAAGACATGATAATCAATAAATAAAATACAGGAAAACACCAGATTTTCATAGAAAAATGCAAATTACAGAGGATAATATAATAAATGGTGATAAATCACTTAAGAAATGTTAAAAAGAAAAATTCAATTGGGAACTGCCACTGGGCCTTTATGGGTTAATTATAGCCTGCATTTAGCTGAAAATATCATGTTTCAATTTTTCTCTGTTTTGAGATAATAACCTTTAAATTTACTAATCTAAGAACACCTACATGGTCATAAAATTCAAAAGAGAAAATACCTCATTGCAAAAATACAGACAAAACTGTATTAGAATACATGGTGATAAATCATTTTGTAATGTAATCGGTAAATGTATAGAAAATTTCATTTGGAAGTCTTCCCAAAACATAGTTCTGGGTCTTTATGGGGTAAAATAACAGTGTGTTATTGAAACTTCCTGCCTGTGTCCGCACTGCAGTGGATGGATCAGGTCTGTGGCCCTCATCCTGACCCATCACCACAGGCTCCAGGACGGTCAGCTCCATCCACCCTGAGCCCTGGAGCTCAGAACTTTCACCTACACTGTTAACTTTGTATCTCCTTTCAAGCAACACATGACACATCAGCTGATAGCCGTCACATCCGCCCAAATGTAGGTTTAGCTCCTCATTCCCACATTGTAGCAAAATCACAGGATAAAATGGTGTTCATTAAATCTGGGTTCAGCATCCTGATGTGTGGACTTACCAGTGGTGGTGCAAACGGGAAAATTCTTTTTTTTTTTTTTTTTTTTTTTTTTTTTTTTTACCTCGTCGTCATGTCGTTAACGTTTTAAAAAGGCTATAGGTGTAAAATAAAAGATCTAACGGAACCAAACATTTGAGAGCAAAACATTTAAAACGGAATTATTTTAAGACGTCTTAAAAACATTTAAGCTTTTAAAATCACTTTCTACTTCAGCTCTAAGATAATAATTTTTTAAAAAAGGCTAGTACTTAAGTAAATCCTGCTTTGGTCCTCTGTCGGTCTGTTACAAGCTGCCGCATCTTTTGTCTTCAGTTCCTGCTTGCTTTGGCAGCTCTTTACCGGCTCCAGCCGGTATTCGAACGCGGATGCGCAAATGTCTAGGCTTCATGAACGCGCAGAGCAAGAAGCGGAAAATCTGTCATTTACACACACATTTATTTATTTATTTATTTATTTATTTAAGTAGGACCTGGTCTGATGCGGCTTTCCTGTATCATGCTGGAATGCTATTTTTGTTGGCTTAGACTGTCATTTGTAAAATGTATAAACCAGTTGATGCTATGAAGATGTCCCGTATGTTACCTTCACGGTCATCAATTGAACATCAGAGATTTTCAAACTCTCGTTTTAAAAATTATGTTAAAATAGGCTATAAGTTTGCTCTCGCGGCAACTGTGTAGACACAACGCAAGAGTTAAACCTCTGTCCATGGCAGGCTTTTACTTACCGGATTTTATTACAGTACGGAAATCCACCTCCATTTAGTCGCGGCTGTCGACACGTGCTCTCGTGCGCGCGGCTGAGAGATGCACAGGTTTGATCGAGTCCGCAGGCAACATCCTGTCCCACCCTGCGTGTCAGTGTGCGAGCAGAGTGTGTCTACAAAATGTCTTTTATACCACAGACCCGTCAGCACTTGTGATTAAAGGACTTCCTCTTTTGATTTTTTTCCTCTTTTTGCTTCAGGTTTTGCTTCAGCCACATCTACTCAACAAATCAGGGTGGAGGATATTAAAGGGTATTTTTTTGCTAATAAGCCTAAAATGTTTTAATTTCTAATTTCATGGTTCAACAGATCCCTGATAGAGTTTTTATGAGTTGAAAACTAAATATCCTTGTAGACCAAGGCTGGTTTATCTTTAATGAACAAAAGGCTGATTATTGTCTTAACACCAGGGAGAGCACCTGACCTCCATCACATTACTCCAACCTGTGATTCACATGTAGCTGTTGGTGAAGCTGTGGATTATAAACCAAGCTGTGTCATTATTGTGACTGGGGGAGAGACTCCTTGCAGGTAGTGTTGCATAAAACGTTGCAACAGCCCATTCTCCAGCAGAGTTCAGTGAACACTAGATGAGTGTGAAAATGCTCTGAGCTCTCACTCTCCATGTGGCAGTGTAGGAGTAAGCTCCACTCGAATTTTTTTATGCTCTTACATAAATTGAATTTGTCTGATCCCTTATAAAACAACTGAGAATAGCAAAGTACACAGCATTTTGACTCAGATATTATTACTAATTCATTTCAGAATATTGGACATCATGAAAGCCAAAAATCAAATGATTCATATGCAACTTACCAGCTGTCAGCTGTTTAGGCTCCTTTGGTTTGTGGTGAGTGCACAGATGTCCCCTGACCTGGAATATTTCTCAGTTCCATGCAGGGGTGTGTCCAAGGGACCAGATAAAGTCCAGCCCTAGAGTGTGATCGGACCGCCCTCAGCTCATATATGAAACAAAAACCAAGGATCTTGATTTACAAGTGACGTCAGATGGGATGGAAAGGTTGACCCAAATGCCCTGCGGTGTGGGAGGCTGACACTGAGAGACAGAAAAACCCTATTTTTTTCTGGACAGCAAAGCACCTTACAGTTGCTAGTCAAAACAAACACAAAATAAACATCTATTATGACTTATCCATAGACCAGGAAATGACTTGTGCTCCTGTAGCATCAACTACTGGCCTGTAGACTGGCATTATGAAGCCTCTGGCATTTTAATTATCAATGATTAACCGACCCAACTTGATTAAAACAGTTATTTAATTACAGTTTTCCTGAATCAAAGCTTCCTTTTCCTTAGTTTCACTGTCACTAAGCATTGGTTCCATTATTGTGTTTTACATGGATGCACATGATGCCAGGATCAACACAAACAACATGGATGTAGCTCAGAACAGAGATGAGCACAAAAAGGCAGAAAATGTTTCTATGCTCACTTTTCTACATTGGAACCATCACTTATCATTTTAAACTTCTAAACTTTCGCACAAACATTAAAAAACTTTGCCTTTATTGTATTCTATTTATATTTTTCAGTTTTATGTTAGTTCAATTTTAAGTTGTTAGTAAGTTGGATCCAAATGTATTGAAGTTGATATTGTCTGTCGTTGTCATTTGACTTATTTGTGTCCCACTCACTCATTCAACCTTTTCATTTCTCTTCACTCCTTTCTCCTGTTGCTCATCAGGTTCACACACCTGTCCTCATCACCACACACTTTTTAAGTTCTCTCTTCTCTGCTCTCCTTGTCAGTTTGTTTTTCATCACTTCTGCTCATGTTCTTCCAGATCTCCCTTCTTCAGCTCTTGGTCAGCCAGACAGTAGAAACGGATGCTTGTATTCTATTTTGTGTGTGTCTGTACAGGCTCTTAGTTTTGTCTGCTACACCTATAGCTGTTCCTATGTTTTTGGACTCTGTGTGTCTCACCACACCCCTTGAATAGTTTTTTGTTTAATGAACTTTAACTATCGAGTCTGCTTGTGGGTCCTTATTCCTCTCGTGACAATTTGTTGTTGTAAAAAATATCTATAGATATTAACAATACTTTTATACTGTTGTTATTTCAATAGATTTTTTTTTAATATATATATCCTTCATTCCTTCATAACATTTTTATAACTTTTTTTTTTGCCTATTCAAATCATTTAATGGAATTGAATCTAAGAAAATATTAATACATTAATCGATTATCCAGAAATATTTTTTAGCTGCAGTTCGATTGAGTATTAACACATTCCTTTTTGGAAGCATTTGTGGAAGTGACCAAATTTGGACACGAGGGTTGAACTGAGAGCGATTGTATTGAAATTCACTGAACTAAAGCTAACTTCCTGAACACTGATTACATTAACAGAAATCAGAAATGCCTTTATTGTCATTGCAACATGCATCACAACGAGATTTGTGCGCTCTGCCAAGGGGTTCTTGCATTCAGTTATGCTAAAAAGTGTCAGCCAGTACAATTAGTAAAATCTTTAAATATTGCACTTTATATTCAAAATTTAGAAAAGCATTCATACACTCATACATACATACTTATGCACACTCATTTATACGCTATATACCCATACCCATATGAGTGCATGTTCATACACACAAATGATATATGGAGTAAAGTGACAATGCAATAAGAAATGAGGTATAAAAGTGTAAGTTGAAGTGGAAGTCTAAAACTATAGAGGAAAAAAAAGTTTTAATAATGCTAACCACTATTAATGTGCAGGTAGATGAAGTAAAAATCTAAAATAACAGGTGCTTATATTGAACACAAAGTCAATTCAGTGACTTGATAAAAGTTGTTTAACTGTAAAGTCCCCTTCCTGTCATGGATAAATGCACGAATTCGAACTGAAGCCCAAACAGCAGGCTACTGGACTGATACTTCTGTCAACACAAATGTAGATGTTGTGCAAAATGGATATTTTTCTGCATGTTTGAATACTTCTATGCATAAACAGTGTTTTATGGTGCAAAACTGTGATTTTTTTTTTTAATGGATGCAAATAAACAATATGTTTGCATGTACAGAGCAAGTAATATTAACAGAAGACCGAAAAAGGAAAATATAAGACAGTCTTAGATGTTTGCACCTGTCTTTCTGCTCTTTGTTGTATTTTTCCTGCTGTAAACACTGAAATTTCCCCACAGTGTGCTCAATAAAGTTATATTTTATCTTTCTTAAGTGAAGGTTTTTCAAAACTATGCTTTGTGTGTATCTGTGTGGACATGATGATGTCACACCTCATTTTGCACGTGAGTGTTATTGCTTTATGTAATGAACCTGTAACTGAAACAGCACATCCAGGTGTATAAATCAGTCCTGACCTGCAGTAGATCGAGGTCAGAACAGACACCTTTGGACTGGTGTTATGGACAAATCTACTAAATGTGAAAAATAAACTTCAACATGACAGATTACAGCATCTGCAATGTCTAGTACTATTCATAGTGTTTGGAATTGTAACTCTACCAGAAATGCTATTCTTCTATTGCTAACAGTACATTATTATTTTCTCTATAGGGGATACATTGTACCTCATATTTCTTGAATATTTAGTTTTGAGATTGTTGTAATATCCAAATTTAAATGGGGTTAGGATTTGACAGTGTGTCCATGCAGGAGTGATGTCAATCATATCACCATAGTAACGTTCTAAAAATAAAACCAAACAAAACAGTTTCTTGTATAGAAAATATATTTCTTACACTCATCCATTTCCCCAGAGGTCTGGGCTCCATTCTTCTACCTTTTACTTTAAATGTCACAAACTGTTTTTCTGTATTGTTTAAGGTGGTTCATCTTTGTCCTCCTTCAGTGAGCCATTGTCTGTCATAGTCTGAAGTTACAGCTGATTGTAATAGTTTCCTAGGAGCTCCAGAGTTGTGCAACGCCACGTAACCTGAGACCATAATCAGAAAGAAGACATACAGTACATGGAGCTAACTTACAACATGGCAATAAATGATAACTGCTTTTTTGAAACTAGGCTGAGGTCAAGGTTCATTATGTAAGAACCTCAAGATGTTTGATGGCATGAGAGGAAAAATAAATGTGAGCATGTTAGCAAGTGTTGAACTGGTAGGCTTTATTAGAAGGGATATGAGAGAGATGAGGGCCTTTTACTTTATAGTTTTACACTGAAAATAAAATGGTCAAAGCAGGATCACACTTTTGGGCTACCTTACTGACACGAGGAAGTGGTAAACACAGTGGCGATCAGTGGTTCCAACTCCTCAGTAAGCAAGGATAAGATAAGATGAGATTTATTATTATTATTATTATTATTATTATTATTATTATTATTATTATTATTATTATTATATAATAATAATAATAATAATAATAATAATAATAATAATAATAATAATAATAATAATAAATCTCATCTTATCTTATCCTTGCTTACTGAGGAGTTGGAACCACTGATCGCCACTGTGTTTACCACTTCCTCGTGTCAGTAAGGTAGCCCAAAAGTGTGATCCTGCTTTGACCATTTTATTTTCAGTGTAAAACTATAAAGTAAAAGGCCCTCATCTCTCTCATATCCCTTCTAATAAAGCCTACCAGTTCAACACTTGCTAACATGCTCACATTTATTTTTCCTCTCATGCCATCAAACATCTTGAGGTTCTTACATAATGAACCTTGACCTCAGCCTAGTTTCAAAAAAGCAGTTATCATTTATTGCCATGTTGTAAGTTAGCTCCATGTACTGTATGTCTTCTTTCTGATTATGGTCTCAGGTTACGTGGCGTTGCACAACTCTGGAGCTCCTAGGAAACTATTACAATCAGCTGTAACTTCAGACTATGACAGACAATGGCTCACTGAAGGAGGACAAAGATGAACCACCTTAAACAATACAGAAAAACAGTTTGTGACATTTAAAGTAAAAGGTAGAAGAATGGAGCCCAGACCTCTGGGGAAATGGATGAGTGTAAGAAATATATTTTCTATACAAGAAACTGTTTTGTTTGGTTTTATTTTTAGAACGTTACTATGGTGATATGATTGACATCACTCCTGCATGGACACACTGTCAAATCCTAACCCCATTTAAATTTGGATATTACAACAATCTCAAAACTAAATATTCAAGAAATATGAGGTACAATGTATCCCCTATAGAGAAAATAATAATGTACTGTTAGCAATAGAAGAATAGCATTTCTGGTAGAGTTACAATTCCAAACACTATGAATAGTACTAGACATTGCAGATGCTGTAATCTGTCATGTTGAAGTTTATTTTTCACATTTAGTAGATTTGTCCATAACACCAGTCCAAAGGTGTCTGTTCTGACCTCGATCTACTGCAGGTCAGGACTGATTTATACACCTGGATGTGCTGTTTCAGTTACAGGTTCATTACATAAAGCAATAACACTCACGTGCAAAATGAGGTGTGACATCATCATGTCCACACAGATACACACAAAGCATAGTTTTGAAAAACCTTCACTTAAGAAAGATAAAATATAACTTTATTGAGCACACTGTGGGGAAATTTCAGTGTTTACAGCAGGAAAAATACAACAAAGAGCAGAAAGACAGGTGCAAACATCTAAGACTGTCTTATATTTTCCTTTTTCGGTCTTCTGTTAATATTACTTGCTCTGTACATGCAAACATATTGTTTATTTGCATCCATTAAAAAAAAAAATCACAGTTTTGCACCATAAAACACTGTTTATGCATAGAAGTATTCAAACATGCAGAAAAATATCCATTTTGCACAACATCTACATTTGTGTTGACAGAAGTATCAGTCCAGTAGCCTGCTGTTTGGGCTTCAGTTCGAATTCGTGCATTTATCCATGACAGGAAGGGGACTTTACAGTTAAACAACTTTTATCAAGTCACTGAATTGACTTTGTGTTCAATATAAGCACCTGTTATTTTAGATTTTTACTTCATCTACCTGCACATTAATAGTGGTTAGCATTATTAAAACTTTTTTTTCCTCTATAGTTTTAGACTTCCACTTCAACTTACACTTTTATACCTCATTTCTTATTGCATTGTCACTTTACTCCATATATCATTTGTGTGTATGAACATGCACTCATATGGGTATGGGTATATAGCGTATAAATGAGTGTGCATAAGTATGTATGTATGAGTGTATGAATGCTTTTCTAAATTTTGAATATAAAGTGCAATATTTAAAGATTTTACTAATTGTACTGGCTGACACTTTTTAGCATAACTGAATGCAAGAACCCCTTGGCAGAGCGCACAAATCTCGTTGTGATGCATGTTGCAATGACAATAAAGGCATTTCTGATTTCTGTTAATGTAATCAGTGTTCAGGAAGTTAGCTTTAGTTCAGTGAATTTCAATACAATCGCTCTCAGTTCAACCCTCGTGTCCAAATTTGGTCACTTCCACAAATGCTTCCAAAAAGGAATGTGTTAATACTCAATCGAACTGCAGCTAAAAAATATTTCTGGATAATCGATTAATGTATTAATATTTTCTTAGATTCAATTCCATTAAATGATTTGAATAGGCAAAAAAAAAAGTTATAAAAATGTTATGAAGGAATGAAGGATATATATATTAAAAAAAAATCTATTGAAATAACAACAGTATAAAAGTATTGTTAATATCTATAGATATTTTTTACAACAACAAATTGTCACGAGAGGAATAAGGACCCACAAGCAGACTCGATAGTTAAAGTTCATTAAACAAAAAACTATTCAAGGGGTGTGGTGAGACACACAGAGTCCAAAAACATAGGAACAGCTATAGGTGTAGCAGACAAAACTAAGAGCCTGTACAGACACACACAAAATAGAATACAAGCATCCGTTTCTACTGTCTGGCTGACCAAGAGCTGAAGAAGGGAGATCTGGAAGAACATGAGCAGAAGTGATGAAAAACAAACTGACAAGGAGAGCAGAGAAGAGAGAACTTAAAAAGTGTGTGGTGATGAGGACAGGTGTGTGAACCTGATGAGCAACAGGAGAAAGGAGTGAAGAGAAATGAAAAGGTTGAATGAGTGAGTGGGACACAAATAAGTCAAATGACAACGACAGACAATATCAACTTCAATACATTTGGATCCAACTTACTAACAACTTAAAATTGAACTAACATAAAACTGAAAAATATAAATAGAATACAATAAAGGCAAAGTTTTTTAATGTTTGTGCGAAAGTTTAGAAGTTTAAAATGATAAGTGATGGTTCCAATGTAGAAAAGTGAGCATAGAAACATTTTCTGCCTTTTTGTGCTCATCTCTGTTCTGAGCTACATCCATGTTGTTTGTGTTGATCCTGGCATCATGTGCATCCATGTAAAACACAATAATGGAACCAATGCTTAGTGACAGTGAAACTAAGGAAAAGGAAGCTTTGATTCAGGAAAACTGTAATTAAATAACTGTTTTAATCAAGTTGGGTCGGTTAATCATTGATAATTAAAATGCCAGAGGCTTCATAATGCCAGTCTACAGGCCAGTAGTTGATGCTACAGGAGCACAAGTCATTTCCTGGTCTATGGATAAGTCATAATAGATGTTTATTTTGTGTTTGTTTTGACTAGCAACTGTAAGGTGCTTTGCTGTCCAGAAAAAAATAGGGTTTTTCTGTCTCTCAGTGTCAGCCTCCCACACCGCAGGGCATTTGGGTCAACCTTTCCATCCCATCTGACGTCACTTGTAAATCAAGATCCTTGGTTTTTGTTTCATATATGAGCTGAGGGCGGTCCGATCACACTCTAGGGCTGGACTTTATCTGGTCCCTTGGACACACCCCTGCATGGAACTGAGAAATATTCCAGGTCAGGGGACATCTGTGCACTCACCACAAACCAAAGGAGCCTAAACAGCTGACAGCTGGTAAGTTGCATATGAATCATTTGATTTTTGGCTTTCATGATGTCCAATATTCTGAAATGAATTAGTAATAATATCTGAGTCAAAATGCTGTGTACTTTGCTATTCTCAGTTGTTTTATAAGGGATCAGACAAATTCAATTTATGTAAGAGCATAAAAAAATTCGAGTGGAGCTTACTCCTACACTGCCACATGGAGAGTGAGAGCTCAGAGCATTTTCACACTCATCTAGTGTTCACTGAACTCTGCTGGAGAATGGGCTGTTGCAACGTTTTATGCAACACTACCTGCAAGGAGTCTCTCCCCCAGTCACAATAATGACACAGCTTGGTTTATAATCCACAGCTTCACCAACAGCTACATGTGAATCACAGGTTGGAGTAATGTGATGGAGGTCAGGTGCTCTCCCTGGTGTTAAGACAATAATCAGCCTTTTGTTCATTAAAGATAAACCAGCCTTGGTCTACAAGGATATTTAGTTTTCAACTCATAAAAACTCTATCAGGGATCTGTTGAACCATGAAATTAGAAATTAAAACATTTTAGGCTTATTAGCAAAAAAATACCCTTTAATATCCTCCACCCTGATTTGTTGAGTAGATGTGGCTGAAGCAAAACCTGAAGCAAAAAGAGGAAAAAAATCAAAAGAGGAAGTCCTTTAATCACAAGTGCTGACGGGTCTGTGGTATAAAAGACATTTTGTAGACACACTCTGCTCGCACACTGACACGCAGGGTGGGACAGGATGTTGCCTGCGGACTCGATCAAACCTGTGCATCTCTCAGCCGCGCGCACGAGAGCACGTGTCGACAGCCGCGACTAAATGGAGGTGGATTTCCGTACTGTAATAAAATCCGGTAAGTAAAAGCCTGCCATGGACAGAGGTTTAACTCTTGCGTTGTGTCTACACAGTTGCCGCGAGAGCAAACTTATAGCCTATTTTAACATAATTTTTAAAACGAGAGTTTGAAAATCTCTGATGTTCAATTGATGACCGTGAAGGTAACATACGGGACATCTTCATAGCATCAACTGGTTTATACATTTTACAAATGACAGTCTAAGCCAACAAAAATAGCATTCCAGCATGATACAGGAAAGCCGCATCAGACCAGGTCCTACTTAAATAAATAAATAAATAAATAAATAAATGTGTGTGTAAATGACAGATTTTCCGCTTCTTGCTCTGCGCGTTCATGAAGCCTAGACATTTGCGCATCCGCGTTCGAATACCGGCTGGAGCCGGTAAAGAGCTGCCAAAGCAAGCAGGAACTGAAGACAAAAGATGCGGCAGCTTGTAACAGACCGACAGAGGACCAAAGCAGGATTTACTTAAGTACTAGCCTTTTTTAAAAAATTATTATCTTAGAGCTGAAGTAGAAAGTGATTTTAAAAGCTTAAATGTTTTTAAGACGTCTTAAAATAATTCCGTTTTAAATGTTTTGCTCTCAAATGTTTGGTTCCGTTAGATCTTTTATTTTACACCTATAGCCTTTTTAAAACGTTAACGACATGACGACGAGGTAAAAAAAAAAAAAAAAAAAAAAAAAAAAAAAAAGACTTTTCCCGGTTGCTCCACCACTGGTAAGTCCACACATCAGGATGCTGAACCCAGATTTAATGAACACCATTTTATCCTGTGATTTTGCTACAATGTGGGAATGAGGAGCTAAACCTACATTTGGGCGGATGTGACGGCTATCAGCTGATGTGTCATGTGTTGCTTGAAAGGAGATACAAAGTTAACAGTGTAGGTGAAAGTTCTGAGCTCCAGGGCTCAGGGTGGATGGAGCTGACCGTCCTGGAGCCTGTGGTGATGGGTCAGGATGAGGGCCACAGACCTGATCCATCCACTGCAGTGCGGACACAGGCAGGAAGTTTCAATAACACACTGTTATTTTACCCCATAAAGACCCAGAACTATGTTTTGGGAAGACTTCCAAATGAAATTTTCTATACATTTACCGATTACATTACAAAATGATTTATCACCATGTATTCTAATACAGTTTTGTCTGTATTTTTGCAATGAGGTATTTTCTCTTTTGAATTTTATGACCATGTAGGTGTTCTTAGATTAGTAAATTTAAAGGTTATTATCTCAAAACAGAGAAAAATTGAAACATGATATTTTCAGCTAAATGCAGGCTATAATTAACCCATAAAGGCCCAGTGGCAGTTCCCAATTGAATTTTTCTTTTTAACATTTCTTAAGTGATTTATCACCATTTATTATATTATCCTCTGTAATTTGCATTTTTCTATGAAAATCTGGTGTTTTCCTGTATTTTATTTATTGATTATCATGTCTTTGCAACAAGTACTGAAGTACACTCAGAGGTTAATTTGAGAATCTTCAGTGACTTTACTAAACCAAAAAGCAACTAATAATAATGCACATTGACAAGTTACTTTTTCAGCAATTTAACATTAAAAACAAGCCACTGTCACTCTCAGACAACAACTGTCATTTACCAAACTCCATAGGTTTTACTGGTGAATCAATGTTGTAGAAGATGACAGTTTTTCCACATGCGGTATGGAGCCTCTGAACGTCCAGAGACAATGGTGTTTCCATGTTCATGTTCATGAGACTATGGATGTGTCTGTAAAAAAAAAAAAAAAAAAAGCATCTGATGCTGAGAAACTGAATTTTCCATGAATTATTCCACTGTATTGATAGGATTAGTGGCTCAAAAGTTATTTAACATTTTAGATCAGTAGATGCTTTGGGGTCTTTGAGGGTTAAATACTTGAGCAAGCATCAGGTAAAATCACAGGATAATACAAGTAAAAATACATGGAAAGAACTCTTATATAGTGAGCTATTTAAAACTGTTTCAGTATTCAGGCAAATCCATGGTACATTTGCAATGCTTAGATTAAAGCTAAATGGAATCAAATATCCACTTCAATCTACTTTAATATCTCCCTATTCTCTTATGATTAATCTTGGCTTGTAAAAGTGTATTTAACACACACTGTGTAGCAAAGAACCCGTTGGTTCAGGTATGTCACATCACTGTGCATGTGTAATTTTACAAATCTTTAAGTTGGGATATCACAAAATCTGTAACAGAGTTGGTTGTGCAGCCCAAGAGAAAGGATCAGGAGTTTTTTAAAGACAAAATTAGCTACAGTAATTCTGTTTAAACCACTCGTTCATCTGTCCTATAATTATAGTTTAATACCTGAGCATTTAAAGCCAGTGGAATGATTATGTAAGAAACACAAATGAAATGTGCATGTAAAGTGGACAGTGCTTTGCAGCAAGTGTGTATGCACCTTTCCAGTGCACTGGTACTTACTTTTCCAGATGAACCCAGGGTGCCTCAGTAACATTAATAATTCACCTCATATGTCTGCACACTAAACTGACTTTGGTTGCAGCATTACATCATCACTGACTCCTGGCAATGCAACACCTGGAGACTTGAGGGTGGGGCAGGGGCTGCTGTACAAACATATTAATAAAATACACAAGATAGTAAACTAGTAATAAAAATAAAACATATTAAAACCGATCAGAACAGGTACTAATTAAAAAGGATAAATACAACCAGTAGATAATACCGTAGTAAAGGTCTAAGAATGCACCTGATGCAAACAAAAAACATTTAATGGCATTGAATTTGCAAACAGCTAATAAAAAATTAAAAAAAAAAAAACACAAAACATATACCTATGTTGAACATAGATTAAAAAAAATAAACACTGCAGATCTGGCATGACATACAAATATCAGTACTGAAATATTTAAATGGTTGAAGTACAAAATCCAAATAAACCGAGGTGGCCCTTGTTCTGCATTTAACTCTGAGTAGAGGTAGAATTAGACACAACAAAATTCCAGAAACAGTATAGATTTTTCATCGCAGCCAAATTTTATTGTTATTACATTTGCCTTTTCTCATGTGACTGAAGGGAGATAATTATCATGATGTTACACATGATCATGTCAAATAATTGTGACATGGTGATTCTCTAATAATTGTGATGGGCTTAGATGTAAGATGTAAACATTGAATAATAACATAGAACTGAGCTGAAGAAAGGACATATGAGTCATCCCCACTGTCAGTCCATGTGTTTGTGTCAGTGGATTGATATCTGGTATCAGTATCCTCGTCCACACGCACACAGACACAAAATGTGTAAATGAAATGTAAGACAAGTGTCTAAATACATAAGGAATTGACAGGACACACTTCTGTCACCAAGGAAACCGTGTGTTTGTTTTGTTTCCTGTTTATCACGAGGATATAACTTTGCCTTTGTGGTATTGAATGACGTGAACAGATCTTCACTTAATTAACAATCTGAGATGGGAGTTGACATGTATTCCTCAGCAGGAAGCCTGTGTGATATGACATAAGTAGTATATTCCATTGTTGTTTGAGGACAATGAGGATTTCCCTTCCTGATTAGATCAGAGTTATGTCTGGATTGACACACCTGTGTGTTAATGGGACAGCCTCAGGTTTCCCTGCTTATATATCCACATAGCTTTGTGTCTGGAGCATCCTCTGAGGGCGTACATGATCACAGGAGGAGTTTTAACCGTGTATTTTACCTGTTATTTACGTCATTACCTCATGGTTTTGTTTTGGGTGTGGTGACACATAATCTTCTCACATGCTCATGCACAATAAAGAGCTGCCTGCTCAGGAGGATTGATGCTGAAAACACTGCATTAACAATTAACATCTTATTTTAACAGTTGTTGTTTTTTTTTTTTTTTAAATTTTGCAAAATGATCGTTAAAAATATTAACCACCCACATACTTGCTTTGGATGAAGTTGGTGTATGGTTCATCAGAGCGAATACTTGACTTGATACATGTGAGAAAATATTATTATCTTCAGATTTGTCAGATTCAAATGTCTGATTTAGTTCTGTGAAAGCTGTCGTGTCTAGTCCTTTATCACTGGGTGCAACTGATTCTTCTGGACTGGCTACAATATAAAATACATGTGCAGTGTTGGAGCATTTCTATAGAAATAGTAATATCATTATCACACCCTGTTTTTGTTTAAAAAGAGACAAACTATTAAAAAACAGGGGAGCGCTACAGAGACCAAAAATACTTCACAGTCCTATCTAATTTACCAGGAATCAAAATGTAAATTCTGTTGTCAGTTTAGTCAGGATTTAACTGCACTTTCAGAAAAAGCCCCATGAGCTGAAATCTTAAAACCAAAGATGATTTCCAGACACAGGGTAGATGTCCATGTAGACCTGCAGCTGGAGCTTATACTACTACTACTAATACTACTACTAGTACTACATCTAATACTACTGCTACTACTGATGCAACCTGAATAATAAACAAAACTGATTAAGACTGATTATGTCTCTCTCACTCTCTCTCTCTCTCGCTCTCACACACACACATGCTGCATGGTTTTCAAAATAAAAGCCTCATTAAAAATGTTAAATAATGAGTATTAACATGTATATAGATACAAAAACTGCGCAAAAAAAAAAAAAGGGGTGGATTGTGATGGGTAACAGTTGGCGGTATAGGAGGTGGAGGCCAGCCTGGTTTTCTTCTGGAGTTCTAGTTGTAAGGTTCTGCTTAGTTGCTAAATTGATTTTTTTGCAATTTAATCCTGAAAAAGGCAGAGTGTGAATCAGTCTTTGCAGGAGTAATAATGTGAAAGTGTGTGTGTCTTCCAGGTGACCTGCTGTAGCCATGAGGGAACCCTCATCCCAGCGCTGCCTGGGTCCTAATGTTTACCGGGAGGCACCTGACGGGGGCTGGGGCTGGGCCGTGGCTGTGGCCTTTTTCATAGTGGAGGTGTGCACCTATGGGACCATCAAGAGCTTAGGCGTCTTCCTCCAAGATTTAATGGACGAGTTTGGAGAAGGGAACAGCCGAGTGTCATGGGTCATCTCCATCTGTGTGTTCATCTTCACATTCACTGGTCAGTCACTGAGGCCGTACCGTGTGTTTTACTGTGTTCTTCTTGTGTCAACCATTTGAACATCTGCTGTCCAGTTATTCTGGTTTGAATAAAACCGTAGTGAGAAATAGAGCTGCAGCTATCGAATATTTTTGTAATTGATCATTTTCTGATTCAGTACAATTAAAAGTATATCTAAAAATATCTATAAATTTAAACAACAGTGAACAAGTGAAATGACATCTACTAATGATATGTGCACTGCTGTCTTCAATACATTTGGATTCAACTTACACCCTGAATCATGAGCTTTGTGAATTAAATTGATTTGGATGATGTTTAGATGAAATGACAGTGTTGTTTCTTAAACCCAGCCCCCCTATCCACGATGCTCAGCAACTATTTCGGCTATCGTCCAGTGGTAATGATGGGAGGTTTTCTGATCAGTCTGGGAACCATAACCTCGGCCTTCACCAACTCCATCAACGAGATGTACATTACCATCGGCATCGTCTCAGGTACTTACAAAACTGACCATATATGATCTGTTGTTTTGTTTTACAGTTGTAACGTGCCATGTAAAGAATGACTGTTTTGCTCTTGCAGATATTTGTCTCGTAGTCTGCCTGTAGTGAATGATCTTAGGGGACTTCTAGCAGTGTCAACAACAAAATCTCCACTATTTGAATTCTCCTGGATGGACTGACAGAACTGAACAAGAAAAGCTGCAGCAGCATAATATTCTCTTCCCCAGCAAAAAAAAAAAAAAAAACAAAAAAAACCAAATTTCCTTTCAGTTCAAGATTGTCGGATCTTGAAATGGCTGAGGAAGGAAGGTATCAATTGGAATCAAAGGATTGATTGAAAATCCTTTTCCAGGCGAAGACCAAATTGGTGAACAGAGTTCATTAACTTGTTTTTTCTTCTTGGACAGAAAGCACTGCTAGCTCTCCCACCGTTACCATTTCTTCTTTTCAAATGGATCGCAGCTAACTTGGTGCCCCTCTCCTCTCTCCCCTGTTTCTCTCTCTCTCTGTTTTTTTTTTTTTTTTTTTGTCTTTACATGCCTTTTGTCTTCCAGCAGCTGCAGTAACAAAGCTGAATCACCTCAAGCACCCTGACACCTTTGACAAAGGAGTGACCTGACAGCTAGATCTTTGACCCACAGTCCCGTAGTGTTCGTACCATGCGGGCCAGTGGCTGTCATGTCCCCTTTTCTCTTCTCCTCTCTGTTTGCAGGCCTTGGCTACTGCCTTACCTTCCTTCCCACTGTCACCATCCTAGCCCAGTACTTTTCCAAGCGCCGAGCCCTCGTCACCTCAGTGGCTTCATCTGGTGAATCCTTTGCAATATTTGCATTTGCTCCAGGTGAGTGTTGATTAAGATTTTTCCCTTGTCATCAAATATGTAGGATTAGTGAAAGGCTTATAGTTATGACTTTAACTCATTAAGACATCTTGAGCATTGATGCAAAATTAGCACTTTTGCTGCTAGATTTAGCAACTTTCAGTCTACCCTAGAAACTCTTTTTTTTTTTCTTCAAAAACCTTTGGCAACAAAGTTAGTTCATTTTAGCAACTTTTGAAAAGTGACTCAAAATGCTGAAACACATTTTTTTCCTCTAAATGACATGAAATGATTTTTTTCAGAAAAAACAACAGTCTGTCTGTAGTTGTAAAAGTCAGTGTTGAGAACTTTGACACTTTGTTGGTATATTTAGGGATTTTGAGACTTTTTTTTTTTTTTTAAATCAAAAAAAGACAAACAAATTCATCAACTTCTTCTGGTGTTATTGGAGACTTTGTTCATTATGGTGAAGAATGTTCAAGTTTTACTGTGACCTGTAGGCCATAAGGTTAAAAACGAAACCAAACTGAAGAATATAAACATAAAACCTAAACAAACAGATAAACTTAAGTATCTCTTCCAGAGTGTCTCTTTTGGGTGACTTTAGCTGGTCCCTATGCCCAGATAAAGGAGGAGTGATGGAATTGGGACATTAAAAAAATAAACACTGACTTTTCTAAAATATGTTTAGAATTTCAGTTCATTTGTAGTTCTAAACATAATTAGTGTTCTTATACTCACTTTTTGTCTCCTTGTTTCCTCTCTCCTACATCGTTCATTACAATTACATGCACATTTACAATTCTGCAAATTAGGCAATGATGTAATATTGCTACTTCTTGTTGCTGCTTGTAGGACAGACAATAGATACTTTCCTTACTGAGGAGTCAGAAACACTCATCTTGAGTGAAATGAAGTTCCTCTGTGCTTTGTGTCTTCCTCCAGCCTTCACTATAATGAAGGAACATATCGGCTGGCGTAACTGTCTGGTGATTCTTGGCATCCTTCAGTCTTCTGTGATTGGCTGTGGGCTTCTTCTTCGGCCAATAATCATCAAGCTGGAGCCTGAAAAAGTGGAGGAAGACTCTGAGAAAGAGCTGCCGCCTCTGAAGCAGTTGGAAGCTGTTTATGAACTGGAGAACGAACAAACCAGAACCTCCATCAGCTCAGGAGTGTCTCGGGGCTCAGAGGACTCAGGTGTCACATCCCTGTCAGCTTCGAATGTAGACCTCAGGACTGCAGGACCAGAATCCAAGGCTCTGATGGTGTGGGAGAGGCAGGACAAAGAAAGCCAGGAGCAGTTTCTGTCCACACCTGCCAGCCCAGACAAACTCACCCAGGAGGGGGATAAAACAGACTCAGAGGCTGGCCCTCTTCAGTCCTCTCGCCCTAAACTCCTGGACTTTTCTGTGCTCAAAGACGGTGCCTTCATCTGGTACTCCCTCTTTGGCCTGTTTGCCACGCTGGGCTTCTTTGCCCCCCAGCTCTACATCATTGAACTGAGCAAGAGCCGTGGTGTGGAACCTAGCATGGCGTCCTACATGCTCTCTGTGATGGCTGTGGCTGAGATTTTCGGTCGCTTGTCTATCGGTGTGATCTTGAACAGAGTTCAGTTCCGGAAGACGCTGGTCCTGCTGGTCTGTGTGGTTCTTTTGTGCCTGGTGCTGGTCGCCTTCACTATGGTGTATGAGTTCTGGGGCCTGATAGTCTGCTGTGCCCTATATGGCTACTTCATGGGTACAGTGGGCTCCACACACATCCCCTTGCTGGCTGAGGAGGATGTAGTGGGCATCGAAAAGATGGCATCATCTGTTGGCGTGTATGTCTTCATCCAGAGCTTTGCTGGGCTGGCTGGACCACCACTTGGAGGTACAGGATTGTTTTTTGTCTTGTTTCTGACTTCTGCCTAATAAAACGGTGCTGTAGGGATAACAGGCTTTCATTACAGGTGAAAACAAGACAAAGCTGGTAGCTGTTTAATCAATCTTTTATCATTAGAAATCAGATGAATCCTTCACTGAAAATTTGAGTGAAAAGTAATTAGTAAAACTGCACGTCAGTAAAAGTGAACATCAAACTAACTGCAAAAAATCAGAGTGGGGGTGGTTCTCATTTTTTCAAGCTATAATTTCCCTCAAAGTTTGTTGATTAATTGGTTTACCTCAAGTTTTATGGAATAAACCAGATGTTAGTATTGTGTGGCGTTCCTCAACTAAACTTACTGGGAGTTTCCCATTAGTTTTTGAAAGACAGAAGGAAGCTCCATGGCAAGAAAAAGTGCTTTGACCTGTATTTTAATTTACCATTGCCAAAAGTAAATCACTTAATCTTATGCTGTAAATGAACTACAGCGCAGTCACATGATTTCAAGTAAGGAAGTGTGAAATGACCAAAAATATCGACACAAAAACTATTTGTAGTTATAGTGATCCTAATAAATGTCAAATATCTATGACTTTGTGCGAAGACTAATTTCTACATCAAAGTTAAAGAAACCAGATGACTAATTGTGGTTTAAAGCTATTCTTTGTAGTCAGAAGATGACATCCAAAAACACATTCCATGAATCTAGAAGAAGAGGAAGTCATTTACTGTAACTGTGAACAGTACAGTGCGTATGATCTGCATGTTATTCTTTTACTCCAGGGGTGCCCAACCCTAGTCCTCGTGAGCTACTGTCCTGCATGTTTTAAATGTTTCCATTTTCCAGCACACCTGATGGTCGTTGTCAGGCTTCTGCAGAGCTTGAGGATAGGCTCATCATTTGAGTCAGGTGTGTTGGAAGAGGGACACATCTAAAACATGCAGGATAGTAGCTCACGAGGACCAGTGGGCACCCCTGCTTTACTCTGTGGAGTAAGCAAACTGGATAGTGTGTTTGTGCCCTCTAATGGCCTGTAACCTTCATGGATCAGCTGATGTTTGGCATTCCCTGTCATGCTAAAAGCTGTCTGTTCTTCTTACAGGTGTTTTAGTGGATGTGACACATAACTATGGTGCTGCTTTCTACTCGTGTGCTGTGGGCATGGGTCTCAGTTCGATCTGCCTGGCCCTGGTCAGCCCAGCCAAGTCTGGCCTATGCTGCAGAAAACAAGAGGCAGTGAAGAGCAATGATGAAACAGACAAAATGTCCCAGGACTGTGAGCAACCGGACTTTTTGGATGTGGATCTGGGTCCAGAGGAGAGTCCTGTCCGAAAGACTGTGGGTCAGAGCAGCGCCTCTGTCATTTGAACCGAGAAGTCAACACACTGAACCAAGCAAACCCACATCCACATAATCCACAGCTGCTGCCAGTTTCTATCTCAGGTCCCACTCCCTCACTCTCTGACATGCTTGAAGTTCACAGTCAGTCCTGTACGACCAAAGACTAATTTATCTGTGACATTCATACAGGTCTGGTCTCCAGTAGAAACTCGCTTTACTTGCTCATATATCTTAATTCCATTCAGACAGGAGGACTTTTATCTCAGGAAAGATGTACCATTGTCATGGACTGACTTAGAACATTGGAGAACAGCTGTGATGTCATAGCTGTGGTGTTGCATGGTTGTATGTGAAGGTGCATCCCACTGTGTCTCAGCTTTCATATCCTGCATGGTTGGGGGTAGGGGGGTCTATCACTGTACCTGACACCAAGAAGGTTCTAATGCTTGACTATTCACTCATCCAATCAGAAAGTCTGCTAACAGTTTCAGTTTAGACATTACATATTTTATATACAACAGTTTTGGAAATGTTATTGCACATTTAACCCTCCTGTTGTCCTTGGGTCAAAATGACCCACCACGGTGTTAAAAGCCGAAAAAAATTCCCCTAAATGATATTTTTTCAACTTGAAATTTGATGACTTTTCCTAGATTGACCCCAAAATAAGAAAATGTGAATTGTTGCCTTTATTTGTATTTCCGTGTAAGCTGTACAAAAAAAGGCACGAAGATTGTCTTCAGGTCAAAATGACCTGACAGGCAAACTGAGTAGAAATCACAATCACAGAGTTAGTTTCATGTGAGAATGTTTTAGTTCCGTCTCAGATCAATCAATATCAGACGTAAACAACACAGACAGGTGGTCTTCTCACAGACTGCACTGCCTTTGATCGGACCCAAAAGGAACAATACTGGCCCTTTGTGGATTTGTGGTTTCTTCAAGCAAAATAAGATTTGGTGTTTCAAATTCAATTAAGCTATTTATATTGGGGATTTAATGAAGATGAGTCATTTTGAGCCAGATGACACGGGGTGTATACAGAGTACGAGGACAACAGGAGGGTTAAAAATCCAAAAGGACAGCGATATATGATGCACATACAGACTCAGATCTGCTGCACTCAATTGTCATTATGTCTACAGGGATGTAACACATGCTTCAGTAACAGATTCTGTCAGATATAAATGTCCAGGTGTCTCTATGCTACATATGATTCCCATAGTTTTTTAATACAATAATTCCTCATTGTCCTTGTGCATTTTGTGAGCTTGTTTCTGTGATAGCCTGGTGAAGTGTACTGATGAAGAAACAACTGAAAAACTTGAAGAATCTGCGACCCATTTTCCACTGAGGCTCAGACTGAGGGAGGGATTACCATGACCAAAAAGAACCAATAAAACATTGCTACTGTCATAAAAAAGATAGAGAAGAAAAAACAGCTTCAGATGGGAAGAGAAATCCAAGCAGTGGCTTGAAACTGGCTGCTAATGGTATTGATTGGCTACTATCTTCAAAAACACAGATTTGGTCATACGTCTTAAAACTACATTCCATGACCCCAATTATCCAAAATTATTACTTCTTGTCAGCTAGCTTGGTAGATATAATGTTATGATGCTTCTTTTGAACATTACCACTGACAAACCTACCTACATACACAGACCTACACAGTGATGTAGTGATACGGTTCTGTGGAAAACCAAACCAGGCCCTAGAAAGCGGAACTCACCGTAAACAAACAGACAACCAGAATCGTCTTCTGTCAGTGGCCAGTCTCAGAGGAGGAGCATCATTGTGTTTTCTGCACATTGGGCCTAACACTAGAAGATGCTATTGATATCAGAACTTACAAAAATGGTGTCGAAAGCCTGCATAAACATGATGAATGTCGCCTGTATCACCAGTGGTGTCGGCAAATTATCAACCAAGTATGGACTGTTGAGGGGTTTGAAACTTATCATGAAATCTACATACATATACATGTCGGTGAGGAGTGAAAAAGAATTACAGCAAACTAATTACACATGGTTCCTAAAACAGGCCTGGACTACTAAACTGTGTTTAAGCGTGGGGGGAAAAAAAAGGTGACTGCAGCATGTTCATATGAAGGATTTACGAACTGATCTGCTAACATGAGTGATTTTTGCACAAGGCCCATAATTGCTTTGTCCTCGTGGATTGACAATTTCATCGCACTAAACACTTTTGTATTGCTAAGAAATGCGTGCGAAGTCCAACGCTTATGTAATGCAACTGTAATGTGTCGCCCCCCTCAAAGCATTCGAACTGAAGGATGTGAGCCACGAGAAGCCATGTTTTATGATGGTCAGAACTCACACTGTTGGTTGATGTTACATATGCACTGGTGTTAGCTGTAGCAACACTGCATCAGCGTTTAGTGTTAGTTTCGAACCACCACAGCTGCTGGCACTGGGTCAGACTTTACTTCCCCTACTCTGCTGCTTCAGCTAAAAACATTTTCTTATTGTCATGTTTTTATTATCATGTTTTTTATGCCATAAACGGAATGCAATGATGACTTGGATTTGCAGGGGCTTCTCCTGATGACCAGGCTGAGTGAACACACACACTTTAGTGTCAGGTGAACTGTTCATGTATAAAAGGGTGAAGGATGGATCTGAGTGAGTCCTCGGTCCTGACTCGGATCGCCTCCACACCACCTTGTCATGACTTGAAATAGAGTTCACAAAGCTGTTTTTAATCACTGTCTCTCCTTTTTTTTGAAATCTTTATACCAATGATCTTTTGTTCTTTTTTAGACAAACTTTTTATTTTGTATTTAATTGAGGCACCATGCCGCCTGATAAGTGCTGTACTGCTTTACTTCTTTTGGAATTAAAATCTCCCATAAACCTCAAACATGTGGAATGCGGTTCTGTGTATCTGTACAAACAGATGGGATGTATGATGCTGAAGAGTTTTCAGTTAAATAATATTATCTTCTCATTCTTTATTATCAAACTATTATCATTACAAGCTTTCATGTAAAGTGGAAATGATCATTTTTGTTCAACAGGAAAATGGCTAAAATTTCAACCTTGCAGCTAATGGGAATGTGGTGATATGGGCTGTTTATCTGACTCCGTAAACAAGTAAGCAGTTACTTATTTGTTTCATTTTTAGCTTCATTTTCTTCAGTTTTTACCCCTGTCCAACTTTTGGCCAGACGGGTTTTGTAATCATTCTGTCGGCTGTCCCTTCAACAACATAATCCCATTATCTGAAGAATACATCGAGATATTCATTCATCCATATTCTGAACCACCTTTATCCTCACTAGGGTCACTTGGAGCCTATCCCAGCTACTTAAGGGCGAAGGTGGGGTACACCCTGGACAAGTCACCAGTTCATCACAG
>JAQQZY010000001.1:28912695-28925040 GCA_030068375.1 Ostorhinchus rueppellii
ATAAAACCTTAATTTAAACCCCCCCCCCCCCCCCCCCTTTGGTCACTGGCTGCTGTTTAGGGCTTTTTCCATGAAATAAATGTGTAATTTTGATTGAGAACATTCTTTGTGTCCTTCTGCCTTTATGACTGTCCATACATATCAACCTGGATGTGGCTGACATGGTTAAGCTACGTTCAGACTGCAGCCGATGTGGCCCAAATCTGACTTTTTGCCACTATTTGACCTGTATCCAACCTGTTAAAGACAGTCTGAACAGCACAAATCCGATTTTTTTTAAAAATCCGACCCAGACTACTTACATATGTGGTACTAAATCTGATATATATCGGATATTTTGCAATCTGCGGGCGGGTCACATTTATCCAACCTTCACGTCATTGAAATCGCCGGAGATGAGTGTCTTATCATGAGAGTGTTACGGAGAGGTGGTCACAGATATATTTAAGTTTTTTCTTGTATTGGAAAATTCTGAATAAAGTCTGTGTCAGTGAAGCAGCTAACTTCACTCTCCCACCACTCCTGACTCCGACTCCACATTCAAATACTCCGTTGTACAGACGTAGCAGCCAGAACAAAAATCCTGCCCTTTTTTAATCTTCTACTTAAAATGATTTGACTGGTGGTGACTTTGGTTTCAGACAAACTTTATCAGTGCCACACATGCCGATACAAGATGCCTCCATATTTACTTCCATGGTCCCGTATGACGTCAGGACCTCTTTTGCACATGTGGGTCACTTCAGGGTCGCATTCAGTTCATACTGAGAACTAATAGAAGTCGCATTTAATTTGTAACATGAATGAGCACAGAAAAAATCCAATTTCACAAAAAAATACAAATTGTGCATTAAGACCTGCTGTGTGAACGTAGCCTTAGACAAGAGTCTGTTATTATACTTAGATCATCATCCCAGAACAATTAAAAAAAACCAAAACAAAACATCAAACTTTCTCTGTTTCTTTGTTTTTTGGGCCAGTTATTATCTCCCTTCATTTATCTCTTCATCTGTTACCCGTCTTGCATGCTGCCACATACTTCATGTATAATTCCCACAGACAGTCCTATGTGTTTTGCATGTGCGAGGGCATTCGCTGGTGTTGTGTGTGCTAATGGTGTCTTGCACGAGTCAGGAAAGAGCAAACACGGATCAGTGACCTTCGCACTGCTACATTTTTAAAACAGCCCGTGAATAATAGATTAAGTTGGAATAAAGCACAAAAGGATGAAATATGAATTAAAATCATGTGAATTACAGAGGCAGTGGCCAAGGGAGAGACGGCGCGAGCGATAGAAAGAGGGACGGACGACTCAAAGAGAATAAACGAGCAGCTGTTGATGAATGATGCTACAGATGCCACAAGGATAAGAACTTGCACCACGTAACGGCCGGCATCATCAGTGAAGAGATAGTTCTGTCAGAAATGCATCCAAACACAGCCCCGCTCTCTGCTAAGACTAAATAAACTGTTCTTATCACAGTATGCTAATTATTCTAATCAACCATCTTGTTATATTTAGATAGGGACATCACTGCGCTGATTCTAAAATGTAACTACAAGCAGCTTTGAGCATCACCAGAGACCAGTGAGCAGCAGTAAATGGCAGCAGATTACATAAAAACGATCCGAAAATGTACAAAGCACTCAAGGGGGAAAATATTTCAGAAGGTAAAAAGTGTCTTTACTCTAAATTAAATCAAGTCTTACCTTGGAATTAACACAATCCTTTCCGGTATGTATGAATGGGAAAAGCTGCAAATACAATTTAACCCTTTCATGCACACTGGTCACTACAGTGGTCAGTTATTCTCCAGCTGTTCTCTTGTATATTCATGGGTTTTGTTGTTTTAGTTCCATATCAGCCAACACAGTGGACACTTATGCACCATCCCATAATACACTGCAGTTCATACCATTACTGTAACTTTGCTGTTCTTGACAAACCTGATCTGTAGTAACATGTTTCAGTGTAAATAATTGCTAATGATTATAAAACTGTCATTAATAGTTTCTGAATCACATTTTTTATTTTATTTTTTTGCATATTATGTCCATGAAGTGAGTAATAACTAGTATTAGAGTAGGATCAAATGTGAGAGAACATTAGGTTAACTCTATGAAAACTGTTTTTATTTCATAGTTTTCACACTGTACATCACTTCCTGGTGATGATTTCTTTGCTTCAAACATTAAAGGCGTAGTGTCCAGCTGAATGGACATTATTACCTCCACCAAGAAGGTTATGTTTTTGCCAGGGTTTGTTTGTTTTTTTGGATTTTGATGAAATTTTCAGGATATGTCTGCTCTGGGTCAAGGAAGAGATGATTAAATTTTGGAGACAATCCACATCACTGTCTGGATCCAGGAATTTTTTAAAGGTCCCATATTATGCTATTTTTCAGTAACATCATATAGGTCTCAGAAGCCCAAAAACATAGTATTTAAGTTTGTTTGCCCCCAAATCATCCTTTGTTCGGAATTTCAGCGGTCAAGAAAGTCACTCTCACCAGCCCTCCTCAGAACAGGCTGTTTCTGGGCCTGCTTCTGGGTATGCAAATGAACGCATCTGTCCACGCCCACTAACCCTCCCCTCTCTGGGAGAGGACGTGGCTTACGCATGTGGGCTTACGCTAGCGGTGCTACGTGCTAATATTGATTGTGAAGCCATGGCTCGTCGGGACGCAGTAGTTCAGCCATACCAGTTCGACCCAGAGTCTGACCCAGAAGGAGATGCTCCTGATGAAGTCCCGACTCTGCGGCTGCAGCAGGACGTTTCCGAATGGTTAGTCAACAATATCCTGTGTCTCAGATGTATTTGTAGTTTGTTCCTGTGTGTTATTGTTACAGCTACTACGTTGTTGCTAACGCTAGCTTGATGCTAATGGTAACTTACTGTTTTACTTACCATCATATCAGAGGTACTTTGCCAGGGTGGGGGCACAGTCAGGGGGAGGAGTTAAATCCGCTTATTACGTCATAAGCGGACCCAACTCAAACTCAGCCGTTTAAGCAGGCATTTTCACAAAATGTGGTGGAGCAAGGCAGGGAGGAAACAGAAGAGTTTTCAAATTCATAATGAGGCTACTGCAACACACACTACTGTAAGAACACTTTCATAAAGTGAGATTTGCATAATATGGGATCATTGCACAATAGGGCATGGTGGCACAGAGTTGCTTATGAGGTCACTCAGGGCCATCTAGTGGAGGAAAATACAAGCACTACCTTAAAACCAGAGCAGACATGCGTATCCCGAAAATTTCATCAAAATCTATCAAACAAACAAACAAACAACCAACCAAACAAACAAACAAACCCTGGCAAAAGCATAACCTCCTTGATGGAGGTTTAAAAAAGTACAAACACTACCTTGGCGGAGGTCTGTGCTCTCCGAGTGCTTTCCGGGTGTTGATGTAATATTCAGATCACACCAGTAGACTGAACCATTATTTAAGTTTGTCATAAACTAACACAGACATTTGACGTCATTACTTTAGCTTCAGCATCAGTCACATGTTTTGTATACGTGATGTTGATAATGCCCGTCACAATGAGTTTCCCAGTAATAAAGCAACGCATGCTAAGCTCTGTCTCATCTTTTATAGAATGCAAAGTAAATGACACACATAAATATCACAGTTGATAGAAAAAAAAAATTCAATTGTGTTGTTTTATTCATGCCTAAAGAGGAATAAAAACACTCAGGAAAAAAAAGTCTGGACTAAGGTTCTTATAAATCATGCATGAAAGGGTTAAAGCTACATGTCTTCCCCTGCTGATTGAAATCCTCTGAAAGTGAGTGTGACCTTTGCTTTGTGTTAGTTTGTGTAATGTCGGTTTGTCATTTGATTGAAAAAAAAAAAAAAAAAAGAAAAGCTAAGAAAGGCCTAAACTAGACTTTGAAACAACAGACCTGAGCTTTAGAGACTCGTAAAAATTCATCATATGTATCTGGGAATTTCCTTCCTCTGTTCCTCGATAGCACTTTTAAATTTACCCATAAATTAAGAAGGATTTGACCTCAATTCAATCATTTTACAGTGGTGAAGCTTGATATTTCAATCCATTCAGTTCAATTGATATTCCAAACCGTCAACAGCAGGAGGAAGTCTGACATCAGAACACACTCTGGACAAAAGCACCAACTAATCCACCCTATGTATCCACAGACTGTACCAGTCACTGAATTCAGTATAAAGCTTACTGTTTACACACATCTGTACTCAAAGTTGAAATACTTTGTGACCTTAAGTATAAATTTTGCTTATCTATTCTTCATGTCCAAACAGTGGCCACAGTGGAGTGTTTTAAGTCTCATTTTAAGACCCACTTTTATTCTCTGGCTTTTAACTCCGATGAGTTGTGTGGTCTATGTCTTTTATGTATTTATTTATTTATTTATATTGATTTTAGTACTTTAACTATTTGATTTTATTGTTTTATTTAGAGTACTGTTGTAGTGCTATGTACTTATGTATTGTTTTTAGCATTTCTTTTAATTGTTTTACAGCTTTTATGATGTGCAGCACTTTGGAAACATTCTTGTTGTTTAAATGTGCTTTAAAAATCAAGTACACTGGATTGGATTTACTGGCGTAATTATTTTTCAGCTGACTTTTTAATTCTACTCCTTACATTTTAAAAATAGCCTCGTTACTCCTATTTCGTTTCGATTAGTTTTTTCGTCATCGTGTAAATTAAAATAAACAAACAAACAAAAAACTATGCAGGTAAATGCCACCATCTGGATACAGTGAATTTGATTGTTTAGATTAGACGTACAAACATATACCATTCCTACACCCTATTGGTTTGTATGTGATCCATCCCATCTGACTTTTGCACCATTCTAATACTTATATTTAACTCATGTCTTCTGCTCTGTGAAACACGCTCAGTGGGACACATATATGGTTCTTTAATACATTTGTACTGGACTTAAATGTGTTCATGTTAAGTGTTCATATGTGAAACAGGTAGACTAATGCATCCCAAATGTTTCAACATGAACATTTTAATATAATGTTCTAGTCATTATAGCCTTTAGATAAATATTTTTTGGGGAGGTGGGGGCCCCTATGGCACCGCCTACACTTTTGTCCTAATGATATTTTCCCCCCTTACGTTTACTTTTATATTTGAGTAGTTTTGAAACCAGAGCTTTTACACTTTTACTGAGTAAAAGGCTTCAGTTGACACTTCAGCTTGTACAGAAGTCTGTTTAAACTCTAGTATTTATACTTCTACCTGTTTGTATTATGGTATCAACAAGTTTTCCTCTTCAAACTAAAACTCATTGACACTTATTTTGACAATCACTAAAAATAACAGTATCTTATGATCTTCAATTTCTGCATCAGTTTGCATTATCACTCTGTTAGCTTCACTGTTTTTAGACTGAAAACAGCCACAGTAAAACCATTAATCACCTCTGTTTTCTGTACAGTTTGTGTTGTCAGGAGCTGAACTAAACATCTGTTTGGAATCGAACAAATAATGTCAGAACTGTCATGGTTTAGTCTGCACCTTGATCAAAAACCTGCAAAATAATAACACCCCATAATCTATATCATAATACTGGGAGGTCTCAGGAGGTCTGTGTGTGTGTTTCTGAAAAACTGATTTTTTTTCACTGGCCACTGTGGCTCCTACAGGTGAGGACTAGTCCCATGTCCACATTAAATACCTTTTTTCTTTAACAGCCTGAGACCCAGGAAAGTCACAGTTTTAGCTTTTTTACATTAAACGGTTGTCTCGATTGGAAACTACATAATGCAGGTTTATATTTTACATAATGCAGGTAAATATTTTTTATTCATTTTTTTATATATATATATATTTGAATGGAATGTTCTTTGCATTGGATAACATCACGAGGATATAAGTCACTGTTTTAAAGTCAGGAGGGACTGATATAATTCATGTTGTGTCACATCTCTGGTAAGGCCTTTGGGGCAGCAGGTAGAGTTACCCTCGGACATGCTCAGATGGGCAGTTGATCTGGTAGTGACAGGCAGCAGAACCAACCCACAAAGATGGAAGACACTAAACAGCACGGTGGCCTCTGGATGGAAAAAATACCAGACGCAACAGTCAACCCACAAAGTACATACTGTGCAGGAAGGAGTTCTCTTTTCACAGAAGCACTTCCAGCTTAAAATACCACATTAACATGAAACATACATTAGTTGGGAGTTCTGCTAGCTCACCATAACACAGGGAGGTGTCAGAGCTTCTGTCTGTCTGTTTGTCTGTCTGTGTATCTGCACAGTTCTGAGAAACAGAGACATTTGGTATCTACAGCTGAGGAATAGTCCCATCTCTACTGTGTTTTGTTCCAATTGGGGAAAAGTCTTTTGGGATAAATTTGGGGGAGGGATAATAATTCAGGATAGTTTCAATATCTTGGTGCATTCAAGTTCCCATAGGAAATGTTCCCACAGCTAGAGGAGAGGATTTATCCACTGGGATTTAAGTTGGCAACTTTATACTTTCATAAGCCTCAGATTCCAACTCACCCATGTACAGGGAACAGTTATTTCCCCACCAAACTCCAGCCTATGCAGTGATTCCTATGAAGAGGACTGAAGTCATTTTTCAAAAAAGATCCTTCATTATTGTCGTTTACCTGTTTGTCTAGGGTTTAGAAACAGAATCAGTAAACATCAACAACTGTTGGGGAAGAAAAACAGGCATAGACACAGACAAATGAATTCCAATTCCAGTCTTTTACACACAAGTATGTGTTGTGATACATGTGAATTCCTGACCAGAAATGGAATTTTCCACCATCTTATCATTACTTCTGGTAAATTGAATCCCTTGCAGCAAACCTTGAACAACTTGGTCAAAACAACACTTGATCATGCACATGATCAACAGGAAACGTCTGTTGATACGAGCTGATACTTTGAGAGTGTTTCGTCCAAACGGTTCACTGAGTCTCCAGTGGCCTGTAGTAACCTGGACTTCAGCAGAAACATTTAACCCATAAAAAGCCAAACATCCACCATCGACTAAAACCATCTGCTGATGTAAAAAATGCTATACCTACTGATCCACTAATTCTATCAATACATGTAAATAATTGGTGTAACATGCAGTTTATCATCTTCTCATAGTCATCAGATATGACCCACTTGGACATTTGGAGGCTCTGTAGTTACCATAGAAACACCTCCATCTTCTACAACATTGATTCACCAGTAAAACCCATGGAGTTGGATCAATGACAGTGGATGGACACACTGGGATTATGTTCAGTTAATGATAGAGGTGTTAAAAAAGTGACTTTTTCTTCAGTTTTCTCCTAATATAATAACTCAACTTTATTTTGAGCTTCAATGAACTCGTAGATGATCAACAGATTAAATATAGGAAATACACCACTGTTTCCCTTTACCCATTCACCAGGAAACAAAGAAACTGGAACTCCTTAAAAATTTTCACTCTGGAAACCATTTTTAAAAACCTAAAATGTTGATAAGATATGCATGAGAAGTCCAAACTGAGAGAAAATATATTTTTTGCAAAATAGCTGCATTAGCGCAGACAACGGAGGATAGAGCTTTCACTTTGTCATTACTGAGAAAAATCTCACTTGTATAGTGTTTTTTATTTTAAATTCATCTATAAACTATTTGCATTTCTGTTGTTGCATTTCTGTTTGCCTTTTGTAATTTAACACATTTTATTCCATTTTATTCACAGTATTTGTTCCCTAAGTGTTTCCGTTGCAGTTAGTGATAAACGTCTCAACACTTTTCCACCTCTTCCAAGTGTAAAAACTTTTTTAGGGGGGTGTCTTGAGACTTTTTCCTTTTTTTTAAAGAAGTTTCTGTGCTTCCACTCAGGTTTTTTATGCATAAATTTAAAATGCATACAAAAACAGCTGAACCATACTTACTGTGGTACTACTTCCCTATGAAGAGCTGTCCAATTTATTGAAAGTCACCTTGGAGAAGTTTGTTGAAGATGGGTTCCCACTATTTTTCGATTATGGCTGAAAGTGGCCGACAGTGACCTGTATTAGATATGATGGAGCCTATTAATTCATCAGGCATTTTCTTTTCTTTTTTTTTTTTTTTTAAAGGTATTTCTTTTTGTTTTTTCTATGTTAACACAGCAGCATACATCAGATGCATGGAATTTGACCAAGTGTGGGTTAGTCAGGGGAACATCCAAGTGAACAATTTATCGGGCAAGTGCCTGTTCTTGGCCATTTCCAGATACGTTAGAAGACAGTGCCAGCAACAGTCCAAGTGAGGACAATGAGTCAACAATCTGAGGTCCAATGTGGTCTCCAGGGTCTGTAAGGTCCACCTGTGCATGAACAGTGAGTGGACCTGCTTTGTTCGGTACCAGGAAATAATGGTACTAATGTAAGGAATGATGTTCACAGGGTGGATGTGGATGTGGACAGGGGTCACTTATGTTGGTCTAATGTTCTAAAAGGGATGTTCTAATGTTCTAAAGTACATGTTCCTTTTAAGGTACACATGTTTTTAATATTTTTTTGTTTTGCTTTTTTTTTTCCACTTTCAGGTATGGAACCAAATATGGTAACTTCATTGACTTTGATTTTCTATATAATAATAAAACATTTTCAAAAATTTCACAAAAGTAATACAGTCTTTTTAGGTCATCCAATAACATACTAAGGTTGAAATTTTGATTTTCAGAGTATTTCTATGAGAGCGTATTATGCGTATCTGTTTTTTTTGTTTGTTTGTTTGTTTTGTTTTACAGATTTCCCCCTCTCCATTAAAAAAAACCCCAAACATGTATAGCTCATATATCTATATCAACAAGAGCATGCTGGGGCTGTAGGTAGCAATGTAGTGGGATGATTGAGTACCATTAACCAGTCAGAATCCTGAACGAAACGTTACTTCTGCTATGAACCTATGGAGATGTAGTTTTCCTGGTTCTGTGTCCAGCACATGTAACCAAAATAATGCAAATACATGAGCTGGTGATTTCATTTACAATTGCAAACTGCTTTTGTGATGTGACAGAGAGGATGAAAAAGGGTTGTTGATAACAGCTGAGTCTGTTTTTCAGTCCTAAATCATGACTTCATTTACCTTCGACTGAACTGAAAAGAACAGATAAAGGATAAACAAATAAAAATAAACCAAGTATGAAGTATGACAATGTGGAAAAACCTCATAAAAGCCTTATTTTATGATGAGTAAATTCATGAAGATCCTGTTAAGCAGATATAGTGGGAGCTAATTAGCTAAGATGCTAACATTCGCGAGCAAACGTCCTTATTTTCTCATTTAATCTGCTCCATCCTCTTCCTCTAAACTGGATCATTACATGTGAACTGGGTGAAGTATTCCTTTAGTCCATCCGAGAATGTCCTTTTTCGCGTTTCCCTCTATTTACATACAAATGCTAACACAGAGATTTGCCGAAATCTCCATTTTGGCTGAAGTTATTATAAATCTTTATTTACTGCGCGCATGCCGGTCGTTGTCGTGTAAACGATAGGCCCAAACACAGATAAAAATCTCTGTTTCCAAAATCCCCGGCTACGTGTAAACAGCCCCTAAGGCTGACCACGACTGGACAGGACTGAAATCTTATCTTGCTGCCAGAGGAAACATCAAGATCAACATCTGTGGGGTTCAGTGCTTTGGAAAAAAAAAAAAATCTAAACCAAACTGTGCTGAACCACATATATTAGGCAGGGCAAGTTAAGACAACGTTCGGCATGTCATTCAACTTTTCTAAGCATTGAAAAAGGGTTCAATTTGTGTGACGTGGCCACCCTCAGTGAATTCTCAGTGTGGTGTAAAGTGTTTGATGGCGGCTCAATACAAAATGAAAAATGACTTTCAACAGAAGTTCCATTTACAGCAAAAAAGTCGCTGCATGGGTCACAAATTGAGACATGAACTTGGACCTATGAAGTTTCCACCCACAGCGTCCCACAGCCTGCGGGTCTTTAGGAATAAAATGGTTTCTGTTGTGATCAGGGT
Source organism: Ostorhinchus rueppellii (assembly GCA_030068375.1). NCBI lineage: Eukaryota > Metazoa > Chordata > Actinopteri > Kurtiformes > Apogonidae > Ostorhinchus > Ostorhinchus rueppellii. The sequence continues at coordinate 28,922,688 of JAQQZY010000001.1, forward strand.
GTGTCCTTTTCATCACTGCTGCTCAGTGTGCAAATCTACTGCCATCCCATCCAATTGAAAATCTATTGAGGCTCCATCTTTGAAGTCCTCCAGATAGCGAATGATCAAAACAACAGAGTTCTTGCTCATCAGAAAAGCATCGACTGCTCTGTTGCAGATGCTCATTAAATTCAAAGATTGTTAAAATAAACTCGGAGTGAGACAACCTTATGGCTGCTCTTTGCCTTGTTCTGCTGCTGTGAAATGAGAGGGAGGAGGGTTCAGAGCGGCTCAGAGAGAATCTGCTGACAAACCTCATCAGAATGACAACACATCATCCCCGTAAAGCACAAGCTCTCCACGGATAGTTAACATCATGTTGAAAGCAAACTTTGTTTTGTGTTGTTGAGGTTTTCCTTCACAGTCTTGTAGAATCTCAGTCATGCTCAGTCAATGAGTCCATTCATCAAAGAATAAAAATTACCCGTTTTCCTGCAGGGCAGTTCCAGAACCACAGCCTAATCTCAACCCAGTTCTTTGTGTTACAGCAAGCAAAGGCCTGGCTCTTGGAGAGAAAAACTGGTTCCAGAGTGGCACCAGTTCTTTACTGGGTTATAAGCAAGAACCACTGATGTCAGGTGATGGAGCTGGGAATATAAGGTGATGTTCAGACCGCAGACAAATGTGGCCCAAATCTGATTTTTTTCCCCTCATATATGACCTGTATCTGACCTGTTCTGCTGCGTTTCCACTACATGCTACTGACTCAACTCGAGTCAGCACGACCTTTTTGCATTTCCATTACAAAAAGGGACCTAGAATCTGGTACCCGTACTAGTTTTTTGGTATCACCTCCACCAAGGTTCCTAGCGATACTAAACTATGCCGTATAAACACTGCAGACCACTGATTGGTCAGTTTTCTCTGTGACCCGTAAATGCAAAAATAGACAATAAATATAGCGGTACATTAATCCACATAATGACAGTCCAAAACTAGAGATGCAGTCTTAAATGGCTGATGTAAAAATTCAGACGAGACAACACGCAACAAGCGAGTTTTCAGCAACTGTGAGCAGATGAGACAGAAATAAATGCGCTGCATTGGAATACTGAGCCGAGTCAAGCAGGTTCCACGTAGTGGAAATGCGGCACTAAAGGGCTCAAATTTACCTAAACCCACTTTTATTAGTCTTTGGTTCATTTATTTGTGTAGACCCTAATATTTAGACCCTAATAGTTCATCCAGTTTGAATTTGAACCCTCCAGGTGCTGCAAAACTGTATTTCTATTCATTCTAGCAAACATTTAGTGGATTTCTACAACTTGTGTTAATTCCTTCTTGATTTGTTATGTTTATAACAATGTTTTTAACAAATGTTGTGTCACAACATTTGCACATATAAGGTTAAGACTTCTGATGAACATTTCTCTGAGTACGACATACAGTATTTGTGTGTCAGCAGCAGCGATTGTAGTCCGAACTGAAAATATGTCCAAACTTGGAGCCAATTACCTAAAAAATTCAGTTGTTGGTTGAACAGGACAGAGCAGCAAAGTCAACAACCTGGAGGAGGTGGGGCATTAAGTGGCTGATTTGCATTTAAAGGGCCAGCACTCAAAACGACCTTTCTGGTGTCATTACTCAGTGATAGGGTTGAAGATGGACCTGTGGAGTTGAATGAATGAAGAATTCAGACCCAAGCAGAGCATTTACAGTTAATGTAGACCACAGGGAAGTGTTTGAAAATGCATAATTCCATTTAAAAAAAGCTAAATATCAGTCCTTTAAAGACAGTTTGAATATCTGATACGTATATGTATCTGATATTTTGCAATGTTCAGTCAAAATGGCCAAGTAGCATTTATTCGACCTTTGAAATGTGACAAACGTCACAATTCTGAGTCCCAGGAGGAGGACCAAGAAAAACATACTTTCGTAAACACAGTGTGTGCCTGAGTGGTCATGTATTACATCAGGACCTCATTTGTGCATAGAGGTCACTTCATGGTTGCATTTAGTTCATACTCAAAACTGACAGAAGTCGCATTTAATGTGTGATATCAACGAGCAGGCGAAAAAATCAAATCTTACCCAAAAATCTGAATTGTGCATTAAGACCTGCTGTGTAAAAGTAGCCTAAGAGAACAGGTCCTAGTCCTTCAAGCTATGCCTCATGTGACCATATTTCATGAAAAATAAAACTAATTTATGGATCCCATTTGAACTTTATCATAATTACCTCCGCCAAGGAGGTTATGTTTTTGCTCGCGTTTGTCTGTCTGTTTGTCTGTCTTTGTACAAAATAACTCAACAAGTTATGGACGGATTTCGATGAAATTTTCAGGATAGCTTGGGAATGATACAAGGACCA
>JAQQZY010000001.1:29006742-29018647 GCA_030068375.1 Ostorhinchus rueppellii
GATGAAGTAATAGTACTCATGTAATGATGAAGTAATGGTACTAATGTAATGATGAAGTAATAGTACTAATGTAATGATGAAGTAATGGTACTAATGTAATGATGAAGTAATGGTACTCATGAAAGGAATGACGTGGTTAGGGGTCTGGATCAGCTCTGATGTTGGGCTAATGTTCTAAAATACATGTTCCTTTCACCTTATATGTGTTTTTCTTGTAGTTTTAATATTTACTTCTTGGATTTTTAAAAAAAATTGTTTTTCCACTTACAGGTAAGGAACCGAATATGGTAATTTCATAGACCTTGATTTTCTATATCATCATTTTTTGGTATTGTTGTTGTTATGTCCTCCAATACCACATTGAGGTTGAAATTTTGAATTACAGTGTATTTCTATGAGTGACCTATACAGGGTTAATGGCACCACATGTAAACCTTTGACTGTGATTTTTTTTTTTTTTTTCACTCATGTGGGAACCTGCTTCACAGAGCCAGGCATCACAGAGACGTCACATTCTGGGAGGCGGGTCAATCACAGTGCTCTCATTTTTTGGCTTCAGGGGACACGAATCAGCTTTTACCTACAAACTGACTGTCAGGTATAGAAGGTCTATCAACTGAATGTCAGTATGCAGCAGAATAACCCTTAGTTATTATAATTCACCTAATTGTGCATTCAACAGCGATCCCTAGCACATTAGATATCATTTATTTTTTAGTAACCTACATTAGGTGCAGAAAGACTCTTGTCACAACACATAATTCAGAGAAACTAATTACCAGCATATCACAGAACAACATGCACAGGGAGAAACAAACCAGCAGTTTGGAGAATGATGATGCTACTGTCCAAACACAAGCAGCCGCAGGTAATCAGTGTGGGTGGCAGATCACTTTAAGCAGTCACAGCCGCCTCGAAGATTGTGCGAAGACAAGACAGGAAGCTGTGCAGTGCACCGATCAGAACAGTGTTTTACAAAGAAAATGTCCAAAAAAGATTAGTCACAGTAAAAGGGCGATGTTCCAAGTGAAATAAAATACACAAGCCACCAACCCCAATCAAGTGTGTTTTTAATGCGATGGATGTGGTTAGCAAATCACCACGAATCACATTTATCTACTGAGACAAACACACTGCAGTGGTAGAGTCAGCCGTTTGACGATGCTAACAAACTCCATGTCTGAGCTAAAGATGGCTTAGTCGCCCACATCCATGAAAGCAGCTCTGATTTCTCACTGATTTCTCTGTGGACGACTCAGGCTGTTTTTACAATGAAACTCCTTCTTCTTTCAGGAACACAGTACAAAATAGCACCTATTAGCTTCACATTCTCCCCACTATTGACGAGATTTTCCATCAACCCGTGTTTTTGCTTTTATACTATAGTTGGAGCTCTTGCGGACCATGTGAATTACTTTCCTCAGTCCAAAAACAAACAAAGAAGCAGTTTTTCTGGAAAAATGAAGGACCCATTGTAAAGTTCTCGATATCCCATAACAACGTCTACAAAGGGAGTTCACTTTGAATGGGAAAATGCCAGCTCCTGCAAGAGATATGTGCAGTTTCAGAAACATTAAAGATGATTATGGACAGACTCGGATACGGGGAACACAGCGACATGGGTCGGACAGGGTAGGGGGTGGAAACGGAGACAATCACAAGACAATGTTAGGTTACTGGACAAACATCTGTGTGTTCGCTCAATAATAGGAAAGTAAGATTTTAATGTAAATGTGGCAAGACAGTATAGATTTCTTTTTTACTGTATGCACAAGTAATTACTTAGTGTAGTGTATCATTTCAGGTGGGTGAGCAATTCAAATGAAATAGTGTAAGCATTAAAAATTAATTTGCTCCCTCACTTATTCATATACAGTTAAATGACTCTGTTGTTGGCCTTATCCGTTTTCTCTCCTGGCACAACTTGATGCCACAATATGAACGCTTTATAGTGTACGTTTAAGGGCATGTTTTGTTTTCACACAAATCTTAGCTGTGAAATACCTGTGGAGGATATATTTTAAATCTCTGATCACCCTAAGAATCAATTTTTCTGGTTTTCACACAGGCAGTAGGTATTAATTTGACTTCACCAAAGCACACATTCTGAAACGACACCTTCCAGTGTGATACTATTTGCACAGACGTAGCAAATTTAAAGAGCTGTTAATGTTATATTAAACCCATGATGATGATGTGTAGCACGTTTGTAAAAAAAAAACAAAAAAAAAACAAACAGGATTTATGAGTCTTTAAATGATGTTTTCACAGCCTAAATATTGCCAGCTGCATATGCTGCAGGTTGTAGCAGTGAGTATTCTCTAGTATTAGGGTTAGATTCTACGTTGCATATCAGTATTTCTGGACACTTTACATTTTATTTTATCAGGGTTATATTACTTTAACCGCTTACAGTGCTTCTGGAATGAACGTAAATGTCACAGACAATACAGTATGTTTCTAGTATACCCAGCATTATTACAAAGCCTTCACAACCATCCCATTGCAATGCATACCAGACATTTATACACAGGCTCCAAGTTAACTCTCACATTATCAATCCAAGCACATATGCAACACAGGGAGATGGATTCAGTGAAGGTGTGATAAAACATCAGCTTTTGCAATACAATTATCCTGCAGTTGCATTAATCCGTTGTCGACAAGCCTCCAATTTTGTGTCATACTTATGGGTGCATTAATCAGCTTTGAAGGTGCATAAATGTGGGTTTATTATTAATATACAGTAGGATAACCACATATCACCTCAGCAGCTCTGGGGAAAATTCACCAGCGGCGTCATTTTGCACAGACGTCTCTTACAACGTACGAAATACAGGGTGACACAAAAAAACGGGAACTTTTTAACAATTCAATAAAACCGAGAGTGATGGAAGAAAAATATTTTATTTTTAGCAACTGAAACCTTAAAGCATGCCATTTACGAAACAATGATGGAATTTTCTTTTCTTTTTTTTTTTTTTTTTTTTAATTATGTCCTGTAGATGGCGTCCTCCTGTACGAATGCATCCTTGAAATCTGCTGTTGAGATTCCTCCTCCTCCTGTTGGTTACTTCTTTAGTGTTATGACCCTCGGCCATTTATATTATGTTGTATATTGTTGTTTAGCCTCCTAGACACAGGGTGGTGTCTTGTGCCCTCTGTGTGTGTTTGTCTCATTTACTGTGTTCCAGGTGGCAGAAGGCGTGACCATAGTGAGGATAAAACAGGTACAGAAGATGGATGGATGGATGGATGGATGGATGGATGGATGGATGGATGGATGGATGGATTTTTAAGGAGGAAGCTGCTGGAGCTCTTTCCCTCCCCCCTTCTCCATGCTGCCAGCTGGGTCTGTGTGTGAAGTGTGTAGAATTAGTAGATGACTTTGTTTGATTTTATTCGGTCCTTTGTAAATAGTGTAAGTAGAGAATTGAAGCTTTGGTTTTTGTATTTAGTCCATTTTTCTGACGGGGAGGGAAGCCATTTTCTTTTCACAGTTTTCAGTTGTTTTTTTGGTTAGGAAGTTTACAGATTGTATTTAAGTTTGTTTATTAGATAAGGTGATTTTCTGTTTAAGAGCCATTTTGTTTCTTTGTTGTTTTGGTCATTCCCTCCCTGACACCTTTTGTTAGAAAAATTAATAATTGACTATTTTGGAACTAAACTGTAATTGTGAGACCCTTTGTTTTTGGTGGCATGAAGAAGGAGGAGAGCCCCTTTATGTTGCGCTCTTGTGCCCGTAGCCTGGAGTCTAATTTTAGGGCAGATCCAGTCTCTTCAAAGTTATTAATCCAACATTTTATGGCGTGTTTTGATGGAACAGTACCATGAAGTCCTAAGTTGTAAAAACGTTGGAACTCCCTCTGCGCAGCTGTCAAACTATCACCGTTTTTATAAAACATTTTTATGGCTAATGCATGCTGTTGCTTGTTCCACTGATCCATGGTTACTAAAATGGCAGAGTGTTAACTTGCTCAAGGTCACTGTCTCACAGTGCTGCCACTTGCTCACGTCTGCCAATACGCACTTCAAAAATTCCTGGGTTTTTTTTGGGTCACCCTGTACATTTACAGTTGCCATTATAAGATCATCTATACTACATTAAAATACACCATGTATCTTTTTTTTGTTTCATCTGCTGCTCTGATAAACTTAATCTAAAAAAAAATAAAATAAATCTTTGCCTTTCCTTTGGACCTCTAAGGCGTAGGTGAGTCACCCCCTTAACCCTTAAAGACCTTTGTGGCAACTTCTAAGGGAACTGTTTTCTACATTTAACCCTTGTATAATGTTTTATCACCATTTACTGCAATATTAACGTCAGCATTTAGCATTTTTAGTGAAATCAGTTATTTTCCTGTTTTTCATTTACTGGTCATAGATGTTCTTGAAAACTGCGTATGATGTTGTCATCAGTTTTTCATCAAATCTGTAAAACCTGAGTCATAGCCTAAGTATCATGAAATTGTAAGTCTTTCCGTGATTACGCAGTTGAATCTCTTCCCTCATGATGAACATTTTTGAAATGTACTCCATCACATGTTCAGAGTCGGTAGGTCACTCAACCATGTTCGGAAATTTGTCCCGACGTGCACTATGGGAAGTGGAGCTCCTCACAGCTGCAGTAACAAGAGGCAATGAAGTTGTTTCCATGTTTGTTGCAGCTGCGGCCATAATGCAGCTGCACGTAGCTCCAATTCCCACAATGCACATTGCGACAAATTTCTGAAAATGTCTGAGTGACCTACCAGTTGTGGATCAAAAATGAGAAAATTTAAGAAAATGGTACTTTTTCCACAAAGTTTATCATTAACTGAACATAAAACACATGTCTTCAGCCATTGTCATTTGTCAAACTACATGATTTTTTTTTTTTTTTTTTTTGAGGAGTTAATGTTGTCGAACATGACAGTGTTTCCACATTTGTTATGGAGCCTCTGAACATCCAGTCTGATATATGTGATGTCACCGAAAAGCTGAATTTTATCTAAATTACTGAAAAGTATTAATAGGAATAGTCGTTCAAATTGTATTAAACAATTTAGATCAGTGGATGCTTAAGGCTTGAAGATTAACTCCTGACTACAATATAATTAAAAGTTTAAATTATTTTCTATATGTGAAGAAAAACTTCACAATTTAAGTAAAAATAAGAGAAAACCCTGATCAAAATGCAGTACATAGGGCAGTAGAAACTTCCTGGGACTGCATCTTTGGCCCTCCTTTCCACACAGTAATCCTCTGGGCCTGTCTGAAAAGTCAGAGCCTACAGAGAAAGTAGGTTTTTGTTGTTTTACCTTGTAACACAGGTTATCAATATGCACATACATAATACAATACCTAAATGAGACTTACATACTTCTATGAGGCAATCTGTCTAATGGACCCTGGCCCCATTGTCAGTCATGATGATTGATGCTTGCTGACTCTTCTAAACCACTGTATTCTTTGCATCTTGAAATAAAGCTGGCCATCTCTGTAGTGTAATGTTAAACATCCTTATATATGCAGGAGGCAAAGAATGGTGGCGTAGTTGGGCTCTTTTTTTTTTTTTACAGTATTTCCATAAAAGTCAGCTCAGGGCTGTTGCTTGACGTGAAGGAGGAGCTCAGTCTCTTCTCCTTAAATTCTAGCTAAAGGATGGAAATTCAATCAGACTTCAGGCAAAACAATAAAAACCAAAAATGATAGCAGATTAGTGCAGAAGTGATATTCAGAGTTAAACTGAACTTAAAATGGATTCCAGGTAGGCTGAAGCAACTATCTGTGTGCAAAGGAATAATACCAGTTATGTTTTTAGCTCTGAGGAGAAAGGAAATGTCTTAATCTGCCTCAACACGAGGGCATGAAAAGAGATGAAGAGGAATCCGATCTCACACAAACACACTCTCGTAAAGGAAATAAAATTTAAAAAAAAAAAAACATGCCTAGAGTATAAGACCAGGCATAATACTGCAGCTATCCGAAGCATCCATAGGCTACATATCAGATCCTCGATCAAAGTACTTCAGCTTCTTAACACATGCAATTTGGCATCAAAAACATCTACAGAAAATGGAAGCCAAACCAATTTCTTTATGTGTGAACAGTCTGGCGGTTTGTGACCAGTATATCTCACTCATGGGATACATATAACTGTATAATCCACAGCTGAACCAATTCATGCTGGTGTCTCCAGAGGAAACTGTGAACTGAACTAAAAGTACATGAGGATAGGCAGCGTAAGGGCAGAAAATTGCAGCACTTTATCGCATAATAATTCTTAGAATGTACTGAACATCTCAGCCTAATGGCTCAAAATAATGATGCAGCACTCTGTGAGGATAAATACTCTTTAATGTCAGCTCTGTTCTATATTGTGCACAGGACCGTGTCTGCTTCTCAGATTACTCACATCTTTACATGCATGATACTGAGCCCTGTTGTCATTTATTACTTGGATTCAGTCTGACATTATCGTAAACTTTTCCAATATGTGCAAACACAAATGATGCATAGGATGTATGAATGCAGAACATGAACAAGATGAATGTCACGACACACATATTTCCAGTCAAAGAGACACCTGGTAAATTCAGGGTTAACATACCCAGAAAAATGACTGTTTTCTTCTTTTTTCCAAAGTGTAATGTAACGGTTTGTCTCATCCAACAGTTTCTTCAAAAGAGCTGTGTAAAAGCCAATAAGCCATAAGAACAACCGATAACATAATCATGGCTGATAATGAAATAAATTTGCCGTTTTTAAAATGTAATAGGCCAATAATGTAATAACTGGCCAATAACGTAACAAAAGTCCTGAACCGATAATGTAATAACTTTAGTCCAGTAATGTCATAACAAGCCAATAATGTAATAAGTTATTATGTTATTGGCCGAAAGTTATTATGTTATCGGTTCAGGACTTTTGTTACGTTATTGGCCTATTACATTGTTAAAATGGCAAATTTATTACATTATCGGCTTCTACAAGCTGTAAATGTATTCATCACATGTTCTATCCTTTTGCATTTACAGCAAAATGTTTGTGATACCAGCGCCATACTGCTCTAAAATAAGGTAAGTACCAGTGTTGGGAGTAAAATGTGACAAAAGTAATGCATTACAGAACTGGATTACTTTTTGCTGTAATGCAATAGTGTAAGGCACTACTAATCAATTTTCAGTCATTTTTTTACTTGGTACATGTGCAATAGCGCTTGCGTCTCAACATACATTTTACCCATAATTTAACTGCTCAAATGACAAAAAACAAACAAACAAAAACAGCAAGACTGTCAGACCATAAGGAATCAAAAATGCATATGTAAAGTTCTATCTCCTGTTGGTGTTCAGCCAGTGGGTGAAGACGGCATAAGATAATCCAGTGGTCACATGGACGAATGCTCATTACTAACCCTAACCCTGCTTTAAGAAGCTAGTTAGCATTAGCATGACTCTGATCAGCAACGACAAGGTATGCTAACGTTTCTAGGACTAATGTAATTAGAATTCTTGACTGATTATTGACCCCCAGTCTCTCTCTTTTTCTCCTCCTTTACCCTCTCTCTTTTACTCCAACTGGTCAAAGCGGTCGTCCATCCTCCAGGAGTCAGGGTCTGCTCCCGGTTTCTGCCTGTTAAAAGGAAGTTTGTCCTCACCACTGTCACCAGTCACAAGTGTTTGCTCCTGTTGGGTTTCTGTAAATTGGCTTCAGAGTCTGGTTTCCACCAGCTCTATATGTAAAGTGTCATGAGATACCTTTTGTTATGATTTGGCACTATATCCTCCTGAGTACCAGCAGTTCAAATGTATCCTCTGTGGAGGACATTTGCTAACCTGAATACCCCCCCTCCAGCATACTACTGCATTAACTCCTTTTGCTTTCTACAGAGGACATCTAAGGCTTTTCAATGACACCAAATGTAAAGGGGAGGGGGGCTTACCTGACAAGGAGTGGGAAATTAAAAAAAAAAAAAAAAAAAGTAATGTTACTTTTTTTTTTCCTGTCAGGTTATAATAAAATTTGATTTGGTTTGATTGCGGATTTGTCGACCGGCGTCCTCAGCTTTGCACACCCTGTTTGAACATGAAAAATGTTGAAAAAATTCACAGTGTTCCTGCTGGGATTTCAACACCGTAGACTGTAGTAGTACTGACTTATCAGTCCACATATATTTCAGAGCATAAATGTACACATCCCAAGGCTTTCCTATCCTAGTATCGGGGGGTTGGGGTCTACTGCACACATACCATTTATGACAAGAGTCTGTATGTAACTCAAAAGTAATACAAGAGTCACGTAATGCATTTACAATTCTGTGACAGTGATAGTGTAAGGTAAGGAATCACTTTTAAATAATAATAATAATACACTGTTTTGTTAATTATTATTATTTCTATGTAGCTTCAAGTCTATCCGAACAACAAATTCCAAGTTTACAGCTAAAAATCACCAATCTTGACTAATTGTACATTTAACATGTATATTTTACAGTTAAAATGTGTGTGTACCTGTTTAAAAAGGCACACACACACACACACGCATTATTATCCCAGTGGGAAATTCAATCTCTGCATTTTACCCATCCTAATACGCACAGCACCCATTAGCACCTACCACTTAGCATCAGCACTTAGCAAATTAGGAGCTGTGAGCTGCAATTGAAGGTGCTCAGGGACCGACTCCAGATATTCATCAGTACAATCACACCGACAAGAGAATTTGATATGGGTTCTATCACGTTGGACCAACACACCCTGAAAAATACGAGAAAAATCTGCAACATGCACCAATTTCCGATAAATGAACTAAGCTCATCATCACTACCGAATGGAAAACGGGGAATCTGAGGAGAGTTGATGGCCAACTGGACATCACATGTTTAAAGAAAAGGGAGTTTTTGTATTAATCAAGCCTGATCATCATGTTTTTATTATACTCAGATCACCTTTTTAGTATGTATTTATTCCACATGTTCATGTTGCCATGATGAGAAAATTACAGTTTATTAGTCGATGCCTTGAAATTTGTTGATTTTTTGTCATGATTTGTTATTTAAATCAAATTGAATTGACCGTAAATCCGATCTGTCTTTTGTCTTCACGATGAAAGGGTGCAATTAGCTTTCATTCCTGATATAGTAATGGGTATTTATCGGCTCTGGCTCCAATCAGAAGTGAGGCAAACATGACAGCTGGGTGTTTCCTTTGCTTTTTACCCGTTTTCTGGTCTGGTGCTATGATGTACATCACCACCCACAAAGTCCATCCGCTTCCATTAAAGCAGAACATGCCAGTGCAAGTGTCCAGATGATGTTGAGTTTGAACGAAGAACATTAACAAAATACATGGAATTACTTCTACTGTAACATCACCACTCAGCTCCATGATGTTGTCTATGGCTTTGACATTCACCTGCAGTGCAAAAGCAATTATTCATTAATACAGATACACAATCCCTGCAGATACACAGTAATTTTGGATCTAAAAACCCTAATATGTTCTGTGTTTACGTGATATATGTGCATAGTCTGGCTTAACCCATTATCGTATTGTTTCTGGTTTGTGTATATTTTCTTAAACCCCTCATAATTGTTTTGGGTGCCACTTACAAAATTCTGAAGCAATGGTACCTTTGCAAAAAGTATTCCAGGGGAACTTGTTTTGGTGGAACATTACCAGGGTTTGTGTTTGGTGGAACATAAGCCCTGGCATTAAAATGGCTATATCCCCACAGGAAAAAACAAAAATGAGCCTAGAGCCTGCCTTATTGCATGATCCAAATTTCCAGTGTGCTGTTGAGCAGTTGCAATTGCCGCTTGTTGTTTCCTGTAGAATTAAGGTCTAACACTCAGGTAACAGAAGGGGAGGAGAATACCAGCTGAAATAGTTGACCATTGGCAGACTAATTCCGACAGCTTGCTTCCTGTGAGTCAGACAACACCAGAGGAACCACTTGTGGGACCCGACAGCCGAGCAGTTAGGACACAAATTCAGTGAAAACCGAGTCTGTGATCAAACTCACAACTGGCCAGAGCCTTCGCTGCATGTCCCATCTATGCCAGTAAAGGAATGAATAAATAAATAAATGGGTCCTCACAACTTTAGACACACAAACATGAGTGTGTGCCGGTACGTGGCAGATGCTGAATCTGTCAAGCACCACTGGTCTGATGAGTAGCGCCCATTTTACCCTGTGCATTGACTCTGTGATGAAGTTCATAAACACACACAAACACACACTCAAACACACACACACACAGTCTTCAGAGAGACATAATATCTGCCATCAGGACAGTGATAAGAGGCACAAACTAATAACATTCCCATCTCATGTCTCTACTGTGTTTGTGATGTTCTTCATATGACAACATGCATGCTTTCATGTGGAGCTACACACTCTGAAGTTTGACCTGAGCTCCAAAGACAAAATGAGCCAAATGACATTTGATTTAATCAGTGCTGTGGAAGCCTCAAAGGCAGTTTACACGCTGCAAAAAAAGGTGTCTAAAAACAAGATAAAAACACTAAATCGGTGGAAAAAGGTATTGAAAACAAGTGTAATTATGGCCCAATCCCAATTCACCACCTGGCCCCTCCCCCGGTAGTGTTGTCCCAATTCTCAATTAGACGGAGGGGAAGGGCTAAGGCGGAGGGCTGAATAACCCTCAAAACTGAGATTTTTTCAGGCTCACACTGTGAACAGAGGTGTAGGAGAAATTTCCCATAATTCTGTTTGAATCATTGGCAAGACGGAGCTAAATAGCCACAAAGTGCAGCAGTGGGATGAAAGAAACACACAAATGTAAGTATTTACTTCATGAACAACTTAATCATTTGATCCACCATTTTTATGCTGTTTCAGTATGTTATAAATCACATTTCTTTATAGTTGATCGCCATAAAAAGATGACCGAAGCCCATGGAACACAGACGGTTCTATCTGCTGACTTCATGAGGAATATTTTGAGAAAACAAAGTTTTCACATCTGGTTATAGCAGCATCGATGATGTAACAGATCACAAAGTGTTGTCCCATTTCATAGGGGAATGTTTCGACTCCTACCCCTTGCAGCTCTGTTTCAAAGGGTAGTGCCAAGTGCAAGGGCCAAGGGGGAGGGGTAAAGGGTGAATTGGGATTGAACCCATCTGTCCATGCAGCAAGATAATTTCATTTGACAAGATTGCTTGAATTAAAATTGCTAAATCTAGAAATAATCTTGTCAACAGATGTATTTAGAAGATGAAAAACAAGCATACAATGCTAGTTTCCAGATGATATTACTTGAAATGTAACTTCTTACAGCCTCAAAATAAGTGAAATATCCTAAATATAAGCTGACTGAGCCGGTGATAAGAATTTAAGTCTTAAAATAAGAGTAACAAGTACAAAAAACTTTGAACATGTGACTGAAAATGACCATTGCAACCAGGAATCAAACCCTCATCTACTGCATTGGAGTCCAATGCCTTACCTACAGAGGGAAGCAGCCCCTGTGCAGTCTACATCACCCCATCTACAACCATGTGAAATTTCACCCATTTTAAGTAAAGGGGGAAAGATGTTTTAGAAATCCATAAAAATGTTAACTTTGACCTACTTTTCCCAGAATAGAATCACATCCATTCTGGGTCACTGGCAATCTATAAACCAAATCTGCTATGAATTCAACCAATAGTTTTACTACTATAGACATTTGAAGTTCCACCCATTATAAGTAACTGGGGGGGAAAGGAGTGTAAAAATTCATTTAAAAAAGTGTAAGTTGGATTTACTGTTTCCAAAATGTAATGACATCTGTTGTGGGTCACTGACAATCTGTAAAGCTAATTTAGTATGAATTTATTCATTCATTCATTCATTTTCTATACCCGCTTTATCCTCACTAGGGTCACAGGGGTCACATGGAGCCTATCCCAGC
>JAQQZY010000001.1:29043533-29054289 GCA_030068375.1 Ostorhinchus rueppellii
GAGAGAGAGAGAGAGAGAGAGAGAGAGAGAGAGAGAGAGAGAGAGAGAGAGAGAGAGCCACGATGTAAATTTAAGTTGGATATTTTCAGTGCTTTTTATCTTGACTATTATCACATCTGCTCCTAGATGTTAGTGTTCTGTGTGGTGTTTTGTCATTTTCTGTTTTATTTTGTTAGTCTTCCTCCTGTTTCATGGTGTCTTTACTTCCTGCTCCCTGCTTTTCCCGCTTGTTTGATTACCTGACCCCGCCCTAATGTTTTGCACCTGTGTCTCATTGTCTCTCCCTCCTTCTGTGTATATAAGCCCTGTGTTTCCAGTGTCTTGGTGCCAGTTCGTCTTTGCCCTTGTGTGAAACTTACCTCCAATATTTTCCTGTCTGACCTACCTGATCTGAAACTTTTTGACCCTGGATTTTCCGAGCCACGCTTTTCTCCCTGCCTGTTGTCTATTGTCTTTACCTGTGCTGGATAACCTGGTCAAGACCCCTGGACTGTCCCCGACCTCCCGCTCAGCCCGTCCCTGAATCTACGGAGATTCGGATCATTATAGGTTCTGTGTTTGGGTTCATACTTGGTTCATTACATTTTGAGTGTAGAAGTAAGATCACACTGACAGTTATGACAAACGCAATGCACTTAAAGTAGGAATGATGTGGTTATATCACTCAAAAGGTGGAGTAAAAAAATACCAAAAATTATCATCAATGGTTGCCATCTTGGCAATGACATGGAAGGAGACAGAGCAAGAAACTTGTGAACAGCAGCAGAAAAAGCTGCAGTTTCTAAGTCTTCACTTATTTTTACTCTCCATATGTATGAAGACAATAACCAATCTGAGCCACGAGGATGACTGACTCATTAGCACAACTGACGCTACATTATTTCTATTAAGGGATTTCATACAGATAAAATTATTAGGACCACGCTGAGGATATAAAGATGTTTTTCAAAAATAAAGCAATTTAATACATAGGAAAAAGCCAAGTTTATATATACATTTTATGGTCTCAGGTCCATACACAAAGTACACAAACAATAAAACAATACATTAAAAGACAACACAAAACAATTATGAAGAAGTTATAAAGAGTGAAGAGAAAAGTCACAAGAATATTAAGAGGAAAAAGTGATGCTTGGAGAAAAAGCATGGAGCATTATGGGAAAAAAGTCAAGATTCTCAGTTGAGTCAAACACAGTTTAATATAAATGTAATATCACTCTATAATTCTCATAATATTGTTATTTTTTCCTGAAAATATCATAACTTTTCTGTGAAGATATTAGATTCTGTCTCCCTCAATGTGACCCTAACCAGTAACAGGCAACGGGTAAAGTAAAGGTTGACACAATATCCCAGACAGTTCTTCACAATTTAACTCTTCACTATTTGGCAGTTTTCTTTCTGTAATTTATTTTTTTAATGGCTAGATTTATTCTACTTTTAAGAAATCCAGCCAAGCACAATGTGAGTACCTTATTGGCAGATTTTTCTAAATATTCACAGTACTTAATATACAAGAAAAGAGGGGGAAAACAGGATACCATTTTGCCACCATCATATTCACAATGCTGCGGATGTGATTATTTCTAAATGCCTGCCAACACCTGACTTAAGGAAAGCAAAAAAAAAAAAAAAAAACAACTTTAGAGTGCAGAAAAAATACTTTGGTTTTTATTTCTACCAGGCACACACAGGGAGAGAGATGCAATTTGAGCCAAGCTGTGAGATAAAATCAGAGGAGCATATCATGGACAATGAACCACTCACATACACTGCACACACACACACACACCCAAATACACAAGCATGATGATGTCAGGACCAAAGTCACATCATCTCAGAGAGAAAACAGGCCAGAATCTCATCACAGCATCCTGAAATGAGATTACCACCCCAGCCTTGCTTTTATATAGAAGTCAATATATCATTCATTCCTCTCTGGCTCCTTCCCCTACAAATTGTATTAAATCCCACATATGTCCCTTAGAATCAAGACCAGCTTGTTGGGTGGGGTGGAAGGATAAGAGACCAGAAACGACAAGAGGAGAGAGAAGCAGAGCAGTGAGTGGGGACTCACATAGGGAAGAGCTCTTTGTGCGTCACTCAGAGCAGGCTCAGTCAAGGACACATTGAGACGTGTAAACTTAAAATATCACACACGGGAGTATGTATCTGTTGTGCGCCTGTTGTCTGTATGCATGTCACACCAAGTGGATGCACCATTATGTCTCTGTGCCACACACAAACACATGTACACACAGGACCGATTGTCTTGACAAAACTGCAGCTCTCAAATCTCTGCACCGGCTGACTGGCTGCCAGAGCCTTTTATGGACTGAACCCCCTGAACACTGCTCTCCAGGTAGCTTTAATGAAAATATCTGCAGTTAATGTAAAATGTAGGCTTCATTAAGATGAATACCTGCATGTATGTGGTTTATCTGTACTACATTCAATTAAATGGTATTTATAAAGTGCCAAATCATAAGAAAAGTCACTCATCATGACACTTACATATGGGTGAAAACACGGTATTCCAAATCTCTCTGACGGGACATTTTAGAGACAATTTGACAGATTAGTTGTTAAATGACCCACATTTTTTATTTTTAAATTCATTTCTGCTTTCATTGGACCATAAGGGATTATCCAAAACAAGGAGCGACTTTATATTGAAATAGATGTAGGAATGACAATCAATTAAAGTTCAGTCTCTGACGGGACATTACTGTGTTTTGACCTATATACAGCTGGTCCAAACCAGACTCTCAAGGTAATTTACAGAACCCAACAGAATCCTCCAGGAGCAAACACTTGGTGACAACGGTGAGGAAAACCTTCCTTTAAACAGGCAGAAACCTGGAGCATACCCAGACTCCTGGAGGATAGACGTCTGCTTTGACCAGTTGGGGTAAAAAGAGAGGGTGTAAAGGAGGAGAGAGATAGAGAGAGACTGGAGGAGAGAGGGGGAAGTAGTGGGAGACCCATGGATGCAAGTGATGCACACATTACTAAACTAGAACAGTCCAAAGTAGATCAGCTGGTGTTAGTTTAATTATTAAAAACCAGAACAAAGGTTCATGACTCTTAATGCTACTACTACATAAGGTATGAACAGTGGATGTACTACTACTGCAGTTAGTACAAATAATAGAAACCACTACCATCTATGGAACTAAATGATAAACACTATTGTCATTGTGCATTAAGAAACTTGGCATCACAGTTAAAAATACAATATGTGCAAACTTTGATCAAGTCATAGAATCAGTGGTTGGTTTTCAGCCTGGTGGTGGTCGAAGGAGTTTACCTGCTAAATTCTAATTTAACAGGTAAACAATTTAATCTTATAATACAAAATCTGTTAATCTGTCTATTCTAATTACAGATGAAAGCTTGTGGTTTCATGGCCTCAGGGTCTTCATAAGGAGACCAGAGGCTGCTCTGGTTCAATGGAGTCCTTGGGGACAAGTGGCTCAGTTCCCTGAATTAACTCCTATTTTGAGAAAAATCTAGTTTGTTCTGTAAGAATCAGACCTCCTCTGTGATCATCTTTAACATCTCATCCATAGAATGGATGTTGATGCCACCTTATAAGATCTAAATAAACAAAATGATTGTTTATGGCAGGGGTCACCAATCCTGGTCCTCGAGGGCCGGTATCCTGCATTTTTTAGATGTGTCCCTCTTCCAGCACACCTGATTCAAATGATAAGCCGGTCATCAAGCTCCGCAAAAGCCTGATAATGACCGTCTGGTGTGCTGGAAGAGAGAAATATCTACAACCTGCAGGATACTGCCCCCCAAGGACCAGGATTGGTGACCCCTGGTTTACGGCATGCTTTATAATAATCATTTTTATCTATTTATTTTAATTATCAACTTCATCCATTAATGCATGACTTCACACTCTACTGCACACTTTACTGGTGTGTATTTTCTAAAACTTGAATTCCACTGTGTGTCCTTTGACCACCACTAGACTGTCAGTAATTAAATACAGATCTCTCGATGTGTTTATTTTCAGTGAACCTGGGTCTCACTTACAGAACAGTTCCTTGCCTCTGCACCTCTGGAATACAGGGACAGTCCTGAGTGATTGACAAGGCTGCTTGTTGTCATTACCCAAGAGTGTCTGGGTTGTCATAGTAAGCAAAGGCTGTGGCAGATGTAAGGGGGTTTAGAAATAAGTATGAGAGAACATCAGAGGTGATTGCTTTGAGACAGCAAGGGAAGCGGAACTTCCCCTAATATTTCAGGAAACGAACGGGCAGAATTGCACCATGGAACTTAAAACAAACATATGATGGCTATGTTCTGGTCAGCGGTTTATCATTTGTTTTCTGGTGCAAATTCCCCGATACATTCTCATATCAGTAGCCTAGACTGTTGAATTTTGTCTATGAAGCAGCACCGAGCTGTTTGTTCACTGCAGGGAAGCATGGTGGTCATTGGCTAAATGGAAAAAAATCAACCCACCCAATGTACTCAGGGTCTCTGGAGGTAAATGGGTCAGTAGGCAGACCAGGACGCTGGACTTTGGATGTTGCATTGGATGAACTGTTTGAAAGAGTTCGTATTGGTCTGAAAGGCGGAGCCTGTTTTGACTGGCAGCAATGTGGAAACATACCGGCATCAAAGCACGATGGAGCTCAGTCCCATGTGGATATACGAGGAAGAGGTTTTGGGAGAAGTAGGTTAAAGTTTAAACCTTACCCCGTGCCCTGAAGGGAAGGCAATGGGCATTGGTTTGGTTCAATTTTTTAAATGGATTTTTAAATCTTTTTCTTCTCCCATCTATTTATAAAAGGAAAAATTTCCAATGTCTATAAAAACATACATTTTATTTTAATTTACTTTAAACTTGGCACATATAGAGGCAATTGATATGCTGACATCAGCACCACATAGACATGATGACATCAGCTGGATCGATTCCAAAATTAGCTACATGTGAGGGGCAGGGTTTGCTTGGCACTTGTTTTGTTTGTTTGCTTTTGGTTTGTTTTTGGGTTGTTGTTGTTTTTTTTTGCATCTTTTGTGTGCATTTGAGGGGTAATAAACCAACAAAGAGTAAATATTCACAAAACAAAAACCCAAGCAAATAAAAGACTGAATTAATACGACAAACTGACTTAACATCTTAAATGTCAAGATAGAGACCTGGATGGAGCCACTTAAAAATAAATAAAACAAAATAAACTAGAGAAGCACTCGGAGAGTGCAGACCTCTGCCAAGGCAGTGTTTGTACTTTCATCCATTAGATGGCGCTGAATGTACGGATCACCACCAAAATCTAATCATCTGTAGGATAACCCAATTCTGACAATCTGTGAAAATTTCATGAAAATCTGTCCATAACTGTTTGAGTTATGTTGCTAACAGACAAACAAACAAACAGACAAACGCCGGCAAAAACATAACCTCCTTGGTGGAGGTAATAAATAAAAGCCCCAAACTCAAGCTGTCACAATTTGTTTTTAATTGCTTTGCTGTAATATGACAATTTTTATGATGAAGCCATAAGATGAACTTCCCATTTTTAGGACCAGCAGGTTCCACTGGAGTACATATAACACAGAGCATTGATACATGAAGAACATCTGTGCTTTAACTTCTTTACTGGTTTTGCTGGTTTATTAAAAGACTAAACCTCTCTGTGAACCAATTACAGCTTTTTGACTTGATTAAATTTCTAAATACATTTTACACAGTGATGCTCTGGTGGTGTCTAACGCTAACCACAGGTGGCAGAGGTTACAATTACAGCACAGATGTTGACTCTTACATAAGCATCAAAATTGTTCGCACTTGTTACTAATGATGTGTGAAGTCGGTTCAGGGTACACAGGTGGGATGTTTGGCAGCAGTTATAAGCCGGCTGAGCATTGTGTCTGTGTGAGTTTGGGATGTCAGATTTTACAGGACTGGTTCACCTGGCCATGCTGGACCTGCTGTGACCATGCTGAGCTGCCAAGCGATCACCGCTCTAGTTTAAGTGCCACTACATGGATTCTTGCACGAATAATACCTCCCAAAGTGAGAAGCTGAGGTAGCTATGATGTAGAGAACCATTTTACCCCATAATTCAAAATACAGGGTGTCCTAAAAATTGGAAACACACTTTAAATAATTGTAAACTAAGTGTTTATGATAATTGTGTAATTTTCCAAACATAAAAGCATTTACAACGAGAGAAACACTCGGAGAGCGCAGACCTCTGCCAAAGCACTGTTTGTACTTAATCTACTAGATGGCGCTGAATGTACAGATCACCACTAAAATCTAATCATCTGTAGGATATCCCATTTCTGACAATCTGTGAAAATTTCATGAAAATCCGTCCATAACTTTTTGAGTTATCTTGCTAACAGTCAAACCAGTGCTGATGAAAACATAACCTCCTTGGCGGAAATAAACATCATTTTACTGTTTTTTCACTGCCTGTTTTCAAACTGATGTCCGTTTTCATCCAGATACCGTTCCCTTGGTTTTTGCGTACATTCATGTTCAATGGGTTCTCTCAATTCAGCGACTGTTGCAGGTCCCAATAAAATCCCAATAAAAGAAGTCTAGTGATGTGAGGTCTGGTCAACGGAGGATATTCAACGAAACCGCTCCGTCCAGTCCACCTGTTTGGCAAGATCTCATCAAGGAAGGATCTAACATCGCGATGGTAGTGTGAAGGCGACCGATCTTGCTGAAAATAAAACTCCTCATCTTCGAAGTCTTCTCTAATGCTTGGCATGACAGACTGTTGAAGCAAGTTCAAGTAAACTGGACCCGTCACAGTCGTGTCAAAAAAGAACGGTCCAATTAATCCTCTTGATGTCAGTTTGGAAACAGGCATCGGAAAAAATGTATAGTGACGTTTGTAAATACTTTTACATTTGGGAAATTATACAACTATAATAAACACCAAATTTACAATTATTTCAAGTGCGTTTACATTTTTTGGGACACCCTGTACTTTGGATATGTACAACCAAAGGATATGTATCATTGATGGACAGAGAAAATGTGTCATCATCCTTTGGTTTCTGAACTGTCATGTTGAAGCCACTTGTTTGTAGTTTATTGTTTGCAATATAAAGCTAGAAACCAAATTATTTATTCATAAGTATCAGGCATATTTTATCATATAGTACAGATATGCTTAGACTAGTTATTAATTATTTAAGGAGAAGGGGAGGGAGTTTATAAGTTACAGTTTGTCCCGCCTTTTTATTATATGTCTTATGTTTAAGTGTTTAGTTTTATTTTCTTAGATTCAGATTCAGACAACTTTATTTATCCCCGAGGGGCAATTCAGTTTCCAGTTACAACTATGCCAAGATTACATTTAAACAACAGGACACACATCGGAGAACAGATACAGTTGTACTGACGGATCACAGTTTAAATGTGCTCCGTGTTCAGGCAGAAATAGGAAAACATCAGGGTTCGAGGTGAAAAAAAAGACAAATGACAACCTGTAGTCGATAAAGTC
Source organism: Ostorhinchus rueppellii (assembly GCA_030068375.1). Classification (NCBI taxonomy): domain Eukaryota; kingdom Metazoa; phylum Chordata; class Actinopteri; order Kurtiformes; family Apogonidae; genus Ostorhinchus; species Ostorhinchus rueppellii. The sequence goes on from JAQQZY010000001.1 coordinate 29,051,024, forward strand.
TACGTGTTGGTATTTGTGAAAAAAAAAGCCTCTTGCATAAAGGCCAAAAGACAAAGAGTGACACACAGGACCAAAGCACACGTGGATAATCGGGGTATGGGGCAAGGGCATGACTGCCAGCTTCTGTGGGGGGGGGGGGGCCCGCAGCCAGTCAAAGGCGCTGCGTTTTTTTTTCTTCATACTCAAAATAAATAAATACATCAATCAATTTGTCCCTCGTCATGTTGGCTTTTCGGAACCAGAAGTGACCATATTTGGACTGAGGAGTGAGGAGGTGGAGTTACAGGAGGTAAAAGAAGTCCCAAGTGAAAATGTTACTGTTTATAAGTAATCCAGAACGGTGACAATGCAAATCTTCAGGCAAGTGAACTGTCACGTAGACCTGTTCATCAAAACCTGATATACCCTAAGATCTAATTAACAAGGGAAACACTGATGGATAGATCACCAGATCATTTATTAGATTAGACTTGAATGACTCCTGGAGAAAAATGTTTCTAATTCTAGACTCAAGTTCAGTGACTATGGGAAGAGTTTTAAAATACTTCCACATGTGCTTCCCTGGTGTGGCCTTCCACATCCACATCCCATAGACAAAGGCAGCAAAAATGGGGTCAAACTGACCCCAAGGACAACACAAGGGTGAAGAGCTGACGTCCTTAGCCCTTGTGCACAACAAAATCCAGTTGAGTAGAGAGCAAATGTAAACATAAGTTGTACGAAGCAATGATTTGACGCTCACATCCACATATGTGCGTGTCCTGGTGATGGATTTCAGGCTTGATTTCTTTCCAGATTCTTTCCAAATAAAGTAATATTCCCTCCTGAGTCAACATTACAGCTGGAAATAGCAAACACTGGGGAAAAATTGTTATAGCAAATGGAGGATTTCCTCTTGGGCTTGGGGTTTGGGTCCAAGGGGTCTGGTCTTCTCATAAGGCAGGACCTGATACATGCATTCACCAAATTTAGAACATCTCATTAATCACTTTTCCTTTAGGCTTATGCGCAAAACTTTACTGATATTTACTAAATGTCGAAAAAACAGAAGAGTGTAATGTAAGTTTTTCCATTAAATCACACATGCAATGATCTGTTTATTTATTATCGTGAGAGGACATGAGAAGTCATTCCATAAACATGGCGACAAACTTAAACATCACCTTTATTTACATTATATATTACCCTCTATCTCGTACTAAACTATAAAATTATTCAGTTTCCTGGTGTGTCCTCACATACCGCACCATGTTTCTTTTAAAACTCTTCTTTGCTTGGTATAACATCGGTACACATCCTTTTTTGTTTGTTTGTTTTTTTTATTCACGACTAAAAAAAAAAGGTCTTTCCATTGCAGTTTTGCATAATATACCAATTTTGCAACACCTGAAAAACCACCTCTTGCCAGCTCAAAAATATTTAATTGAAAAACAAGAGTTTTGGCAAAATGGACGTTTTTCCATTTGGTAAATTTTTATGCGCAAGTTATATTTGCAATATTTGAGGGTCAATGGAAAAGTGACTACTGACATCAAACGTGGGGGCTTACTTTTTTGAGTTTAACCAGAAATCTTTAACACAATTTTTAACAAAGCAGCAACATTTGCTCCGTGGCTCAAATAAAAAGTTACCATCATGACAGTTTTTATATATGAAGCATTTACATATATCTACCACGTGTAAAGTCTCACAATGGCTGGAAATTGCAATAACTGTTGGGAAACTTTAATATTGAAACCAAATTAGTGGCAACTCTATTGGATTTAGTGTTGAGCTTATCGACATGATTCATGTTCCTGGTGGATTTTATGGGGTTAAACTTCATGCAGCTGCTAAACACTAGAAATTCTCTAGTGGGATGCTATCGAGGCAGGTTGTGACACCCATAGTGGAGAGCCCTAATTTTTTTTCTTTGAAACATGCAAAGTTTTTTTTTTTTTTTTTTTTAAGGACAGTAAGCTCTGCAAAAACGCTTTTCTTTTTGGAAGATGAAGAAGAAACTTTGAAGTTGCAGGGGCTGGTAAATTAGTAGCATATCATTTCTGAAATATTATTCAAACTTGGATAGTTGATGCCCTAAGCGTCACCTTTTTTTTTTTTTTTTTTTTTACTAGTCAGCAGTTAATTATTTCAAGACGTGATTTATCTGTTTACCCTGTTTTGGTTTGAACATTTTGGTCAGCATATTAAACTTTCAAAAACAGGAAATATCTCTAAGCACAGGAGTTAGGTTTTCCTGTTCTTCCCTTAGATCAGTGTTTTTCAACCTTGGGGTCAGGACCAATTATGCGGTTGCCTGGAATTTCTAGTAATTGCTAATAAAAAAAAATATGGTGAGTTGAGAGAATCCCAATCCATAAAAGACATGACAAACTGAAGCTGAAACTGAAGCACTGTGGTACTGTTTATCTGTTTAATGTTCATTGTGGTCGGTTTCAGATGCTGCAGCTCTTTCATAATTCATAGTTTGAGTTATTGTTTGCAGAGGTGGACGATCCTAGCTCCATAGAGTAAAGTCCAGCCATGTATTGGTTCCAACCACTCACTGAACCAGCCCATTTGGATGAGCACAACCCCTCATCCAGGTAGATGAATAATCCAGTGGAATCACCTGTGTTCAGTGAATAGGTTGGAACCAATACATGGCAGGATTTTTACGCTATGGAGGTGGGATTGTCCAACTCTCATTGTTTGTTCAGTATTAATTGTCAACCTTGTAAATACAAACTGGACTTGACTGTACATATCCCGACCAAGGAATACCAAATTCTCACTTTGTGCAGTAATCTGAACCTGGCTTTTCTGCCTTCGTCCATAATACTATATGTTATATAGACTAAATGTATCTAAAATTAATGTTTATTTGCAACATAGTATAGCAAACTATTACATGATCAAAACCAAATTAATTTTAGCAAAAACATGTCTTCGTTTTCAATGTCTGGGGTCACCAGAAATTTCTGATGTTAAAGTGGAGTCATGGGCCAAAAAAGGTTGTAAACCACTGCCTTAGATGAAGACTTGGTGCCAAAAAGAAAAGCAACGTCAGTTATCTAGAATTATTTCAGCTACAAGAAGGATGAGCTCTGTCGATAGTGCCCTCCACTTGTTGCCACAACGAGAGGTAACACAATTACTTTGTTTGATCATTTATGTCGAACATGCAATATTTGACTGCACCACCTTTGGTTTTGATTCCAGGAGACGTTCACTGGATTTAACTCAGCCAATAGTTCCGATCCTTCCATGGGTAAATCCTGCAGTGG
>JAQQZY010000001.1:29107232-29120613 GCA_030068375.1 Ostorhinchus rueppellii
TATATATTTGCTTAATGTGAATTCCATAAAAGTGGTTTTGCGACTTAATTGTCAGGGGAAAATGCCAGTCCCGTGGTGATATAAGATGAGAACTATGGCTCTAAGTAAGAAAGTATCCAGAGAATTAGAGGATGCATGTATCTATATCATAATACATTAAGGAAGGAATGTGCACACAGCCAGTGTAGAGGAGAAATAACACTAATTAATGTCTTAAGTGCACGTATTGTCAGGTGAGTAATGTGGAGTGGAGGAAATTTAAACAATAATACTAAGGTTGTAAAGTTGAATACTTATAAAAGCCTTGGAAAATAACACAATTTGGTGATTTTTTTCTTAACTTAAAAGATTCAGCAGGATATGGAAAAAAGCACACTCTCACCTACAACCTTGATGCATTGTTAAAGGTGCGCTGCCACATGCATTTCATTACTTTTGTGGTAATGTCTGAAGTTCTATTATGGACGCTGTAATTTTTTTGCTGGAAAAAATACTTTGGTTACCAAGCTTCAAGCCATTCTAATGTAGTATAAAAAGCCTGCTGGAAGACTCAGCTCAATTTGCAGCAATTTGCATGAATATTCAACATGATAATCTGCTTGACTCTGATTGGGTAACAGGAAGCCAATCCGAACCTGGCATTTCAGCACCCTCTACCCTGTGCAACAAGTACAGGAAATAACAAAAAGAATCTGAGACTTTGGCCACTTAGGGTGCCCAAACCTTTGCATTTGTCACAATTGTGCATTTCTTTTTTTTTTTGTTCAATTTATTAAATATTGCTGGCAATTTCTTCCAAATGACCTACAGTGCAAAGACCCTGAGCCTGATTAACTAAATGTTCATGTGTTTAAAAACAGTGTGTTTGCCTAGATGAATATGCAATATGGGTGTTTCTGCCAGAACGTGCAAAATTATTGGGAGGAGTAGATGCAGATATTTATTTAGCGCATGAAATATGATTTACCAAACCTGAAACTGATTGCAGTGGCTGATTTTCCATCTATATTTAGCACATCTGAAAGGCAGGTTTTAACTGGAACAGCTTCACCATAAACTGGCTGCAGTTGTTGTGGGGAGGAGACAGCTTAGGCAAAACCAAAGGCAATGTGTTCTGAACACGTCAACATTTTTGGAATGATGGGAGAAAAAATAATTGAGACGTACAGCCTAGCCAGTAATGCTATTTCATAACTTCTAGATAAACTAGGAGATGATTTGGGCCCAGTCACAAGGAGGAGTCATGTAATACCTTCTATGACTAAACTCCTCCAATGTTAAATTTCCTTGTGTCTGGATCATTCCAGTGCACTGTTGCCATTAGTGCCGGTGTATCCCAGAGCAATTTTTCCCACTGTACTGTCTCCATGATGACAACCAGTAGCACACATGAAATCGTCATTTAAACAGGGCAGTCTCCAGGATTTTGCACCTGTTGTCATTTGCGCAGGCAGTCTTAGTTGATCCCTTGTGACACAAATCAACAACATGTGCATTTTTTAGCACGAACAAGCAAATTTGCACTCGTTATTTGCCATCTTAGGAAATCAGGCCGTCTGTTTACATCTAATATTTTTCAAGGCATATCCAAATTTTTGCATGCAGCTGTGGTCCTCTTTACACAACATTTCACCTAAAAACATGAAGGTATCGCTTTGCCTTGTTGAGTTTACACAACAGTGGTATGAAAATGATCCCTGTTACCATTAGAATGCTGAATGGACTGAAAACATTGCAGTATTCATGCTAGGACAGAGGTAACTTTGTAGTGACACAACCCACAGGACCCATACATGGTCCTCCACAGACCAGAAGAAGTAAATCAGCTGTTACTGTTGTCTTCCAGTTCACATATGGCAGTCTGAATGAAAGTGTAATGCAAAAAGTGGGGTGTGTTGTCAGCGTTTTCGCTGAAAACGCTGGTTTACCCCTTGACATGGCAATGATGCATTTTGTGTTTGAGAAACATTCTAAATAATGTCTAAGTCATATTCAACATTTCTGTGTCAACAGGAGGCCAAAATGCAATGACACCTTTGCATTTCATCATAAATCCGTACTTGTGTAAATGGGGCATGGGACTTATGCTCTGCTCAGCATCAGTAGAGGAGGATGGGAAGGTTGGGGATAAACAAATACAGACTGTGTAGCCTGTGGCACTACCTGACCACCATACAGTGCAGCGTACACAGTGACATGGCTCCTCTGATAGTGGAAGCCAGAGCTAATCATCCATGAGCAGTAACTGTCAGGTTGCCTCAGTCTCCATGGAACAGACTGTTGAGCCTTTGGCAGTTATTAAAATTACATTTATACCTGTACAGCAGAGTTGATAGACACCTCTACTGGGGTCGAGCTAACAGCCCTCCAATTATGTTTGTGTTGTAGATGCCACCTATATGTAGTCACAACCATCTATACTGTTTGACAGGGGTTAGATCTCATGTACTCTCAGTCCCAAATACCTAATGAAGCGTGGAAAATAGCACAGTGATCTCTGGGCGTCATATTTACAGCCACAGTGTCTCTGAAGGCCTGCTATCAGCAGCCACATTACTGCCTGTACTATTTGTACTGGAGTTTTCACTTCACTTCAACATATAGGTTACTGACACGGTGATAAGGCTCACAAGGTCATAGAGTGGCTTTTCTACAAACTGTAAGATTGGCAGATTATGCTGTTAATATATAAACATGTCCACAGGCAGCACACTGAAGCACTGATGTGAGTGTGAAAGAAGGAATTAGATACATAGTGAAGACGGTGGTGAAGTGCAGACAGCCAGTAGTTGTATATTTTTTTTACAAATCAAAAGTATTTATGCCCAACAACAGGTGTAACCATTAGCATAGTTGGAAAAATCATAATAAAACATCAGTTCCTAATACATTGCACACTTAGTAAATGCATGCTTCTATGAAACTGGGTTCATTTTGGTACCTTTGCCAGCTTTTTAGACCCAATAATAAAAGAGAAATTTAGACATATTTGCCCTCAGGATGTATCTAACCCATCGTGTCCATTGGCATTACATGCAGAACCTGTCCATTTAAACACAGATAAATCATGACTGATTTTGCAATAGTGGTCATTTTTGTGAAACACTCTGTGTTGCATAATTAATTTGATTCCCAAAATGTACCTGTGAGAGAATAAAAAGTTTGTTTTTTAAAAAAGTAGTGCAGAGTTTGTGTGTCCTCTTTACTGTTACATGCATATTTTGTATTAAAAATAATCTAAAATTATATAAAAATGTGTTTAATAGAAAAATCGTTTGTCTATTACCTCAGTAAATTTTTATTTTTAAAATGGACCCGAAGTGCTTCCAAACTTGCTTCCTAATATTAGTCTACATCTGGTTTAAATTTGTAGCTCCTCTGTCCTGTTTTTAGAGACCAGTTTCATAGAAGCACTCAGATGCATTATGGGGGTTAACTAGCAGGTAACTACACTGCAGCTAATGTGGACTAATCCTCATAAAGTCTCCTTCACCAACGAAGAAGACAACAGGTTTTTAGAAAAACCATCTATTAGACACATTTTTCGTCTCAAATGCATTTACAACATGATTTGAATGGCATCTGAATGAAACGTTTGTTAAAACCCACTATTTGTGCTGTCCGTGCCTTCACTTCTCTTTATCTCCACTGTAGAAAATGGAGGTTGAGCCAGAGAAATAATAAATTCAACTGACAGAGTTGACCCAACAACCGAGTGGCTCAGACACACACTGCATTGGCACAAACACCCTAAGCCAAGGGCATCAGTCCGGTCTCAACACGGGTAATGACACAACAACCAACACCCAATTAGTTATAAACACATGCTCAATATGATCCCATGTATTAGAGGCTAATTTTAAATATCGGGTGAAAACCACTTTGCTCTGATGTATTACTATCTGCGATGAACATCCGAAAACTAATGACTTTCATTGTCATTCCTCTATATAATTCTATAATCCACAGACTATAGGAGCCCACTAAGATCCTCAATGTGTTTCTTCATCACCCTGATCTGCTTCTCCAACATCCTCTTTGTGACAACATTTTGTGGATTTAGAAATTGAGATTCAATCCATCATCTGTAAATGTCTGTGAGCCTACAGATGACAGGGGTTCGGCTCATTTTCCTCGTGAACATGGTTAACGAACATCAATTGACAACTTCCACAGTGGAAAAGTCATAACTCAAGACTTGATATATCTGCCCATTTGATGCTTATTTCTCATAAAACTTGTGGTGTGTTGAGTGGTGGTGGTGTCTTGGTAAAATGACACAACAAATGATAAAAGCCCAAGGAATATCAGCTAGCACGGTTAGCTAACCTCAGGTATTTTTCACAATGGAATGGCTGATGATGTCAAGTCGAAGGTTTTTGGCTTGTTTTTGTATTACTTGAACTTTATTAACTTTTTCTTTTTTAAAATAATAAAAAAAAAAAATAGGACATATAAAATATACATTTCCACACCTCGAGGCAGTTATCAAAGCAAGTATATGTGGACAATCTGAAAAGACAAAACATAAAATGATAAAAATGATGCCAACAATACATATATACATGTTACAGCAGTCATTACTTATCACTAAGTGCAGTCCAAATTCTTGAGCTGGAAACATCATTGACCTGTGTAGGGAAAGTAGCAGGTCCATTTGTTGGAGAAAGTTGGGAAAGTTGGAATCGATGGCGCCTTCCACTAGGTTTTTGTCTTCTACTAAACCTCGTTGTATAAGCTGTTGTTATGGTGCTGCCATCACAAAGTACAAAAACTGTTGACACTAATAATCATATGTGTATTCGGCAGTACAATATAGATGTAGCTTCAGTTCTGTGTGTACTGTGAAGCCCTCTAATGGCTTTATTGCCTCAAGGATGAGATAACTTGGATGAGTTTGCTCCGTTATGGGTAGGAACTAGGGGGTTAGTCATCGCATGACTTCAGATTTGTTCAGATCGACTTATTTGTCGATAAAGTCGAAGTCACCACAGACACACGGACGTTCAACAATGAGCAACTAGCACTGACTGGAACGTGAACAACGTACGGTAAAGAGCAGAATAAAAAACTGTACAGACACAAGCATCAACAGTCCTTCTCAGACATTTAACCAAAATAAAACATAGGCTAACACCTTGAATTTTCTCGTAAATTGAAGTGAACAACAAAGTGGGAAAAGGTTCAGACAGTGGCAGCCAACACACACAGAGAAAAGAGCGCATTGTGTTCATGAACTGACTGAACCGAATAATCCAAACACACTGCGCGTCCACAGTATTATTCACTATTGGTGCTTCCATGGTTCACAGAACATTACTGAGACCAGAGTTTTTCTAGATCATTCAGGTTAGTTCCTACTCTGAATCGTCTTCTTCCTTCACAGTTGTTGCATTTGTGATGTGTGGGTTGGGTTTTTTTTTTTCAACCTGCTTTTGTGGAATTATGCGACCCCCCCCCCCACACACACACACACACACACACACACACACACAAATAAAATGGCATTTTTTGGACCCGTACCAAGCCGACCCAGGTCTGCTGATTCGCATCACTACCTTGCGTTCTATATTTTTATATAGAAAGATGAGAATATGGACATGAACTGAACGAAAGCTTGCACGCTGTGGGAGGGAGAGAAAGACTAGCACGACATGTCGACTCCTCCAAAATAACATCGACTTGTGCCACAGACGTTGACGTGTCGACAAACTGGCTTTTCAGTTAATGCCTTAGTAGGAACAAATCTGTCCTTCCAAAACTCCAAATGTGAAGCTATATCTTCAGAACCCAGCTCCCCATTCGACTCCCTGCGAGATAATTTCCTGAAAGTAACTTCCCCACATATCCAGCTACTCTGGAAAAATATCAGCAGTAATTCATTTTTTGCTGCTGATGCCACTGTCAATACATACTACATGTATTGTACTACTTGTCCTGTATCCATACAAATAAATGTAAAGTATTCAGTGGGATTTTAGTGTACATTTACTTGCATTATTACAGCATAAGAAAATATATACCAACGGCCAAAAATAGCTACGTCAGGCCCCGCATATATGAATATGTGTGAAACATGTACGTATTTATTTTTCTTGTTGAAATATCACAATAAACAATCAGGACTGTGCAGTCAATCCTGTCTCACCAACAGAGAAACAACGACAGGCTGAGCAGACAGTTGAGCAGAAAGACATTTGACAGGAGGAGGGTTTGAAGTGAATGAAAGCTACAGGGAAGAGAGGAAGGAGAGGACACCAAAGTCATCCACTATCCTCTGTATGGTGTGATTAAACATCTGAATTCACTTACTATCAAACCTGCCCAGAAAGACACCATTTTGGCAAAATATTGATAGTTTTTTTTTGTGTGTGTGTGTGTGTGTGTCTAATGTGAACTATGGAACATCAGAGAATAGTCTGAATGTTTGTTACTATTTTTTAGCTCAACAATATTAGCTTCTACCTCTGGGACACTATGCCTGCCTCACACTGGCTGTATCTACTGCTGCAACACAGTTGTGTCAGTTTCTTATTGATTTGCTACTGATATCTCATTTTACCATCATTTTAGTTTAAAAACTATAAAAGCTCAATCACTCACATGGTTTTCATTCAACTTTAGAGCAGTTGATAAAGAGAAACATGCAGAGATGTTTCCCTTTAACACAGTCAGACTTATAGTCGTGACCAAAAGTTTTGGGATAATGGCACAAATGGATTCTTTTCTTAAACGTGACCTATGTATAAATAAAAAAGTTTGGACGCTTATAATACTTATTGTTCTTACATGTACCTTGGAAATACAGGAGTCTGTGCAATTCTGTGGTGCTATGTTGTTTATTCTTTATTCTAGTGTGTTTAGTTCTGTCACCGCTGCTTATTATTATGATTATTAGCCTCACTATACTGGCTGCCCATACGTTTTAGGATTGTTTTAAAATTATTTTATTTACTTTTAAATCCCTCCATGGCCACCATGGCCCACCCTACTTTTCCGAGCTGTTGCAGCTTTATACACCACCCCGCTTACTCAGGTCAGCTGACCAACTGCTTCTAAGGGTTCCTACAACTAAACACAAGTTCAGGGGTGACCGTGCCTTTGGTGCTGCAGCTCCTAAACTATGGAATGAGCTTCCTCTCCATATCAGACAGGCCTCCTCTCTGCCTGGATTTAAATCCCTTCTTAAAAGCAATTTTTTCTCCTTGGCTTTTGAAACCATGTAAGATGTTTTAAATGTGTCGTTCTTTTTCAGTTTGGTATTGGTTTTATTGTTCTTATTTTTAATTTGTTGTTTTTAAATTGTACAGATTTGATGGTGTTTTTTTTTTTTTTTACCTATTCTTGTATTTTATTCGTTATTTATTTTTTATAATTTTAAAAAATATATCATTATTATTATTTTGTTTTAAAGTGCTTAAAAATAAAGTTGGAATTGGATAATATTATACACACACACACACACATATATATATCATACAATACATGTAGATACATATATGGAGGCTTACATTGCAGCTTTTGGATTCAGAAGACCATTGGGGTCATTATCATGGCCTGGATCTTGAGCTCTACAGAAGATATACATACTCATTGTGAATGTACATTTAGAAATATTAAAGGGTTGGTTTGGATTGTTGTAAGTGGGATTGTGAGGTACTGATTTGTGACATTTCAGTCACTTTAAGGTATCTACAGTATCTCAATTTATTCTTATTTACTACTTTGCCACTTGTTTCTGTTTTATTCTGTGATTATTAAACTATATATCTTTAAATGCAGGTAAAATAAGTGATGCAGGACTATCTGTCATTCAGATTTAATGCATTTGATGATAATAGTCTCGTTACTTAGAACGCAATATGACACTGTTGCCCTTTTATCCATTACCTACAGTAATAACAGTTTATTAAAGATTCATTAAGTGTTTACAACCTACTTAACAATAATTTATGAATTCTTTATGAGCTTATTATAAATTGACTTTAACCCTTAAAAAGCTAGAACAACTTTTGTAGGGACTTCCAAATGCATTTTTATCTCATTATATCTAACCATTCATTAGTGATTTATCATCAGTAATTCTGATATTTTCATCTGCATTTTGCAGTAAAAATAATATATTTCCATATATTTCCAATATTCAAATTAATGTTCATATAGATCATGAGTGTCAAAGTCATTTTAGTTCAGGGGCCACATTCAGCTAAACCTGATCTGCAGTAAAATAATAATAATATATAATGTTGACCCCAAACTTTTATATGTTTAAGACCAAAAAAAGTAAAGTAAAAATACATTATAAAATAGTTTACATTTACAATCTATCCTTTCAAACAATGTGAATAACATAAACAAACCTGAAAAAATAACTGTAATTTAAACAATATTATGTCTGAGCTTCTCACGTCCACATGTAGATTATAACATATTGATCACCGTGGATCTACAAATACACAAAACATTTAAAAACAGGTAGAATATTGATAAAACTTTATTTACTTCTCTTAAGACATTTCAGGTTGTTCACATTTGTTCAGGTTATTCACTATTTTTTTTCAAAATGATACTTTGTTTTGGTGTAAATACATGAAAATGTTTACATTTACGAAGAGAAGATTTGGAGTTGTTATTATCTACATGTTATCATGTAGTATTTTACTGGTCCTGCCCATTTAAGCTTGAATTGGTCTGAACCAAAAAGATTGCTAATATCTTTGGATGAATTTATGAAATGTAAAAATCACACTAAGGGCTGGACTGGACTGTTTGGGGGACTGGATTTGGCCCCCGAGCCGCATGTTTGACACCTGCGATGTAGATGTTCTTAAAAGCTCAGACTAAATGCAAGGTTATTTAATCAGAATAATGAAAACAAGGGGAAAAAAGGGATTCTTTTATTTTTTTCCAAAATATATCTTTAACTGAGCACAAAAAAAAGAAAATCTGCAGCTTCACTTCAGTTTACATTTACAAATAATTTAAAATATTCTATTCATAAGCAGTCTTTAAGACAATCCTTATTTCTACCCAAGCTAAAACCTAACCCTTGCTCTAAAACAACTTAAGGTAATTCCATAAATACAGTATAGACAGTATAGAATTAGAAAGACAAAAAACAAACAAACAGAATAATAATCCTAATGAATGTTCATGTGGATGTGTAATCTGAGCTAAAGTGTGTCTAGGTCTGCAACCCCTGAGGACCGGAGTCTTCTTTGATATGGAAGTAAAAGCCAATGGTGGCAGCGAAGACTCGCCGAGGCACAAGAAAACATGAAAGCAGCCGCTGTAATTATGCTTAACCTTCAGCCTTAAAGAGAAATTTGGTGATGCAACATCACTTGGCCTTGGAGAAGCTGAGAAAAGAACCAACCTGAGTATACATTCAATAAGGCTGAACACACATGTATGCGCACACACAACGGGGTGTGAAGAGGATGATAGAGAAATCTAAGTCGCATGATGGAGAAATGTAAGAAGAGTGAAGCGTTGGGTGTATAATGGCTCTTACTTTCTAATTCTGCCCAGTGCTTCAGGCTCCGTTTGGTCATGCAGCATCTCAGCACCTTCACACGAACACACGTATGACGGTGCACACATACAGATGTACGTGCACTCATTTATCTCAGTGCAGTAATAACACTAATGATATCCCATGGGTGCCTCAAACTATAAAAGAGCGGCTGAAGATGGAGAGTGGGAGAGAGAGAAAGAGAGAAAGAGTGGGAGAGTAAGAGTCTTTGTGAACAGTACGCTCTCATCTCTGCTGGCAGGAACGCCATTTGTGAGTCTGTATGATGTTTAAATAGAGACAGCAACTGACACGTGCGCACACACACACTCCCAAAACGCACATGGACGAGTGTGAGCGCTGAGGAGAAGACAGAGACTGGGGGAATGGAGAAGAAAAGAGGATTTAAGCGACACTGGCAGGCTCTCACACTGTTTTTAGGTCAATGACAAGAAGCCTATTCAACAGACAGACACATGCAGACACACAAGCGAGGAGGCACACAAACACTGGGACACACATCATCACACCACAAGTTGTGCATACGCGCAAAATATACTTAGCTGCATTTACTGTCAACCCTCAACAAAGAATCTAAACAACAGTACTAGAAAGCCTTGACAGATATCACACACTCCTCAGCGGGTATTTTTCTCATTGCCCCCTCCCCCCTTCTCTCTCTTTCTGTCCATCGTTTCTCTTGTTAACATGTAAACACAAGTTTGCTGTGGCTGTTTTCTCCATGGGCTCCATTTCCTGTCCTTTTTGGGTGCTGTGGGCTCCCGACCCACCATCTTGGCCAGGGTTCAAAGGGACAGTGTGTGTGTTAATTTGTGCATGTAAGTATGTGCGAATGCGTGGAGTCGGGAGGGGATACAGGAGCAGGCATCCAGATCAAAGAGAGTTGAAAACAGTCTGTCATCCCATCAGGAAGCATCAACTCGCATGCATATTCACCAGAGAATGTGCATGCACGTGCATGTGTGTCTAAATGAGCCATAATCATCCGCTACTTCACCAATCACTCGTCTTAAAGAAGTGTACATCATTCGCTGCTAATTATGAATCTTCCTTAAAATGAGCCAAAGCACATTAACTACTAAAGGCTGATTAATGTCATTTATGCATACACTTTACATCCGGTGTGTGTGCGGGTCAGTGACAGCCCAGTTGTGCATGTGTGCAGCCTGGAGATTAATGCACACAGATGCAGCAAATCACATCAAATAGCTTTCTTTGTTTTCGGTGCGTGTGCCTATGGTTGTCATGTAAACCAGTGTTTCCCAACCTTTTTTGAGCCATGGCACATGTCTGACATGAGAAAAATCACAAGGCACAGCACCAAACAAAAAATATATTTATTGAAATATAATGCAAATCTAGTCTCACTTTACTTAGTGTGAACCTGGGCCTGTTCAGTTGAACACAAAGGTTTGTGTGTGACAGGTTTGTGTTCAACTAAACAGGCCCAGGTTTACACTAAGTAAAGTGAGAGTAGATTTGCATTATATTTCAATAATGCATATATATTTCAAAACGCCCCATTATTATGGGGCGTTTGGAACAAGAAACCTCAGAGGGGTGCACCAGCAGTCCCTTGGATGGACCCCCAGATTGAGGTCCGTTGTATAATAGTATGGGAGGCATATCCCTCCCACCCCAACCCGATACCCAGGGTTCGTGGGTAACTTGCTATTTGTGCATCACTACTGAGGGGGCTTTATCAACAGGGCCAGTTCTTTTTTTTATTTTTATATTTATTTAGGGAAGGAGGAGACTGTTGGTGTGTGCAGCTGAATGGATCTATACCACACTGCTCGCTTACAGTACCAATTGGGTGAAATTGGATCATTTTTCATGGCACACCTGATGACTTCTCACAGCACACTAGTGTGCCGTGACACAGGTCAGGAAACACTGATGTAAATGATAGGGAGAAAATTCTCCATTTTCAAAAATCCCCCACTGCATGTAAATATACCTTTAGTTATTATACTTTCACCACCACTAAGGGAACGAGAAAAAAAATTAGTCACTGTAAATGTCGGTAGTGTGCTGCCATCATTTTTTAAAAGATTAAATGCGTCAAATTGTGAGGCTTCTGGCTTTTCCCCATGGATCAGGAACACTCAGGCAGAATAGAGAGGTGACATCCCACCCCTTCTGGTGGTGTCCCATAGGACTTCTTTTGAGATGCAAAAAAAAAAGTTATACAATTAGTGGAGAGACAAGTAATTATTTTATCCCCTTAAAATCGAGCATCATTTACACAGAGATGTTTGTTAGATTAAAGGACAATTTTACTTGTCAAGAAAGTCACAGTTCGTAGTAAAACTGCTGAAGTATCAGACTGACATAAGACACACCTCCAGTCGTCCAGAAAACCCCATTTTAGAAACAGTGACATGTAAAACTACTCAATTTAGTTTACCCAAAAATCCATCAGTAGTATTTGCTCACTATTATAAAGTTATCATGACTTAATCAACAACAGTTTGCAGGTGTTACTGGTCACACAAGCAGCTGCATGAATGTAAATGTATTCAACATGAAGTAAACACAGGACAATGTTAGCCTTTCCTAACAGCCTTTTATAACGTTAGCCTACTCACACAGTTAAAATATTAACGACAACATCTCTTCTCTAAATGTGCAGTCATATGCGCAGTAGTTGAAAACAGTGACTCATTCTGAAACCACCTTAAACCTTACCTCAGAATTATGTATTCCATGAAAGTAGCTTCTGTTGACATGTCACTCATTTGAAAGACATTTATTCTGCCTTTCTCAGTTGTATGTGAAATAACTGCACATATTTTAACCCAATGTGCAGTGACCTGTCAATCAACTGAGGTGGCAGTGGCACCTGAGGTATCCAATCAGGTTCCAGAGGTGGCCAGCGCTAAGCAGAGCTCTGGCACTAAGTTAGCAATATTTTCGTCAGCATGACCCGCCCTACTCTGCCTCTGATTGGCTCAGTCGTCCTCATACCTAAAGTTAACCAATCTAATCAGTGAATGTATGTAGTATTAACCAATTAGAGGCAGAGTACGGTGGGTCATGACTTCACCATACTGTGTCTGAGACATAGAAATAAGCAAAATTAAGACAATCAACAGTCTCACATTTTGCAGTATCACATGCACATACACATACAAGTCAACATTATTTATCCAATTGTTACCTCAAAACATATAGTTTCAAGTCCTTGTCCTTTGTCTCACATATGTCACATATGGCACAATACCTGAATAATGTGGCTAATGTTGTTGACTGTATACTGTGTTGTATCCTGAAGCAACCAAGTGAAAAACTATGTAGCTAGTGGTGAACAGACTGGCTGGCTAAGCAGTGCGTAAAGCGTAATGAATGATAGAATGGATGGAAACCCAATGGGCTTTACATTTTTACACCATTAAAAACACCTATTCCAGCATAACATACTTTCTGACAGCTGCCTTTGCTGCATGCACTGAAGGATTCTGCGTACAAAGCTAGTTGTCAGTCGAGAAGCCTTTGATTTTGCTGTCTTATTCTTGTGTGTACATGAGTTTAGCTTACATAGTCCTTGGGAATGAGTGGTCTGCAATTTGGCACACTATAGAACACCTGAAATATAGATGAACTGCGTGTCAAGGCAATCATTCATATTGAATGCAGATTCCAAATGCATCGTGATGTTTCATGTACTGCGTACACATTCAGTAAAAGTAGCAGGGGCGGATCCACAGGGGGTCACAGGGGGGTGGGAAACTGCCCACCCATTAAAGGTAAATGTATTCAACTTGAGGCAAGCATAGGATAATGGTAGCCTTGCCCTCCCCGCTGCGGGGGGGGGGGGGGGGGGGGGGGGGGGGGGGGGGGGGG
>JAQQZY010000001.1:29151046-29164825 GCA_030068375.1 Ostorhinchus rueppellii
AGTAGCTGGAATAGGCTCCATGCGACCCCCGTGACCCTAGTGAGGATAAAGCGGGTATAGAAGATGAATGAATGAATTGTGGTTCTTTGAAAAAAGTGCAGAGCTGCTGTTACTGTAAATCAATCTTAAAATAGAGAATTCTTCCTTTGTTCACTCTTCTAATCATTTTTTGTGGTATGTACGGTCTTGGTCTTGTCTCTGTCATGACCTGCCTTGGTCTTGGTCTCAACTTGGTCTCAGAACCCTCTAGTCCCAGATGGTGCGGTCTTAACTACAACACTAGGAAAATGTCCCTCTGACATCATCTGTTGGTAGACAATAAATGAACCACAGCAGAAATGGCATATCTGTATACAAGTGGACCAAAGATAAAACAATGCATTATTTTAAAAAAAAACAGGCTCTTTCTAAAATGTTTACACTACATACTCTAACCCAAATCTGGTCAGAGGGAATTAGCAGAATGACATCTTTTAAGGAAACCACATGTAACACTGTTCAAACAGTGGTTAAATCTCCCCTTATGCATTGTGCAATGTACATAATCGTGCCTTTCCTACCTGCTGCTTCCTGCTGCTTTAGGAAGAACCTGCAATGCATTAATGGAAAAATGCCTCCATTTCCTGTGAAATTACCACAGCAGGTAACTCTGCAGGAAGGCCCATACTGAAGGCAGCTTGGCAGTATTCACACAAGGCCTCTACTGATTGGAGACACACTTACGGAGGCACTTTTTTTTTTTTTTCACAGTGAGTGAAGGGATCTCAACAGGAACCTGTTGTTCACCTGAAACTGAGCAGACTATAAAATGCCCTATGGCCAGAGGTTACATCCACTCTGTGCCAGAGAGTAGAGTACATGCATTTACAATATGTACAAAGCACAAGTGAGTGTATTTAGTTTCAAGTCTAGGAACTGGCCAAACTCTATACTATGTATTCTATTTTCAATTAACTTCAACCCTTAAAACCATGCATTACAAAGACTCCAAGCTAACTAAAATATTAAGAATACCCTTATATTAAACACTTGACATTGGAAATAGACCTAAATCCAAAATGGTAAACCTTAAATTGGCAACAAATACACTCATTAGATACCTTAGCATTACGAATAGACCTCAGATGAACTTTACAAACATAAATGCAAGGAAACAAGATGAAAGGTGTGTAAGAATAGTCTCTTTGGCTTTTTAAAGGTGAAATGACCTGGAACTATCTCAGTGTCAGCCATGATAAGAGCTGCCTGAATTCTCTACATTCAGTGGAAATTAGCTTCAGTGATTCCTTTATGACAGGGGTGTCAAAACGAACCCACCAAAAGCCCACAAATCCAGCCTACAGGATGCAACAGTAACATCCGTCCACTTTAAGTGCAGTGGGATTCCTGTTGCACCTGAGCGTCTTCTCCTGATTGCTTGGTAAGTCTCTTTTTCATCTTTCTTTGACCCCATGACATTTTCCTTCAAGGTGAACAAAAGGGGTTGGAAAAGCAGAGAGGTGACTTTTCAAACTGTTAAGAAAGGGAAGGAGGAAAGATAAAGGAGGATGAGGACAAGAACAAAGAGATACCAGGAAACCGAGAATTATCTGATGTGATAAAGACGTCATCTCTCTCCTTGTCCAGTAATGACTCATAATGATAAAAAATAACACACCTCTTCTCTTATAATCACATTTTTGCTCAATTTGCAGTGTAATTTAACTGTAATCTACTTTCATTAACGGCAACATATGATGTTGAGTAGTGTACAGAAATGTGTCTTTTCTATGTTTTTTTTTTCCTGTAAAACCTGCAATGATTTAAAAAACAACAACAGAGGGTTAAACTGTTTTGAAGTCTTTCTATTTTGTGGTTCATTGAAATGTAACTTCACACTGCTGGAAAGGCCTCTGTGGGAAAATTACAAAGGTAGACAGAGGAGTGTTTGTCTAAAGTGCATCAGCGTGTTGTTTTTTTGGAACAGTTAGTCAAATGGTGCTTTTCATTTTGGTTTGAATTGAACAGCTTCCTTCTGACTCTGAAATTCATCACAGTGTTACATATTATTGGACTGGGTTATAGCATTGTGACAATGACATGCATTCTTCTAGGTGCATCTAAATATTCTACAAATAAAACAAAACATTCCAAAAGTATGCAGATACGCAAAAGTATGCAGTTTCCTGCATTCACAAGATGTGCAAGATGAAGTTACACTGGATAAATCTGCTCACTGCATTTAATGCTGCATCAGCATTTAGCAATACAGCATACATTTACAGTTTGTTGTTTATTCTACATGCATTCATGTTAAATACAGCTGTAATAATATATCCACCAGTGTGACTAGCCAAGCTTAAACGTTAATGAAAGCACTGAGCATTGAAGGGCTCGTATTTATCTAAACCCACTTTTATTAGTCTTTGGTTCATTTATTTGTGTATTTGGATCCTAACAGTTCATGCAGTTTGAAATTGAACCCTCCAGGTGCAGCAAAGATTTATTTATATTAATTTGGGCAAAAATCAAGTAGATTTCTACAACATGTTTTAATTTCTGCTTAATTTATGTTTTAAACTAGTAATGTCACGACATTTGCACATATAAGGAAAAGACTTCCGACAAACATTTCTATAACTACGACATAAAATTGCTTATCAGCAGCAGTGGTTGTAGTCCAAACTGAAAGTGTCCAAACTAATTACCTAAAATGTAATTAACCTCAAATATAATCTCAGCATGAGGATTAAAGTGCATGACCAGTAAATTAAATATTAGGAAAATACCTGATTTTCACTCATTGAAAGGAAATTGAAAGGAAAATATTATGATAAATGGTCATAAATCATTAAATAGAGAGAAAAAATTAATTTAGGAACTGGCATTAAAGTAGCTGATACTGGACACCACCATAGTCCCCGATCCTCAAGCATATGAGGATGGGACTAGGCTAGGCTAGGCATAAAAGTAGCACTGGGTCTTTATGAATTAAAAAAGAAAAATTGTATATATAGAACTTAAAACGCATACTCGACACTATGTATGTTCATAAAGACTCCAAGACCTTAAGAGCTACCAACAACCAAAACCATCTACATCTACTGATCCAAATTTGGCTGACATCTTTTCTACTTTGAAGTCATGATCTTTAAATTCACACTGAGCTTTCTATCTATGATCAGATAATCCATTCAGTCCAATCCAACTTTATGTATAAAGCACTTTAAAACAACCACAGAAAATTAAATATAGGAAAATACCTGCTGATCACTGAAACATGCAAAATGCAAAGGGTGATATTGTAATAAATTGTGATAAAGCAGTAAGGAAAGCAAGTCAGCACAAAAATAGTTCTAGGTTTGCAGTTGATTGGAAGCCTTTATATCAAATAAGTTATTTTATATTGTATAAGTTTCAGTTGTAGCTTTGAAAATGGAGAGAAACGATCAAGCTAATTAGCATCTATCAGTAGAGTTCAGTTAGTTATTCATATATTTAGCACATCTTCAAACATTCAAAGCATGTATTAGATTCAAGCAGACCTGAACAGACAAGGATAAAGAAAATCAACAATAGTTTGGAGGAAAAAGAGCTATGAGATGTGATGATAAGAGCAGGGAAGTCCGTGGCTTTAGCTTTCCACAGTGATAACACTGCGATGCTGTGTCACTATGACATATCACACAGCATCAGTCTTACTGGCAAAATATTTATATTGCACTAACAACACAAACTGTAACTCCATATTGTTGTGATGCTGCAGGGGTTTAAACAGAGAAGAAAAAGGGAGTCTACTAATGATCCACAACAGTCCACAGCGGTCTGGACCCAGAACTAGGATGAAAAATGAGGGCAGAGTGCTTCTGTTAACTCTCTGGTTCTCAGCTCCAGTGAGAGCTGAGTCTGCGACATGTTGTCAAAACTCATTTGGACACAGTATTGATAAAACTTCATCTGGTGACTGACTCATGTCGCCTACTGAGACGCTGTGTGGGTCAGACTGACCTGAGAAAAACCTGGTTTGGATTTTGGTGGAACTCCAATGTCAAAGACTTTATTATGAAAGCATTTTTCTTAACCCGCCCCTGAAGGGGAGGATTATTGTTATTGGTTCAGTTTGTTTCTTTGTTTAGCAAGGTTTGTTAACACTTGAGCAGCAAAACTATTGGTTGATTTCATATCATATATTGTTTTTTGTTTTTTGTTTTTTTTGTCTGTGTATATATGGTGTCATGTCTGCTCTTTTTCTGCTGCTCTCTTTCTTTCTCTCTAACGTTCTCTCACTCACTCTGTCACACCCCCTAATCAATCTGTTTCTGTCCACCTGTGGCTCATCAGGTGTGTGTGTGTGTGTGTGGGGGGGGGGGGGACTATATGTTCATTTGTCTGCTGTGTGTTCTCCACCAGATTGTTCCTCTGCATTTACATAACTCCCCAGCACTTAGCCTGTTTGTTGTTCCTGTTCCGTTCTCGACCCATCTTGCCAGCTACCTGGACCCAACCCTGTTTACCGTCTGACCACGTCTCCCTGCCTGTCGTCTGGTTGATCTACCTGCCCTTAGTTTGGGCCTCAGCCCCTTGCCTGCTCCCAGTAACACGACCTGCCTTCCACCTTCAACCACGTCCTCTGCTTCTGCCTACGCTGGACCTTCTGGTAGTCAACCCCACGCCTGTCCCCAACTCTCCACCTGTTTGCCTCTTGGTTTAACTGGAGGTCGAAACCACTCCTCAGAGTTCACCGTCATGGTGAAATTATGCCTAACAGCGTTGGAAAGGATTCCAGACCAGAGTTCAGGACAGACTTTTGAACAGACTTTTGAACTGTTAATTCTCAAACTGTTGCAGAATAAAACTGATTGTAAACCTAGCTCCTGCTCTGAGGTCTTGCACTTGGGTTCTAACATAATCCATTATGTACACTGTAAAAAGTAAAACCTTGAATCAACTTAAATTTTTCTTCAATAGGTCACACATTAAAAAAATTAGTTGAGTCAACCAAATTAAATTACATTGAATGTAATTTAATTTGGTTGACTAATTTTTTCTAACCGAGATTATTTCTGTACTGAATTCAGTACGCAAATGGTATTTGCATTAAAAACTGTTCCTGAGTCTGTTTGTTTGTTTGTATATTATATTAACCCTAGAACACTTTCACTATAAAAAGTAACACCGTCACAATCGCCGGGTGATTTTTACCCGATATAATATACCCAACAAAAAGTACTTGTCATAAAAATAGATCAAAATATGACAACACATGACAAATAAGAGTGGTTTTGTTTTATTTTCAACTGTGGCATGTCTAACAAAATGAAAAACAAAAATGTCATTGGAGGACGGACCCCCCCCAAAAAAAGTTCCAATTCGAGAACAAAAAATTCCTAAAAAAAAAAAAACATAAAAAATATTATGATACAGGAAACTTGGTCTTTGGACTTCCCTGGTGAAGGCACAGACTCCTTGACACTCAGACAAACACAACATATTGAAATCATGTTAATATATTTGCTTGGGTGAAAACCACCCAGATTAATTGCACTTACTGTATGTAGATTACATATCTGAATGTTGTACTGTTATTGTATTTGCACATCAGATAATATGGCAACGGACTCACTTTTGGAGCCTTAACTGCACATCTTAGCACTTTTATGTTGCCTTCTATCCCTAGGGTTTCTGTTTGACTCCAAATTATATTAGGTATGAATTCTATAACCCCTAGCGCAACACATCTGAGAAGGAAATAAACCAATGCTGAACAACCGAGAAAATGTTGCATTCACCAAAGGCATGTGATCAGGACAATATAATCTAATATCACAGCCAAAAAAAAAGAGAAGGATAATCAGAAAAAAGTCCGTCTGACTTTAGGTAGGTCCAGCAGAAAGCCACACAAACTACCTTCTTATTCCTTCTCTGTTAAAAGAGCAAACACTATTACTTCACATTACACTGTCCAGCCTGCAGCTACTAAAGAAATGCTGCTTTTTAGACGATAATATTTTCTTCACAGCAGTTCAATGATGATCACAGAAATTCTTTGGCATTCTGTAAGAGAATCCCACGGTTAATGATCATGAGCATTCTGTGTTTATTTATTTTATTAGGGTTATTTATCAAATGCTATACAGCTGCTTTTTGTTTGGAAGGAACATTCAACAGATATGCTGTATCATCATATTCTATTCTGGACTACTGTTGTGTTTCTTAATTATGTTCTAAGAGGTTTTTATACTGGTGCCTGTAGTTTTACTCCAATTACACCAAATCACAAGAATGTAGAGCATTCTTTAGTCTGTGTGTGGTCAGATCTGCACATACTAAAGTGCAAATCTATAGACAATGATCAATAAATCAGTTCGATTTCATGTGTATCTTTGTGGAGCATTGTTCCTGTCTTGATTGATGCATTGTTAGTAAATTACAATTCAACCGCATCATTGATTCAGACATATGTATTGATTTGTACTGTACAATGCATACACATGAATTATGAACACTGACACTGTGTTTCCATTTGTTATGTGAACATTAAATTACCTTCATTAACCTGGACTAACCCTTCACTTAAAGGGAGAGTTCACTTTTTATGCAGTTGGTATGTTGCCTGCAGTAGATCACAGTGAGTAACTCCCATTTTGTTTTAAGAGCTTAAAACAAGATGTAAGTTAAATGTGCTTTAAAAATTCTTTAATTACTTAATTTTTTTTAAGGCAACCACTTTTCTCTGTTTTTTTTTTTTTTTTTTTTTTTTTTTAGTAAACTCAACTTATCCGGGCTTACAGTGCATTAAAAAAGTCACACAATAACACCAACTAACCAAAATACTTGATTAGTGAAACATTAGAAATAACATCCATTTTAAGGTTCAATAATTAGAACTCGTGTATGCTCAGTTTGTGTAGGAGTCCGTTTTGTCTTGGGAAAAGGTTTTTAGTTGATGTTACCCATGTCAGTTTCTAAGCTAATGACTAATGTCTTGGTTGCATTACATTACATTCAGGATCAGTTTTGAAGATTAAAGTGTTAACCTCGTTCTCTGCTCTTCCACAGGAGTAAAAGCCTGGTCTTATGTTAACTACAACCACAACATGTGCTCATTTGACCCTAAATATTTGTCCATATAAACAAACAGGGAGGATGCTAGGGATCAGAGGTTTAGGGGTGCTGAGCTCCCAGAGTGCTGACTGGCCAGGCAAGAGAAAGGTCATTGTTCTGGACATTTTAATGCAACGTCAGACAATCATTCCCACATCTGTGAAAGAAAACCATGTGGGTTTATCCAATGTGGGATTATGTGGGTCTGCATTTTGACCCCATAACAGAGTCTGGAATCAGATTTACATCCCCATATTATAATTAACCCAAACAACAATCACTGACCAAAAGCCTATCAATACATGTAAATAATTGGTGTAAAATTCAGTTTGTCATCTTTTCAGGGTCATCAGATATGACACATTTTAACATCGTTGCCGTGGAAACACTCATCTTCTACAACACAGATTCACCAGTAAAACCAATGGAGTTTAATGGAAATGGTTGGTTATGTTCAGTTACTGGTAGATTTTACTGAAAAAGTTACTTTTTCTACAGTTTTCACTGTTTTTGATTTAAAACTGAACTTTAATCTGAGCTTTTATGAACATTATGATCAGTAAATTAACTATATGGAAATGCCTGTTTTCTACAGATAAAATGCAAAATACAGACGATATTATAATAAATGGTGATAAAACACTAAAAGGTTAGATAGAGAAAATTTCATTTGGGAACTGACCCAAAAGTAGCACTGGGTGTTTAATTACCTGACCACACACACATACACATGTTTCCAGTACTTTGTGGATATTGCATAAATTTGTACTAAGCGTACCCATAACCACAACATGCATTAACCATGATCGTCGCTGTTATCCTTGTATCTGTATAAGCAAATTCACATCCCCATACAACATGATAAAATGAAACTAAGATAATTTGCTTAAAGCAAACCAAGAGCCATGTTCACTGGGTAATTGCAGTCCACCTTGGTACAAAAACACAGCACACTAATGATGCATACGAGGATGGACTGAGTTTTGGAAACACCAACTGGCAGCAGTTACAGAAGACTCAGCTGCAGCCTGGTGTACTGGGACTGATCAAGAACACTCTACACAAATACATGTTGGACTCATTGGAATGTAACAACGCACTCTGTGAGATTGCAAGGCAGTAAATGGAAGGTCCATGGGTCAAAGGTGTCAAAGGTGTGTCAGTCATAATACTACACTAACTCTATAACGTATGAATATGTTTGTTTGAAGGTCACTCTTGTGATTTTTCTTCTGATAGGAGTTGACACATGGATGTTTTTTGATGTCTTCACCTATGAAAACATGTTTGAGTTAACCACAAATGTAATATTAACCCATAAATACCCAGTGGTACTGTAATGTCACTTCTCAAAGTCTTTCTCTCTCTCTCTGTGTGTGTGTGTGTGTGTGTGTGTGCGTGCGTGCGTGCGTGTGTGTGTGTGTGTGTGTGTGTGTGTGTGTGTGTGTGTGTGTGTGATTATCACCATTTATTACAATATTTTTCTCTGTATTTTGCATTTTTTCAGTCACAGTCCGGTATTTTCCTATATTTAACTCCCTGCTCATGTAAATGTTCATTAAAGCTCAGACTAAAGTTGAGGGTTATTAGATCAGAAACAGAGGAAATGAAAGAAAAAGTGACATTCTCAGTAAAATCTATCATTAACTGAACATAAACCCACTGTGTCCATCCACTGTCCTTCGTCTAACTCCATGGCTTTAACTGGTGAATCAATGTTATAGAACATGACGGCGTTTCCATGTTCAATTTGGAGCCTCTGAACATCCAAATGGGTCATATTTGATGGCCATGAAAAGGACAAACTGTATTTTGCACCAATTATTTACATGTATTGATAGGATTAATTTATCAACAGGGATTAAACAGTTTAGATCAGTGAATGGTTTTATTTGGGTCTTTATGGGTTAATAATATGAGTGCATACATGAAAATCATTACAAACAAACTTTCTGTCTTTATAAGCTACACCATCATCACACATTCCTTAATATTCAGTGCTCGTATACCCTCAGGAGAGCATTAGTAGCAGCAGATGTCCTGTGATTGTAATATCCAAGAATCTTTCACAAATATCAGTGATCTCTGCCTTGCTGCCATGGTGAAGGAATCCCAAATGACTACAGTTAACAAACTTGTATCTGATGTCAGTGTGTTGTGCCGCTCGAGATGTATTATTATAAATGTGTAGAGATTATAAATGCATGACGGAAATAGTTTCTTGCTTTCCATTAGTGCAGAGAATATTGGTTTGAATTGCTCAAATTTGTGATTCGAGATTTCAGCTCATTCCCTTTTTACACAGGGGACTCATGGGGTTTTTATTTATAGGTCTCCAGTTTTTGGAGAGTGTTTTTCCAGTAACGATATCCCAGATCCTTTACAGACCCCAATGTTAGCAGGTTTTATTGAAATCTCTCAATCAAGCAGCTGCTAGAGTTAAAAACAAATTCAAGTTACCATATTTTTTTGGGAGCAGATTTTGCCACTGAAGATGATTTAAAAGTCAATTATGAAAAAGCTATAATTGTGTTTAGTGCCAACATTTTTTAGTCCTTAGAGACGTACATTGAATTTACTCAAACTTAAGAACAATTTTTATGATATTAGAGTATATAATAAAATGAAATAATAATAGTATGAAACTTAAATTACAGAAAGAATGTTCTCTGGCAGAGCTTAGAAACAACAAGCAACATGATGAAATATGCAAAAGAGGGGGCATTGAGACACCATTCAGGGACATTTGGAATGAGAAAGCTGGGAAGGGTACACTGAGACCAAAATGGGGGTGTTAGTGTGCATAAGTCTCAATATTCATCTACCCCCCCCCCCCCCCCCCAGATACCATTAAGATGTACTAAATATAAGTAATGATAAGTATATTACTAATTAAAGCTGCAAGCACTCACTTCCTGTTGGGCGTGGCTATTGAATCGGATTGCATTTTTGTTCAATTTAGTGAGATATATACATGTGAAAAGTTAAAAGAACAAGTGTTTAAAAATCCACATTTTTAGCCATTCATTCACCCACCACATGGTGGTGCTATACTGACGTGCCCTTTCAGTGATATACAAATGTTTATATTCACTATACATACTCCTGTGAAGTTTTTTTGTTGGGAAACACTTGGTGGCACTTTTCCTGTTTTCCTGGTTTTTTTTGGTTTTTTTTTATGAGATCCCTAAATTCAAAATGCCGCCATTTTGTTATCTGACAACATAGCAAAAATCCCTCTTAAGTTAATCATCTAAAATATGTTGAGATCATGTATGCCCAAAAACAGGCAGATCTGATGTACAGTTTAGGGAAAATGGTCCACAGTCCATTGTATGCCAATGCGCAGTTATCCCACTATTCATCAGGCCGGCATTTTGTTATTTTACAACATACAAACAAATCCTTCGCAATTCTCTATCTACAGTATCTTGGGTTCATGTACATCCAAAAAGAGGCAGATCTGATGTGTGGTTTAGAAGAAGTGTTAAAAAAAAAAAATCTTGAAATTCCTAGCAATATATTCACCCACCACATGGTGGTGTTATACTGACTTGCCATTTCAGTCATATAGAAATGTTCGTGTTCACTTTCTACATACTTCTGTGAGGTTTTTTTTTTTGTTGGGAAACAGCAAAAGGAATTGGTCGCACTTTTTCTGTTTTTTCAATTAGATACCTAAATTCAAAAAGCCACCATTTTGTTATTTTACAACGTATCAAAAATCCCTCTTAAAGTAATCTTCTACATATTGTTGAGATTATGTATGCCAAAAAATAGGCTGATCTGATGTACGGTTAAGGATATATAATTCACATTGCATTGTCTGTCAAGTTGCAATTATCTCACTTCCTGTTGGGCGGGGCTGATGGGATGGCATTGCATTTTTGTTTGGTTGACTTGGTTTGAGTGGTTGAGTATGCATAAAAGTTTCCGTGTCCCAACAAACAACTATATGCTGCCCAGGACCTCCCAAGTATATGTGACCGAGGAGCACCAACGCGTTAGGGGCGCTATTGGGTGCCATCCGGATCCAAGCTTCTGGTTCTGAGTAGCGTCGCACATTTCCAAGTAGCGTGCAAGAGTTGGTGTGATGGCGTGCTTCTCACACCAAATGGCGGGCCTGAGCAGCGATGAACCGGAAGAATAATAATAATAATCCGATCAAGAACAATAGGGCCTCTCGCCTTCGGCGCTCGGGCCCTAAATATAACTCAGTTTAAAGTACTCCACTGCCTGCATTATTCAAAGCTAGCAAAAATCTGTCCAAATATGAACCCTGGATGCCCGAGATGTAATCATAACCCTGCAGGACTCGCACATCGAAATTCTACTGTAATGCGAGTCATCTGATTCAAATCTGTCCTTTTGGGTGTGATTGGTTGATTTCAGAGGTGGAATGTAACAAACTACTTAATTTCTGTACTTAACCCTTACATTGTGTTCGCCAATTCACAGACACCAACAGAATCCACTACATTTTAACAGGAAGAAAACTGGAGCAGACCCCGACTCTGGAACATGGGCATGTGATGTGACCTGTTGGGGTGAAAAATGGGAGGAGGGGGCACATGGATGCACAGCCTACTGACCTATAACTGTTAAAAACTAGAACTGCTGTTGCTAGCGTGTTTGTGTGTTGTGGGGCACATTGAGCCATATTTGATCCACAGACCAACCCACAACTTTTACGTGATGCATACAACAGGAGTATTCTCTGCAGGGTCATATTTGACCCCTAACACGACTAATGTCACTTTTTTGGGGGGACCATAAGAATTTACTGAAATGGTGAAAATGAATTGTATCGCGTTAAAATAGTTGTATCTGAGGATTAGATGAAGCCTCGTTCCAGTACGAAAAAGCAAATGGTACTTTTTACATACCTAAACTTCTCTGCCAGATCAATTTGACCCGTAACATAACAGAAGGGTTAAGTAAACCAGAGGTGTTACTGAAGTAAAAATAATTAGGCATACTGTTTACTTTGTTACATTTTTCGGCAACTATCTGTACTTTCTATCCCACTACATTTCTACAATTTATGCCATTACTTGCTACATTTTGTGAACACAATTTCCTCGGGTCCAGACCCAGAAGCCATTCCATACAGACCCAGACCTAGAGCCGGTGGTTGGACCCTTCTGTTTTAACCAATAGTGGTTTAGTGGATGGGAAACCCACAGATCCACAGCTGCATGTGGGTGAATCCCATGTGATACCACTCAGCCAATCAAGTCTGTACATTCAAGGTGGTAAACAGTGTGACTGTGCAGGGCAGATAGATGACAGAGTTAAAGGCAAATACCCATAAAAAGATGAAAAAGATAGATAGTGATACATGTAGAGAAAATAAAGGGAGAGAAACGGTGTGCTGGAGGAAAAGATGAATGAGACAAAGAAAGGGAGAGAAAAAAGGGAAAATAGAGCATTTAATCCAGAATGGACAGACTCACTTCTGTTCATACTAACACTGAGAACTAAACCAATGTGTCTCATAGGTTCAGAAACCATGGCACTTAAAACATATGATATGAAGCATCATTATGAAATGAAACAAAGATTTTGAACAAACATACCCTCTCAAATCTGAAGTGCGATTACAGAAAATAAGCAGTGTCGGGGCCCAATATGACCTGTATGACCAGTTCACCAGGATCCTGAACCATGCATTCACTGCACAACAACATACAATTGTTGACTTGAGAAGTGGGGGGTAGGAATTCAAGCTTTTCCTCTATTAATTTCATTTTTCTGAAGTTAAGCATTTTATTTGAACATGCACGATCATTATTATTGTTATTGTTATTATTATTATTATTATTAGGAAATGCAGTTCTACTTTTATTTAATTTATGAGGGAAAATTATACATATCTACAGTCATGTATATTCATGTATGTTCAATTCTGTTTTTGTGACAATAAATGTTGTCCAAAAGTTTTTGAATCCTACCAAGGTCATTTGATTTGTCAATTAGGTATTGATTACATGCAAATGTTGTTACACGTGCCAGGCTACTTAAATATATCACACAAACCCTGGTGATTCATCCATTAAAAAGGAATCCAGTCCAGTGTTCTGCCTCTCTCTTGGTCACTACCGCCTTCCAACCCGTTCCTGTGTTTGCTTCGTATCCAGACGTTATGTATCGTTCCAGAGTTTTTGTAAATAATATGTAAATAGTAAATGTCGAGTTTTGATGTTAGTTTTTGATAGTGTGTATTGTATTTGTAGGAGAGGGCGGCTCTTTTTGTTTGACGTTCTCTCCTGTTTTTCATTAGAGAGTTCAGAGTAGAATATTGTATTTTGTTTTTCCTATTCTGTTTTGAGAAAAGCGTGTTTAGTTTTACCTTTAGAAGAAGAGTTTTTGTTTGTTTTAGCCCCACCCTCTCCTACCCTCCTTTAGTTGTTTCATAATAAAAATTGTGAAATTTAGTTTTGCTTTTGGTCTGCCATTTTGTAACTTGGGAGTTGGTGGTGAACAAACTGAGCATTTTATGTGTGTCCTAGTGAACCCCTAGGCTGGGCCGTAACAGTTACACATTTTGATCTTCTGGACCTTTGCTTAAAGACATTTGCTGTAACTCAGGGGTCACCAATCCTGGTCCTCGAGGGCTGGCATCCTGCAGGTTTTAGATGTTTCCCTATTCCAACACACCTGACGGCCATTATCAGACTTCTGCAGAACTTGATG
>JAQQZY010000001.1:29223068-29233653 GCA_030068375.1 Ostorhinchus rueppellii
GGTAAGGTTTAAAAGTGAAGCTTCAGGAGGGAAAAGACAAATGAGTTTTAAGTTTCATTTTCACTTCTGTGGGTGGTGGTCTGCACGGCTCCTTACCTCCATAGTTTTATAAGTAGGACGTAAACTGGCCCAGCCCTGGGTGGTTGTCTAAAATATGTCTTGGATACTTAGATAAATATCTAATAGTGCTGCAACAACAAATCTGTTTGATCATTCCAATACCATGCTAGTTTGATAGCCCAGAGCTGGTTGAAGACTATAGCTTGCTAGTCTCTAGCCATAACAAGTCTAGACAACTAAACCTGAAGCCATTGTGGGGATGTAATCATTAGTGACTTGTCTGCAGCCTATATTGCTTTGGTTTAAATAAAGATCTTTGAGAATTGAGTTTTTTGTGTTTATCTGATGAATCGATTAATTATTCAATAATTAAAATTATCATTAATTGCAGCCCTGATATCTAATGTTTTGTAATATGACTTCAGTCTGAACAGTCATATCTCATTTCATCTGATTTTACAACAGATGTCACAATTCTGTGCTGGAGGAGGTGGGACTTGACAAGATCAATAATTATGTCAATGCAGTGTGCTGCATGTAACATCATGTCTTTTTCTGCACACGTGGGTCACTTCAGGGCCACAGACTATTCACGCATTAGTCTAATTCATCACATTTAAATTATAATGTGAACCATGCAAAAATATATAATTCAACAAAAAATCACAATTGACCATAATGGCCTGGAGTGTGACGGTAGCCCTACTAATCACAGCAGAATTTACCCAATTAAAGGATTTTAGATATTCGTTTAATTAAATCCAGGCAAGGCGGTGCATACCCCATTTACAGCATCACTTAAAAAGGTGTAAAAACTTTTGTAATGCATTAGATCTATCCAGTACAGACAGTAACAGCACATGCAGAGAATGAATGAAAGCAGGACTGTGCACTTTTGTCGAATGATGTAAGAAAGTGAAACAATAAAACTGAGTTGTCTTCCAGGTATGAGGGCCCAGGTTTTCTCTTTGTTTTGGATCATACAAAACCAAACTGAAGAAGAAAAACTGTCCACAACAGGCCTATGTAGCATGTAAAAACATAAATACACAGCAGGTCTTCAGGTTGACTGGTTGAAAATATTATCTGGCTGTATTTGTACCGTCTCTAAAGATAGTCAGGCTTTTAATTTGGCCTTGACATTCTAGCCACATCTCCTCTGGCCTTGTTATGTCACTGAGTTTTGCTTGCAGTAACGCCAAACTCCAAATAATTATGAGGTTTAACACCTCATTGTGCCTCCCGTAAATCATGAAAACCGCTGAGTGTTGTCACAAAAAAAAAAAAAAATCAGATATGAAACTGAAAATAACAGATTCAGACAGATGTATTTCATGGTGTCAAAAAGAAATAGAGAAACTAATATCACCAACTTTGTCCTGCAAATGATACTGTGGTGTATTGTGAGTGTGAAACTTGCTGATAACACGTGTAAAAAAAATCTGGTACCAATGATGGATCAACAACAACCCACATATTTGAGTTGCTTTTCTCTCTAAATGTGATTACTTGTTAAGTATCAGTATTTCAAACACCAAAATTTAATTTTCTCTGAATATTTTAGCACAAAGACAGATGGACTAACATTTTTCACAGCACAGAATATGGTTTATTGATCATCAAGTCAAATCTGGATGATTACAAATCTCACCAAAGTTAGTTTTGAAGTCAGAAAAAGTTAATGAGTGTTGAAGTCTATATTTAGAACATTTCCACTGCTTTACCTTGCCAGCAGATCACCAGGCC
The DNA here is from genome assembly GCA_030068375.1 of Ostorhinchus rueppellii. NCBI lineage: Eukaryota > Metazoa > Chordata > Actinopteri > Kurtiformes > Apogonidae > Ostorhinchus > Ostorhinchus rueppellii. Next base: position 29,224,875 of record JAQQZY010000001.1, read on the forward strand.
AAAAAACCCAATTCTTTAAGTTATTAGTTTATCACCAAAACTTATCAGACACTTATGCTGCATTCCAGGCCACCTGTAACTCGTGTTTTTCCAACCTTCTACAGTTAAAAATGCACTGGAATGGGAGTCAACCCCGTGACTTCCTACCCGTGAACTCATACTAGGTCGTTGTACTCCTAGTTCTGAGCTCTGACATCACATAGCCCATGAAAAAACAATGGTGGCCCTCATGGATGCAGCGTTGATGCAAACTGTTTATTAAAACAAGGTATTGCGCAGACATTATTTGTCCGCAAATGTTCTGCATAATCAGCAGCTGCTCTAGCGTAAGGACAATAATAATTTAATACCAAATGCTTATCGAAATATGCAATTAACATAACATAAGAGATATAACAGCTTCTCTTGCCTTATGCACCACTTTTCTTCCTCTGTTTCCCTCAAATAAGCAAAGAGCAAGCACCTCTGGGATAGAAATGACTGTATATGAGCCAATGCGCTGCATGGTCCACCATGCTAGTTTGTTTACATCTAGCTACCACAATTCCTTGGGCTCAGGCAGTGTGACGCGACTTGCCTGGAATGTTACAAAGTCCTAAGTTGTGGTTTGAAGTCATGAGTTACGGGCTCAAAAACCTGCCTGGAATGCAGCATAATATGTTAGATTAAGTTAGAATACACTGGCGACTTGTCCAGGGTGTACCCCGCCTTCGCCCTTAAGTGGCTGGGATAGGCTCCGACCAACCCCCATGACCCTAGTGAGGATAAAACGGGTACAGAAGATGAATGAATGAATGAAGTTAGAATACAGATTAATTGACCAACAATAGACCGTTTTCCACCGCAGGAATTTTTACCATTCACCCTGGATTTTAAAAGTCCTTAGCACAGGGTTCTACAAATTTATACTCTCCTGGGAGCAGCGACCAGGGGGTTGTAAAGAAGTGAAGGTCTTGCACCGGGGGGGAGGGGCAATGAGTATAACAGCGCTGAGCTAGCAGTACCCTGGCACAGTACTGTTATTCTGTTGTCTGGGGAGAATCCTGTTTCCACCAAAATAACCCAGAGAAAAACTTTCCCTCAACCTCAGACTGCCCTGAAGACATACCCAGTTGAGGGGTGGAACATTTCATATTTCCCAGAATTCTTGGGGGTGTGGCTCCGTGCCGAACAGTACTGATTAATGGAACGCATCATGCAGATCCTTGTAGAAGTACAGATACTTGTGTACAGAAGTCTGTTAAAAGTAGAAGTACTCATTAAAATTCCTTACTGAGTACAGTATATGTAAAAAATAGAAAAGAAAAAAGAAAACTCCAAGAAAAAAATCAAATCTAGCCCTCTGAAGGTACTGAAATTATGTTCAGTTTAATTCATCATATCTATAATAAAAGTGATATCGACGACTTCTTAAAATAATCGCTTAAGTCATTTTTTCAAATTTTTCAGGAAACACAAAAAACTGAACTATTTGTTGAATATATTATATTTACTAACAATTTTAATCAAAACGTCAGATGCCTACTGACAAACAAACAACAAGGTCAGTCAAACATGGAACATGCGAGAATTAAATGACTTAGGCAAATTTTCGAACACGCCAAAATGACTTAGGCAATTATTTTAAGAAGGTGATGATATAGTCCAGGGGTATTCAACTCCGGTCCTCGAGGGCCGGTATTCTGCATGTTTTAGATATTTCCCTCTTCCATCACACCTGCTTTAATTAATGATCAGCTCATCACCAAGCTCTGCAGAAGCCTGATAACGATCTAAGGGCTTCCAGGTGTGATGGAAGAGGGAAATATCTAAAACATGCAGGATACTGGCCCTCAAGGACCGGAGTTGAATACCCCTGATATAGTCCCTTAACAGGTGACTCCAGTAAGTAGCAGCAGATGTGTGTAAGTGACACTTCAGACCACTGAGTCAGATCACTGAGCCAGTTTTTTTAAAAGTATGGACATTCCAACCTCAGTTTATTCAATTTTTTAAAATAAATCGATTGTTGTCAGAAGGCAGTAGCGACTCCAAGTACGCCATAACAACTTGTTAGCGTTAGCAAAGCAAATTGAAATTCCACGTTTTTACATTATAGCAGACGAGGGGGAGGGGATTGTTTTCCCCCTCAGATTTCCCCTCCCCCAGCTGTGATGTCATTGCCGACTGGATCTATAAAGAGTATAAGCCCCTCCTGTTCTGGTGTGCCCTATAGAACCCAACTTCAGAAAACATACGATGATAATCAGTGATGTGAGTGTGATGTTTTGGTGCTCGTGGAACTGTGTCAACATTTACACACATGATGTTTGTTCATGTAAAAGATAATTTTACAATCTAAGAAAGTCACGGTTTGGAGAGAAGTTGGTGAAGTAGCATCCAGATTAGTGTGACAAGGCTCAGTGGACTGCATCCCTTGTCACATGTGATCCATGTTGCAGATGTCATCACTGCTGTCACTTAGCATATTATACCTCCAACAGGTGAAAATCACTACCACTAAGTCTGTTCATGTTGAAGCTGCAGAGACATATGCCAAAATTACTTGTCTCTCACCATTGACTGTAACACCATTTTCCTCCAAAATTAGGTCCCATGAGGCACGAACCAGAAGGAACGGGAACTCAGCTCTATTTAATTCAGACAGCAGTTATTTTACTGACATGTGACTGTGTCATTCACTGTTACTTTTTATGATACAACATGTAACTATTTATTTTTATTGCTATTTATTTTACATTTAACTCCTACACTGACTTCAAGTTTCCAGTTTGTCTATTTTTTTTTTTTTGACATATCATGCACACCCAAAATGTGTATGATTTGTCAGATTGCATAACTGTGGACAAACTAAAGCTGCAAACGAATCGCCTTCATTGGGATCCATAAAACAGAATCTGAGTCTTGTTTACTCCAGTTGAAAACATGGTGACACAAATGAGAGACACAACCTCTTTTATGACGCAGTTACCATCATGGACAATGTTTTCAACAATCTATAAATGTTTTTGTCTCATTTAAGCAAGGTCAGCAATTACTATCCATGAATAGGATAACCTTGCTGCTGTTGAGAGGAGAACCACTGATGCTAATGTGCTCTAGTTTTATATCCTTACTGTGTGTGAAGGGATTTTTTTATGCTAATTCAAGCTCTAGTGCATCATGAACTCGCCATTTCGGACCCACCCAAAAATTCCTGATCATGAATTTACCATTTTTTTAATCATATCATTTTCTGGGGAAAAATGAATACATGCCACAGTCATTCATTCATTCATTCATCTTCTATACCCGCTTAATCCTCATTAGGGTCACGGGGGTCATTATGTTAAATTAAATTGTTTGGTCTGTAATTTAGCCCAGAGGGGGCATGGGATCACTTGGGGGTGTTTTTTTTTTTCTTCAGGTTAGGACATGTAGCAGGTGGAACTAATGTTTTAGCGTTGGAGCACCCTGGACTCATTTTAGGAATGTACAACAAACAAATCTACTGTCATGGTGATTTGTCAGTGGATTAGACACAGAGTTTAGGTTTGAAGAACAAAGATTGGACTGGAAAAGAAACATGTGCAATGTGTCTGTTTTTGCACAGTTTGTACAGGTTATACTGTAATATTCTGAGTTGTGAAATAGAAACAGGTTCAATGCAGCCACTGATACTGTTCAAATGTTCATCTTTGTTATAACAATTCATTTGTTATTCTAAAAATAAGTAACTTTATTCTTTTATTTGGAAAACTATTGTCTCAGGGAGCAGTCTTATTAAGTTTATTTGTATTGTTCACGCAAAAAAATCTAAGTTATTTGTATTTGCACAACAAATTATTAAAGGAAAAGTATTGTTACGATATTGATATTTTTTTCAATAATATTTATAATTGCACCACTGTTACAATGTTGTTGGGGTTGAGGGGGGTTGGAGATCATTCATCCTTCAAAGGAGGGTCCGACAAAAAGTTTGAGAACGATTATATTAGTCAGACTTGTACAGCACAAAAAATGCACTTTTTAAAAGCAAGCTATAAATATTAATTAGAATTGCATCATACTTTCGGTGGGCTCCTTTTTTCACCTAAATCTGATCTGATTGCTGATATTATTACTGATACATTTTAAAGATTTTAACTCTTCAATGCCAGATTTTTTTTTTGTCTTTGTGTTTTCAGATGGAAAAAAAACGCAAACCAAAATGTGTTTTCTTTTCAATACATAATATCCAAAATCAATTTTGTTTATTATTTGTATTGTTGATATGTCAATGATTAGCAGCAACTTTTATTTGTATACGTCATTATTTTTTGCGTCAAATACTCACACTGATGTTGCTGAGTACAAAAAATGTGTATATCCCATACCTAGCATCACATGGACACTTTAAATGACACTCCACCCTTCCTCTGCACCCCCACTGTTTGCCTGTTTACTATATGTCAAATGCTGCTGTCACAAAGCAATTTCCCAATTGTGGGATCAATAAAGTACTTTTATTCTATTCATCTATACATTGATTTCACTGTGTTTTAATGGTACATTTTTGGGGATAAACTGTATTTGTGTAACTTTTTTTTGGACACTGTCTATTTTAGAATTATTGTGTGAACTGAGCTGGAAATTACTAAATAAAAGTAAAAAATAGACAGTCTTGCCAAAATTCATGACATGTGCATGAACACAGCTAAAATTACAAACAGCACACTTAGAATAGAATAGAATAGAATAGAATAGAATAGAATAGAATAGAATAGAATAGAATAGAATAGAATAGAACAGAATAGAATAGCCTCTCCTGTGCATCATGTCCTCTCCCTGTGTGGTAAATGTTAAGTATTTGTTATCCTTTCTCACTCATGAATTGTTGAAATTGCCCATCTTTTTCACCAAAGCTAATCTGGATTCTGACATGTGTTTGGTTTGGGATCTCAGTCGCATCGACAGCAAACATTTGCGAAACCACAAGTGCTGAACATCACAAGTTACTTCACAATGAGCTGCACTTCCCTTATTGTATGTGATTAATTTCAAAGCAGGAAATTAATAGTGAAAGGCTTTTTCTGTATCCAAGCGGTGTAAAATGTATTTTTGCAAACTCTCACCTCAGAGTGAGACTCTTCTCCTAACTCTGTCCCCAACTGAGATTCACTCTAGCTTTCCCTTTCATCCAAGTCAAACCCCTCATCCTCCCACAAGCTCTTTTTAAACAAAGAGGCAGACCAGAGAGAGGCAGCCAGCAAAGCTTCTCTCCCTAAATTGCCATCAATTTATTCTTTGTTCTTACTTATCTGTTACACTTCCACAACTCTGAAAAACTTTTATCCCCTTCACAGTCATGTCTCTGTTCCTTTCCCACTGCAATTATAGAGTGATAAACCACATTTATTCCTTCCTCTATTTGGCCTGAAAGCAAATCAGTTTCCATTCACAGGGGGCACTGGTTAAAACACAGACTGTGAGTACATGTGTGTGTGTCAGATGAAATGACATAGGATGTATCAGCAGTAGGCTTTTGCTTGTGTATTGCTACCTAATCTCACGCATGATTAGGAGAGCAATAACACGACTGTCTGAGCAGGTTACAGAAATGTGAACAGCCCTCTCTGTGTATTTGCATGCATGTTTTTGCAATTTTATCTGTGTGACAGCCAGGAATGCATGTACTGAACCAGTAAGTGTCATATTACAACCAGTCCCAAGCAGGGGGCATTGAATTTTGGTTTTCCAAAGTGTCACTGCATCATTCTTTGGTTGTTGAAGGAAGAGGGGTTTGCAGTCTCAGACTCTGTTCAGACCCAGCAGTATTATTTTTCTTGACCCAGTTCCATGGGTGTCTTTGATTTCATCTCTTCACACCTGAAATTAGAGTGATTATTTCTGATTGGCTCTCACTTCCATGTTCTATTTTCAAATAAAGGATCTCATCTATAGTCTAAAACAATGATTGATTGCCACCTAATGGGCCGCAAAAAACTTTCAGTTTAGCACCAGTGGACCACAAAGGCCGTGAGATAGCACTACAGCTTCACACCACTGGGTGGCAGTAAGATATCAGTCAGTTGTTTAACATACTCCAATAAGTAGCAGAAGAAGTAACAGCCTGCTGCAAACTTGTTACAGACGTTATAGAGATGTTTTCAAAATGAAAAGGAAGATGGATGTGATGTCAACTCCCCCTCAAAGAACAAATTTGTGCGCAAGTACAACTCTGACTTTATTAAGTTCAGCTTTGTGAAGGAAGGTGGTGAGGCAGCGCAGAGCCCAGTGTGTTGAGTATGGGCTAACATTATTCAACAAAGCACTGCAGCCCTCGAAACTAAAGCAGCATCTAGAAACCAAACATCCAAAGGTAAGCTGGTGGATTTGTTCAAGAGAAAACAAGATGGGTTACAGATACAGAAAAGATTTATTGTGTCACTGACTGGAAACGCCAACTGTGCTTTGAATGCCAGCTGCCTCGTAGCCAGACATGTGGCAAAAAAGTAAAAATAAGTGTTCACCATAGTGGAGGATTTGATCCTACCACTGTGGACATGTGCCATGACATGATTGGAGAGGCTGTTGCAAAGAATATGAGCGTCCCATTGTCAAATGACACTGTGAGTTCCCATATTGATAACATGGCCTCAGACAAACATCAGCTCATGGACAGAATAAAAATTGGTCAGTTTTTGTCTTTGCAACTAAACGAGTCCTCTGATGTCACGAGTGCTGCACTTCTGCTGCTATCGCTGGGACAGCAGTTTATAAGAAGACTTACTGTTTTCTGGAGAGCTACCACCTTGAGCTACAGCTGAGGAATGTTTCCACTGCATTGATAACTACTTCACTGAGAAGGGCCTGGACTGGCTGAACTGTGTTGGAGTGTGCAGTGATGATGCAGCATCAATGACTGGCAGGTGTCACGATGTATTCAGGCAGATACTTGATCATGTACCAAAAGATAAATGGATCCACTGTCTTCTTCACTGTGACCCTTGTAGCAAAAAAGATGTCACCAGAGTTCCATGAGGTGATGGATGTAAGTGTGAAAACCATCAACTTCATTAAAAATAAGGCTGTGAACTCCAGATGTTTTGCTAAACTTTGTGAGGACACAGAAGCGGATCACATCCAGCTGGTCTATTACAGTGAGGTGAGATGGCTGTCAAGAGGACTGATCCTCAAGCATTTGTTTGAACTGAGGAATGAGGTTTTCTCTTTTCTCACTTAGAAAAAATGTCCTCTTGCGTATTACTATGCCAACACTAAGTTCATAGCTAAACTTGCTTACCTATGTGACATTTTTTCTCTGCTGAACCAACTGAATATCTCACTTCAAGTAAGAAACAGAAACATATTTGTTGTTGCAGATAAAGTTCAGGAGGAACCTTGCTTTGTGGAGTAAGAGGGCCCAGGAAGAGAGAACAGATATGTCTCTACTTTTGTCTGACATGTTGCAAAACTCCTCTCAGCTGAAAATCTGTCATTTAGTCTCTCAGTACCTGTCACAACTGGCAGAGAAATTTGATGAATACTTTCCTGGGGATCCCAGAGAGGGACACACATGGACTGTGGACCCATTTTCAGTCGATCCCACTAAAATTGATGTTGCTTTGCCCTCACATCTGGAATCAATGCTTCTGGAAGTTTCCACTTCGAGCACTTTAAAGCCCATTCCCAATTCACCCCTTGGCCCCTCCCTCTTACCTCTACCATGCCATTTTCTGCGTATACATGAAGAGATAGTGTTGTATTCTTGATTAGATGGAGGGGAAGGGCTAAGGCAGAGGGCTGTATAGCCCTTGAAACTGAGGTTTTCCAGGACCACACTATGAATAGATGGGACGGAAAAATTTCCCATAATTCTGTTTGAATCATTGGTAAGATGGAGGTAAACTCAGCCAAAAAGTGCAGCAGTGATGAAAGAAACACAAGTGTACGTATTTTCTTTGTATAATACTTAATCATTTGATAATCTGTTTAATGCCGTTTCAATGTGTTATAGATCACATTTCTGCTGTTTATGATTGCTATCCATAAAAAGATGACCAAAGTCCATGGAAAAGAGACGGTTACAGCTACTGACTGGTGAATACTTTCAGAAACAAAGTTGTTGCATCTGTTTATCACAGCATCGATGACTGCTGATGACAAAACAGGCCATGAAGGTTTGTCCCATTTCATAGGGGAATGTTTCATCCCTTAACCCTTGCAGCTCCGTTTCAAGTGGTAATGCCAAGTACAAGGACCAAGGAGTAAGGGGAAGGGCTACAGGGTGAATTGGGATTGGACCTAAAGATGCAGTGAGGCAAACTGAACCTAGGTTCCCTCTGGATTATTGTATCAAAGGAGTTCCCAATTCTCGCTCTGAGGGCTGTCAAACAACTCTTTCCATTCACAACCACATACCTGTGTGAATCAGGATTCTCCATTGTGGCCACAATGAAGACCAAAGCTGAAAACAGACTCAGAGCATAACTGGAAACTACCTTGAGAACGAGCCTTTCCCCCATTCCACCCAGACGAGACCTGGTCATGTCTGAGAAGTGCCATATTAAGAAGTGAACATAAAATGGGAGTTTTAGCATGTTAAAAAAAAAAAAAGGACTGTTGTTATTGTGGGCGACATGGTGGTGCAGTGGTTAGCACTCGTGCCTCACAACAAGAAGGACCAGGGTTCGATTCCCGGATGGGACCTTGGGACCTTTCTGTGTGGAGTTTGCATGTTCTCTCCGGGTACTCCGGTTTCCTCCCACAATCCAAAGACATGCATTGATAGGTTAATCGGCTAATCTAAATTGCCCAT
>JAQQZY010000001.1:29253513-29266488 GCA_030068375.1 Ostorhinchus rueppellii
TATCTATATCTCTCTCTATATATCTCTCTCTATATATATATATATATATATATATATATATATATATATATATATATATACACACACACAGCTGTGGCTGAAATTAAAACACTTTTTCCTTTCCTTTTTCCTCTTTCCTTTCTTTTCTTCTTCTTTTTTTAAAATTGCCCATTAAATATCCATAAAACAAATGAAATACCTACATCCTTATGCTTTATATTGGGCTGTATGTCATATATATATATATATACACACACACACACACAGACACCTTTGAGACAGAAGATGCTGCTTAGAGGCACTTGTGCATCTTGAACGCCGCAGACCCGGAAGTGTTTAAAACGGTTAAAAGCCAGTTGACGTATGCTAGCTACCGTTAGCTGTCAGCCGGGTTCAGTCATTGTGAAAGGATGGAGGTGACACGTAAAAGTAAGTAGCCAGTCTGGTTTTGCACGCTGTATTTTTTTGTATTGCCATGTGCTGTAACCATATAAATTTTGAAGGACACGATATATGTCTAGAAATGTCACGACTCGCCTATTCGTTAGTGTTTTTGCTACTTGCTGGTAAGCTAACGCTAGGTAGCCGCAAGCACCGCTCCGGTTTTATGTGTCGGCTGGGCTGCACGCTTTCCCCGTCACGCAAATACTCATGTTAATGCTCCTTTTCTCCTTTTACAAGATTATAAAGACTGTTTAAACACGGTGTACAGTGCGATAGAGGAGGCGGACTTCCTTGCCATCGATGGGGAATTTTCAGGTAACAGTTTGTGCAGAAGCAGAGATTGGAAACGATCCAGCGTCATGTAGCTATGTAAACTATAACGTGTTTTACCCCCCTTTTTTTGTTTGATAGGGATAAGCGATGGTCCTAATGTCAGTGCACTAACCAACGGACTAGACACACCAGAGGAGCGCTACACGAAGCTTAAAAAGGTGTGAACAGTCGATCCTATCCTGCAGTCCTTCCCCTGTTCACTGTAATGTTAAAACGTCCACTTACCTGCATGTTTATTTGATGGGAGACTTTTCTGTCCATTAGCATTCCATGGACTTCCTGCTGTTCCAGTTTGGATTATGTACGTTTAAGTACGACCAGACACAGTCAAAGTGAGTGAACCCCGTTTATCAGTTGCAGAAATGTAATCAGACAAATTACATGGATCATCTTCCAAAGGGCCCTCATGTGTCAGTGCTGTCATCGGCTTCTGATAAGAGTGTCCTCTTATTGAATAAAGTTAAACGCTTTGACTTACAATTATTCATTTTTTACTGATAGAAATGCAATCTGTAAAGAGTCCTTCCAGAAATGAAATGTACATTTGCTGATTTCCACTAATGTCATGGCATAAAGTTGCTTAGAAACTCAGTGAATTATGCACTCATTAAGGAAGAGATTCTGATTTTGAGAACAGGTTATTATAGTCAAGTCAAGCAATGCTATGATTCATATCAACCAATATTGTCCGGTTTCTCTCTTCCCAGGTATATCACGAAGCCTTTTAATTTTTACGTGTTCCCAAAACCTTTCAACAGAACATCTCCTGACATAAAATTCATCTGTCAAGTGAGTTTTTGGATCTGCCTCTGAAAGAACTGCATCAGCAGTTGAGATTATTAAAATGAATTCTGCAGCTCAGTCAACTATGAGAAGTTGATTGTGATTCATATTGTCCATGTCATTACAGAGTTCTAGTATTGACTTTCTGGCCAGTCAAGGGTTTGACTTCAACAAGGTCTTTTGCCATGGTGAGTATTCTACACAAGTGTACATTTAAACGGCTAAATATCTAACATTCAGCCTTAATGTTACAAAATGCATTTTATTTGGACAGTGCTGCATAGGGGCCTGTGTCCACATACTTGCAAAGATTTTAATTTCCTGAGAGAGGAATGTGCATTCATCAACAAAACCATCCGTCCATTTTCTTCCACTTATGTGGTCAAGAAAAGCATCATTGATACGAGTGTTCACTTGCGTACTCAAAGTAGCTCCAAAAAAAAAGATGCAAGCAAAACATCCCCCTAATGCTCTGCTACTTTGATACCAGTGTTCACTTGAAAGCACTCAATGACCCTGTTTGTATGACCATAGAAGTCCAGTATGTGGGAATGTGACGCACTTAAGAAATGCTATAATTGAAAAATCCTGGTTTTGATGCTCCGGTCCATGATATTTCTTTCAGAGTACATATGTATAGTGATGGTAGACTCAAACTGCCTGTTATCCTCCACTCAAATTTACTGTAACTTCATTTTCTACTATTTTAATTGTTTACACATGTACAGATGTAAAGGCATAAAACAAATCTGATTAACCTGTATACATGCAGGAAAATAACGGAGTACTGGGTAGAAATCCAGGTGTGTTGATGCAGTTTCTCATCATCAGATAACTGCTATTATCCGATAAAACCTATTGGATTATACTGTTCACATGGTCACTCGAGTAATGGGACAACTCGAGAAATTGGATAATGATCTGAATATTGGTGTGCATGTAAAGAGGTTCAGCGTTGCACCTTTTTAAGACAACCAGTCAGATGAGATTGAACTTGATCCAGTTAATGCAGATAAATTATAGAGAAGTTGTTTTGGCTGGAGGGGAAAGCCCATTTGTAGATCAGATCAACCGACATGTAATGACTACAGCGCGGTTAGTTATAAGAAAAATTCTTGCCTACAATTTTTTTTGTTTTCCCTAACTATAGAACTGGTTTATCCAACCATAGTCGATTATATGGACACAGGTGTTAAATCGCCTGTCATCTGTACGTAGCAGCTGTCTCTGAACCACTTGTTCTGTACTCAGACCTCTGACTGTAATACTTCGTTGGCTTTGTTCCAGACTTATGAATCACTACAGTGTTCAATGTTCATTCAACAGTCCTTTTTGTCAGTCAATTTTTCCTTGGCCTCATGCAAAGAGTTTTTAGTGATTGTCAAATAATAAAAACTAAAATGATTAAATTATGCTCAAGTCTGGATAAGCAATTTTTACCTCCGCCAAGTAAGTTTTGTTTTCATCAGCGTTGGTTTGTCTGTTAGCAAGATATCTCAAAGTTATGGATGGATTTTCATGAAATCTTGAGATTGTCAGAAATGGGGTGTCTTCGAGATGATTAGATTTTGGTGGTAATCCGTACATTCAGCGCCATCTAGTGGATGAAAGTACAAGCACTGCCTTGGCGGCGGTCTGCACTCTGAGTGCTTCTCTAGTTAACAGAAGTGACGAGAATAACATCTCGCTGCTTATTTTTGTCATCTTTTCCAGAGGAAAAAAATATAAATATTAAGTTAAATGTACCTCTTGCCATCAGCTGCATGATCTTGGTGTTAATGTGTCGCGATCTGTTTTGTTGTGATGAAGAATATTTCTTTGACTCAATACACCCAAAAATAAGTTGCTGTTTCCAGGATTTGCAGAGGTGCTTGAAATCCTCGAAAATGCTTGAATTTCAACGTTGTGTTTTCATCGTTTGAAAAGTGGTTGAAATTTAAAATTATAACTTTTTGTATATTAAGTCTGTTGGGTTAGGTGGCAAGCCAGAGGTACTTGCAGAGAAATTATGCATTTAGAAAAATAAAACTTTTATCAAAAAGAAAATTACCTCGTCGACTCGGTAACTTTTTGTCTTGATCTTTGGCTCTGTGCGAGTGTGCCTGATGAATGCTAAGTGCCTTCCCTTTTTTGGATAAAGACTTGGTTCTCCTTTCAGTTTCTAAACTTTTTGCTATTATGAAACACAATTTTAGATGTTTCTAGCATAATACAATGTATATTGTGATTGATTAAAAAGGAAAAAAATTAAAAAAATCAAGAGTATATGTAGTCGTGTAGATATGCATTTTACCCCAGCAGTAAGGTGCTCTGTTGTAAAAATTTGAAGAGGACTTTGAAAAGCGCTTGAGTTCTACCTTGAAAAATATGACAAACCCTGAGTTTCATAGGTTTGCATTGAACTGAAGACCTGAGTTAAATGTCATTTTCTCCAACGATCTTTTAAATGTTGACTTGGTGCGAAAGTCTAACGGCGTCTTCTGGTGTTCAAAGGAATCCCGTACCTAAATCAAGAGGAAGAAGCCCAGCTGAGAGAGCAGACGGAGGAGAGGAGGAATCAGCATGCTAATGGAGTGGGGACACCTTCCTACATCTCACCATCTTCGTCCAAAAGCCCTGCACATGTACCTGATGAACACAAAGTCTTCATCAACAAAGTGGTGTAAGTGTTGGTTGTGGGTTACAGAAGGTGTGATGGTAAGCCAGCGCCTCGATTAAACACTGGTGGGTGGGACAGTGTGACCAGTCAGCGCCAAGTTGTTTAATGTGCTGAAGGTTTAATGGAATTCAGAAAGATCAACAGTTGTCCATTCCATGTTGCACTATCCAAATACTTGACCTCATATTTTTTTGTACCCGTTTTTCAAAGCAGTATATGGTGGATTGAATCACCTTGAACCAGACACAGACTTCTAAAGACGATCAAATCTGAAAAATCTGGGCCCTTATTGTCACTACCGAATATCTCATACAGGTTGCCAGCTCTGTGAAGAACACCAGATTATTGAGCATGTGGTCACTTGGTAACTGCAGCATAAGCATCCTCTTCCATTTTCAGTCTAACCTAGAAAAATGCAGCTTGGAGCCTTTTTTCTGTATGAAATGGTAGCTTAAAGCAAAAACAATACTGAAACTGTTATTTACAAATTTATTGTGGCCGTTCTGAGTACATGATCAGTATATTTTCCTAAACTGATTAAAAAATTATAACCGTTTTATGTACTGTATACTCCATGTAAGGACGGGCACTTTGTTCCTTTGAGTTATTAATGCATTTCTTTTAATGTATGTGACTAATGCCTAAACTGAGATCATGGCTTCTTCTGCAGACTTTCCAATTAAACATAAATCCAATGTTCAGCCTGTTGGTCTGTATTTCTATATTGTCCACATGTCATTGTCAACTGGTAGTGCTTAATTTTAATTCAAGGGTGGAGTAGCCAGTCGCATTTTTTTTTTTTTTTTCTTAAATCTTTATTCATTCATTCATTCATCTTCTATACCCGCTTAATCCTCATTAGGGTCACGGGGGTCGCATGGAGCCTATCCCAGCTCCTTAGGGCGAAGGCGGGGTACACCCTGGACAAGTCGCCAGTTCATTTTTAACAAAAAAAACCAACCCCAGTTTAATGTCTGGTCTATACTGCTGGTTCTAAGGATTTCAATTTTAGTATTTGACAATTGATTACAGTGAGAAATTCCAGCTGTGCCCTGATTACTTTCTTTTGAGGGTAATTTGTTTGGATTGAATATTGTGTTTTGATTGTCAGACTCTCAGGGTTTGAAACCTTCTTTGAAACCATGTTCTCTGTAGGGAGAAGGTTGAGGCCCTGTTCACCAACTCTGAGAAAACCTTGGACTTGGAGCCATGCACTGGGTAATGCAATACTTTTCTCAAAACATCTGTTTGACACTGACTTATTTGTCAATATTGTATAGAATGTATGTTTTTATGCTTCCGCAACAGATTTCAGAGAAAGCTGATATACCAGACCTTGAACTGGAAGTGAGTATCACTTAAGGTTTTTGTTGTTGTTGTAGATGTTGTTGAGTTCGACATGTTTAAGTGTGTTATTTTTTTAATGTAGGTTCCCAAAGGGGCTTCATGTAGAAACCTTGGAAACTGAAAAGGTAAGTGGGTAGAAGATGATTCTCCTATGAATCAGTTTTGTGTCCTGGTGTGTGTGTGTGTGTGTGTGTGTGTATGTAGCTGAGGATTGTTTGTTTGCAGAAAGAACGTTATATCCAAGTTAGTAAAGTGGATGAAGAGGAGAGGAAGAGGCGAGAGCAGCAGAAACTGGAGAGGGAACAGGTGAGTCATTTTTGGATTTTATTATTTGAGGATTTTTGTTGATAACATAGGATACAAGTACAGACACGACACAGTAGACGAGGTCCAAATGCAAACTAAAACGAGATAAGAAAATAACCACAAAGACTGCCAGTCCATAAAAGATCTCAGTAAGTCGGTCCATGGGGTAGTGAAAGTGTTCATTAGGGACCAGGAGCTGTCATGAGGTGACGACCGCAAATGGACAAAGTGTCCAAAGGAAGGTCCTAAAGTCCAGTCTAGAACCAGGTGACATGGCAAGAAAGCAGACAGCCATACAGAGAGGTACAGAATAGTTTGATGTGCCTAGCTTGACACTGTACCTTTGTCTGTGTCGATATGATCAATTAAAGGACCCCAGATTTGACGAAATTTGGTGTGGTTGTCTGACATTGTGTACCTTAATTCTTCAAAGTATAGACAAGACGCCACATCATTCAGCTATTTTCATTCCCTCAAAATGACCGTTTTTGCTATAACCAAACCAAATATGAGAACTTCTTGTAGAGCTAATGGGAGAGTGATGGAGTTGGTAGAGCGACCATAGTATTGCAAATGTACAACCTGACTTGAGTGGCTTATTGAGAATATAACACCATGTAAATTAAAGATGTTTCCCCCAGAAAACTTGATGCTTTGGATGGGACAGGCCCAAAAAAGGTGAGCCAGGGTCCCCTCACTTGATTTGCACTTGTCACAGGTAGTTGAAACGGAACGAAAGATTATATTAAGTTTGGTTTTGGAGTAATGTAAGTGGTGTAGGACTTTATACTGGATGAGCTGAAGTCTAGCATTGATGGAACATGCTTTAACCCTTTCTAAGCCCATTGCCCACAGCTCATCTGAGATCGTACCAGGGTCCTTAATCCATGCATCTCTAATGTAATGAGAAGATGGTGTCAATGGGAAAAGTGAAACAAAAGGAAATCAGGTCTTTTTAGATATAGGGCTTCTAGTGATGAGACTGTAGAAGTTGTGCTAGTCAGGCATCCAGTCAAAAGGTGGTGAGAGCCTTACAAAAGTTATAATTTGTTGATGGTTGGAAAAAAAAAAAAAAAAATGCCCATTGTGAATTAGGTGTTTCTCCTGAAGTTGGGTGACGGATGCAAAACAATTGTTTCTTATAAAGATCCCTCAGTGCAGACAGGCCCCTCCCTGCCCAGTGCGTAAATGCAGAATCCATTAAACCTGGTTTGAAAGAAGGATTGTGGCATATAGGAGGAGAGCAGGTCAATGTAGAAACATTCAACACACACTTGGGTTGCTTGAGAATTCTAAATGAATTGGGTAAGAGTCTTCTTTAAGTTGTTTGGTGGGCAGGTTTGACTCTGAGAACAGAATTGCAGTTAATGATGCTCTATGCAGTGATGCTGCCTTGTGGGACTCCTCCACAGTCCAGCTGGGGTGGAGATTGTGCTCTTGACCATCAGCAGTTGCAGCATGGTTCCAAAAAACCCAAATTCTGTGGTTGCAGGCCCAGTAATAACGATGAAAAACAAGAAGTCCAAGGCCACCTTAATTGTAGATTTCTGAAGGTGAGGCTTCTTGTTGGCCCAAATGAAGGGCATGATGGTCTATTGTCCTTCAAAAAAAATCTATGCAAGGAAGAGAGTACATTTTGAAAAAGGTCGATTAAAATCATTTTGATATTAAAGAACACATCCTATTGATGAAAGAAGAACCTTCCATTTTTTTCAATCATACCTCTAAGATTGACAGTTAATTCCATATAAATGTATTGAAGAGAAGTTTGGGATTTCTAGTGATATTAATCCCAAAGTATTTAAAGTGGTTGGTGGGGAGCTTAAATGGTAGAGCATTAAGAAAAATGGAGTCCAGGCCACTGGACAAAGGCATGAACTTTTAACCCAGTTAATGGTAAACCCAGTGAACTTCCCAAATTGTTTTATCAAATCAAGAAGGAAGTACAGTGATGTCTGTGCATCTGAAGTCCAAATCACATCATCTGCATATAAGCTGATGGTACATTCAGACTTGCCATGTCTTTTCCCACTGGTTTGTGCATGAGGGACAGGCAGCTATTAGGAAAATATTGAATCTATTCAAGACAAAAGTGTGGATTAAGAAAAGAAAATTTAGCCCAGAAAGTCTATATTCTGACCAGCACCATTTGTGGTCATGGATCTTCCTCTAAAAAACAATGCCAATCTTTTCTTTGGTAATTTAATTTTTTCAGAGCTGTGCATTTCACACACACATTTTGTTTGTTCCAATGACAAAAATGTGGTTAACAATGACATTTCATCCAATCATGATAAATCTCTGTTCATGTTGCAGTGCAGTACAGACAGGGATACTATGCTACTCATGATCCATGGCACAGTACTCGTTCGAGAATATTTTTTTTTTTCCATTGATAATGAGTCTGGACCAATTTTTGTATGTTTATTTTAAACGACAGAGTATTGGGGAGGATTATTTTTTATTTTGTGAACTAAAAGTTTCATATTCTATTTGTTGAAAATATGAACTTTCTAAAAATGCAGATTTTTTATTTTTTTTAAATGGTATGTTTTTGTAAACTAGAGAATCACTTGGAGAGTGTAGACCTCCGTCAAGGCAGTGTTTGTACTTACATCCACTAGATGGCGCTTATTGTACAGATTGCTACCAAAATCTAATCATCTGTAGGATACCCCATTTCTGACAATCTGTGAAAATTTCATGAAAATCCATCCATAACCTTTTGAGTTATCCTGCTAACAAACCAACGCCGATGAAAACATACCCTCCTTGGTGGAGGTAATAAATGCTTTATTAATGATGTTATAGAATCTGACAGCTCTCCCAAATTTCCAAATAATGCCACTTTTTTTTTTTTTTTTTTTTTTTTAAACAGCAAATTTTGTAAATGACTTGGTTAGGTTTTGGCCCTCTTATTCTGTTCTCGCCTTATTTTCCCTCTCCACAGGAAGAGTTAAATGATGCTGTTGGGTTCTCAAGAGTGATCCATGCCATCTCTAAATCTGTGAGTCAGTTTTTTAAACAAAAATTAGACTGATTTTTATTGTATAGATTATTTACACCTTGGTTATCAAGTTGTATCTTTCTTGTATAGCTATTGATTCCGACTTCTGTATTCTGATTGTTCTGAATTATTAAATATCACTTGTATGCGTATCATGTGACTCAGGGTAAGCTTGTGGTCGGCCACAACATGCTGTTAGATGTGATGCACACCATCCATCAGTTCTACTGCCCCCTGCCAGAGGTAGATATACTGTATACAGATTTAAGTTTTTGTGTTGAAGGAAAGAACATCTGAACCCAAAAGGCTGTTATTAATACCGGTGCTCTTTTCTCCAGGATCTTCAAGATTTTAAAGAGGTCACAATGTGTGTCTTTCCAAGGTAAGACTTGTCGTTGTGTGTTTTGGGTTTTTTTTTGTCACCGATTATGCTTTTCTCTACTTGATATTTGTGCTCGCTCTTTACATTATTCATGCTTTATTGCAGACTTCTGGACACAAAGTTAATGGCTTCAACTCAGCCTTTTAAGGTAAATGCTCAGAAATGCTGTAGAAATCTATGGCTTGGAGAATATAAGTAAAATTATCTAAAATTGGATCGACAGCACCATTAAAATATCCTTTTGGTTATTCTGAATATTATATTCATTCTTCTTTTTTTTTTTTTTTAAACCACTTAATCCTCAAGGGTCACAGTCATTTTAAAAGAATATAATATTCATTAAATATGTAATGCTTAAAGCCATTCTGCACTATGGTACCGCTTTCCTTTTGAAAGTATATTTTTATGCAGCTATAGCTGTATTTTTTTTTATTTTTATTTTTTTTTTAATTCATAACTTAGTCATGAAGTAGTTCTACACTGTGGCATCCCGATGCATGTTAAAAATTGTTTTTCTACTGGTGTGTGAAGGATTTCTTTGTGATTGTGCTGTAAGTTTACATCTGACTAAGGCTGTGAAACACTACATATAAATATGGTGAACATTCCAAACCTGCAGTTACACTCTGGATTATACAGCCCCTTCCCCAGTATCTGGAAAAGGACATGTTCTGGTATCCTATCAGTTTTGTCCACTTTGGATTTATTTTAAAATAGGTGTATCTGGTTCAGTAAAATGAAGAATTGTCTAGAAAATAATTTTGGACCATGTTCAATGGTGCAGAACTCAGTTGCTGAAACAAAATGGTAATATCAAGCTTCTCCAAAACTGATCCCTGTGATACTAAGAAATAAAATCATGAATGGGAAGAAAATGGATGTTACATTGTTCAAGCAACAGAATTATATTCTTTTCATAGTTCTTTAAGATGAGTGGGTGGTCAGTTGGATGTTCAATTCATTTTTCAATTTTACTGTATTTTACAACTTATTTAAATGAGTTCAGGTCAAAGGTCATGTTGGCTCATTATATGGAGCTAGATATGTATTAAAGGCACCATTTAAGTATAATATGCAATATATAAGTGGATAGAATTGCATAAGAGCTTTGATGTGATTTTTAGGAAATATTGTTGGTGCATGGTGATGGCAGGTGGGGGTGATTTCAGCTGCTGCTGCAGTCGCATCTGGAGGTTTAGATGGTTCTACAATATCAGTATATGGTATCACAAGATGGATCTGTATTGGAATAAAAAATTCAAGTATTTCTGAGTAAGTCTATGATAGTGGGCCTGATAAGTACAGATAGGAGACGGAGCCTTTAGCTTCTCTAAATAATCCATGACCTAAAAAAACCTGAGTAGTTTGACCTTTTTGTGTTCCAGGAGCTGATCACCAACACTTCTCTGGCAGAATTGGAGAAACAGCTGAAGGAAAGCCCGTTCAAATCCCCACGAGTCGGTGAGTCCACCGTCATTTCCCAGAGTGTTTCCCACCTCATTTGTGCTGCTGACGGTCTTCCACCTCTGCTTTCAGAAACAGCCGAAGGCTTCCCCAGCTATGACACCGCCCAGGAACAGCTGCATGAGGCCGGCTATGACGCTTATATCACTGGCCTGTGTTTCATCTCTATGGCCAACTACCTGGGTAATTCATAATCCCACTGCTCCTGTAAGAACATCCATATGGCTCACTGACATAAATGGTCTCACTTGTTCTTTTGAACTCTTCTTCAGGCTCTTTCTTGACACCGCCCAAAGCGTACATCTCTGCTCGCTCCAAACTTATAGAGCCTTTCTTCAACAAGTAAGAATACCCCTTTTTCTACTGTCCTCATTCATGAGCTCCTTTAAATGCTCATAACTGCCCTCTTCTGTTTTTTTTTTTTTTTTTTTTTTGTTTTTTTAAAGGCTCTTCCTGATGCGGATCATAGATATTCCCTACCTCAACATCACAGGACCAGACTGTAAGTGAAAGTGTTGTACAGCATGAATATACTTAGTCTTTATTCTTAACATGTTGTTGTGTAGATCACAGGCTTAAACTGCACCACACTCATTTTAATCAGGTTATATAAAGCATTTTGGTGGCAGACATAGCTGCTGTTTACTGGTATTACTGCTGAAGTTAAAGTGCAATTCTTCAGACTTCCATGCTTGTTTTTACCCATTTAAGTGTTATCTCCGTTTTTACTTTTCTCTGTAGAAAAGAACTCAGATTTGAAATAAATCTGCAACAAGTTCTGGATTTTATTCACTAAATGTTTATACCATATGATCAAGGTTACTACTTTGTAATATGTGGTTAAAGCTTGGAGTGCTTTAGATTTTTGTTTATCTGTATCTCAGTCTGAGACCATATTTTCTGTGTGCAACAGTGAGTCGGGCCTTTCTTTCATGTCTTCTGATGTACAATGTAGGTGAATTGACAATGCATTTGAGAGAAAATTAAGTATGTATTTTCAGACCATAGGTTGTACATATGAATGAAAAGCAGAGGGGATTGAATTTGGCTCATTTGTGGATGAAGAATGCTCCGTGGGAGGATTTGGGGCCAGTTTTACAAGCACTTTGTGTCAATGGGAATCCATTTTTGGAGTCGGGATTTACTGCCTCTAGGCAGACTGCCGATAGCAGGTCACCTTTAGAAAACATTACATGCTCTCAGTTTTGTGGTCTGCCTCTTATGCATGTAAGTTTTCCATTGTAATTTATTTTAACATAGTAAATCTACAGAAATTGGGAATTTGTGAATGAGGATTTGACAGAAGCATAGTTATTAATATAAAAACTATTAAATTTTATTTGTAGAGCCCTAGATCACAACAGTTTTGCCTCACAAGGCTTTACAAAATGAGTTGGATATGAAAACACAGTCAAACGGTAGATGAAGGAAATGCATTCATGTCCTGGGCATCCCCCATCCTTAGACCCTCCTTCTCAGCAAGGGAAAAACTGAATTATGAAAGGAACTCTCATGTCTTAATCTTGGTACATTGGAACATCATTATAGTGGGATTTACAGTGAGGAGGGAAAATGGGCTCTGGGCTCTGGAACACTGCAATTAATCTGTTTGTCAGAACTGACCCTAACCCAGGGGTATTCAAATCCGGTCTTCGGGGGCCGGTATCCTGCATGTTTTAGACGTTTACCTCTTCCATCACACCTGGTTCAATTCGTGATCAGCTCATCATCAAGCATGGCTTCCAGGTGTGATGGAAGAGGGAAACGTCTAAAACGTGCAGGATACTGGCCCTCGAGGACCGGATTTGAATACCCCTGCCCTAACCCTTACTTTGAAAACTACTGTGGATGACCATATTGTGTGCTAAGGTTTCACTTCTGTCAGTCAGAAGAGGTTCCCCAATTCGACAAAAAAAAGAATACTGTGGTGGTGATCTGTATCCACTGCTGTTACGGTGTCCATGTTTTTGCTTTTTTTTTTTTTTTTTTTGTCATTAAACTTGATAGGAAGGAAAGTGGTTTATACATGTTGCTCGTCAGTATACGTCAGGAAGTTATAGCAAAGTAGATGAGCAGATAAAATAAACAAAGTAGCACTCGTGCCTCACAGCAAGAAGGTCCTGGGTTCGATTCCTGGGTTGGGACCTTGGGAGTCTGTGTGGAGTTTGCGTGTTGTCTGCGTGGGTTTTCTCCGGGTACTCCGGTTTCCTCCCACAATCCAAAGACATGCACTGATAGATTAATCGGCTA
>JAQQZY010000001.1:29286368-29305651 GCA_030068375.1 Ostorhinchus rueppellii
GACGGTGATTCAAAACGCCTCCAAAATTTAATCATCTCTTCCTTGACCCAGAGTGGACATACCCTGAAAATGTCATCCAAATCCGTTTATAACTTTTTGAGTTATGTTGCTAACAAACAAAGTCGGATGGATGGTAACAAACAAACGCAAAGTAAAACATAACCTCCTTGGCGAAGGTAATAAAGTAATATCAAAATGGTGAATAAATAGGATAAAAATACACATAAATATGATACTAATAAAGGAGAACATTTACACAAAGTTTCCTCTGAATCCATTTTGCTATTTTGCTTAATTCTCAGTTTGTTTTCCATAGATTAAAATGACAAAAAGACACATTTACTGTGTGTTAGTAATATCCAATCCAATCCAACTTTATTTGTAAAGCACTTTAAAACAACCACATTGGACCAAAGTGCTGTATGGAAAAATAAATAAATAAAACAAATAAAAGTAATAGTAGTAAGTAGTAATAGTTGGAATATTAATTAGGACTTACTAGTAATGTTATTGATGACATTTTTAAGTTTATAGAATGTTATGATTTTTACCTCATACTTGGTGGTGGAGCAGGTGTGCATTCAGTTTCAGATTCATCTTCTATTGTATATCCCCACAGCTCCTCCAGATGACTCTCTACAATCTAACATTGAACACATAAAAGGGTGTGTGTGTGTGTGTGTGTGTGTGTGTGTGTGTGTGTGTGTGTGTATTTATTAAGTACTGTGTTACCTTGCAAGGTCCTGTTTTAATAAAGTACTGGGCCAGCTCCAGGGCTGCCACAGCGTCCTCTGTGGGATTATGGCCTATCTTCTCTTCAGTTTGTATTTGCCTCCTGAGTGGAAATTTTCATTATTATCTCTGGTTTGTAAGAGGTGCATGCAGACACTGAGATACAGAGAAAAAGAGGAAGGAGGATTTTTACTTGAGCAGAGTCTCGGCCAAGATCTTGAGCTTAAATTTCTGTCCAAACTCTTTCCTGTACAGCAGTGAAGTGTCGATGACGTGGCGGTGGATCACCTTCAGGAAAAACACAAACACAAAAACCGGTGAACATTTTTGCCCTGTATTGATCTGTGTTTGACCTGCTTTTGAAGTTAAATTGAAAAATAGAAAGTCTGACTTAAATGAGGGTGCTGAAAATGTCTGTGTGCAACCGGAGGTGATACTGTTACTTTAAAGCAGTGGTTCTTAAACTGTTTACAGTGGAATTAAGTACCCTCTGAAATATTGATTTTTAGCCACGTACTCCCAACTCTCGCTTCAGTATTTTTGGATTGAAAACAATGAGGCAAAATTTGTTCCTGTGCTAAAGCTGTGTGTTTATATTTTCAAAACTTTGTAAACAAACAACAAATATTTAACTGCAATACATTAAAAACTAGAAAAGCACTCCCCCAAGGTAGTGTTTGTACTTTTTTTTTTTTTTTTTTTTTAAGTTCCATCAAGGAGATTATGTTTGTTTGTTTGTTTGTTAGCATCCTAACTGAAAAAGTTATCGACGGATTTTGATTAAATATTCTGGATATGTCTGCTCTGGTTTTAAGGTAGTGTTTGTACTTTCCTCCACTAGATGGCGCTGAATGACCTCATATGCAAGTCTCTGCCGCCATGCCCTATCTCACAATGACAAAGAATCCTTTAAAAAATTCCAGAATCCAGACGGTGAGGCAGATCGCCTCCAAAATGTAATCATCCCTTCCTTGACCTAGAGTGGACATATCCTGAAAATGTCATCAAAATCCATCTATAACTTTTTTGAGTTATGTTGCTAACAAACAAACAAACAAACAAACCCTGGCAAAAACATAACCTCCTTAAGCAAATTTTGTGCAAAATATAATCTGAAAAGTACGCTCTTTCATTGCTAAGAAAAATAAATTAAATGATCATGAATGACCAAATGAACCTTTTATCAACAAAAAATAATTACTTAATTACCCAAATGAGCTCATCTCAAATAATATAAAATACAAGTGTTCTTTAAATTTTACCAGAACAAGATGATAGATAACATTAAAAAAAATATTGAAATAAAATACGGTCAGGACTGTCAGTTTTATTATGAATCTCTGTATTGTGTTTTATATTCAGCATTAATTCTCAGTATTTATTTTGTATTCAGTACATGATGACTTATCTGATGTGCCCTCTGGACTTCTTCCAAGTCCCCCTGGGGGTACACGTATTCCACTTTGGAAACCCCTGCTTTAAAGCACTGAATACATTTCTAATCTTCTGATGTGTTATGAACCCTCCAGAGCCCTTAGGACATCTGGGACAGGTCTGCTCTCTCCGCTGCACAGACTGTATATGGAACAGAAACGTGTAGATCTGTTGAAACTCAGCTCTTTTAAATCCAGGCTGAACACTTTTCCATTTGCTGCTGCCTTTTATTAAAAACAAATAATTGTTCATTTTCCGTACTGCACTCTAACGTTTATTTTTTGCATTTTCGCTGCTTATTCTTATGTTATAGTCTATTTTAGTTTGTCTGAATTTTCTTTTATTTTGAAATAACATTTCTCCCAGACTTTGCTGTACATAATGCATTTGATTTTTTTTATGTAAAGCACTTTGAATTCTTTTTTATACGGAATGTGCTATACAAAGAAATCTGCCTCACCTTTAAATGGAAACAAAATCCAGCGCACACTTCACAACAATGTACACATCTTCCATTTATTCCAGATTTTAAAAATGTCACTCAGATTGTCAAAGGTTTGACTCTTGCCTATAACCTTCTCCTTAGAATAAATGACCTCTAACACTCACAGGGTCTCTAATGTCTTTTGAAAACAGGGACAGTGAAGTTGAAAAGCGGAAAAAAGCATATTTGGTCTGATACCTTGACAGTGTCCCCCAATGAAAACACACCTTTGTGCCTCTTCTTTGACCTGTACAGATTTATTTAAGTGGCAACAGCGTACAAAGTTCTTACTTTTTGCATTTTTTGAGGCATTTTTCTTCTGCAGTAACACAGGCATTGTGATACATTGTAGATGAGCGGTTGTGCACCATCATCAGGGTGTCCTGTTTACCTGTCGTGGACTGTATGTAATATATGTGTAAAGCTTATATGTGATTTCATTTTGGATAAGATGCACTATGTGTAAAATGGATGTGTTTGCTTTGAATTGGGGCTATGACTGTTAAGGGGAGTTACTACCACTATCTAATATGCACTGTTTAGTTGTGCGGCTTGTTTTTAATCATGGTGGCAATAATGTGCAGCAACTGAATTCAATGATGTATGACAGTACAGTTGCAGAAAAAATTATTAGACCACCTTTGTTTTCTTGAATTTCTTGTTCATTTTAATGCCTGGTAAAGCGACTTTTGTTTGTACAAATATAATTGGGTCAAAACACAGTAACAGTGCCCTAAGTGTCAGAAAATATTTTGTTTCTTTGAAATGAAATATTCTTACATCATTGTAGAAAACAACTTGAATTTTCAGATCATTTCAGTTTCACTAATAACCACCACGTACTTTTTCTGTGAGTCCCTGGGAAACATAAGGGAATAAAAATTACCTCTCTGATGGGACACATGGTCATATTGGCCTATGTCAGAAATTAGGTTATTTTTTCATGTTTTTATTATTCAGATATGTTAAACAAATTAAAGGTAATAGTTTAACATAAAAAAACCTAACACTAATATTGCAGGAAACCTTTTTAATAATGGGAGTGGTGTGTCCCGTCAGACATATTTATGGTTAGTACAATAGTAGTATAAATATTCTCAACACATTATGTTTGATGATGTTTGTAAAACACAGAAATGTTATTTTAAAGTAATCATGCAAATAAATGTCATTAGATACAAAAAGGTGTCTTGTTTTACCTCTGTTGTCAGATGTTTAAATGGTGGTCAAAAATGTCCCGTCAGAGATAATGACTGTTTACACTCAACAGCTCATGCTGCCAAAGAAAATACAAAAACCTGGTCTATTTATGCCTTAATTTCTTTAAGACTCATACCTTGCAATCTGAATTGCACAGGTAGAGATTAAATGAAATTCCAAAGAGAAATTCTAGTTGGAGTTTTAGGCTAAAATACCAGGGGCCAAAAATGTCCCATCAGAGAGCAAACTTTAATTGATTGTCATTCCAACATTTACTTCAATATAAAGTAGCTTCCTGTTTTGGATAATCCCTTATGGTCCAAGTAAAGCAAAAATTAATTTAAAAGTTAAAAAGTGTGTCATTTAGGAACATTAATCTGTCAAATTGATTCTAAAATGTCCCGTCAGAGAGATTTCAAATGCCGTCTTTTGACCCAATAATAACAACAAAAGTGTCTCGTAGTTTAATTTCAGAGCTGATATCTATCCATTTAACATGTTTTCTTGATAAAAACCAAAATCACTTTAGTTCTTACATCAATATCGATGTCATTGTACTGACAAAAACAGTGCTTTTAGGCATTCCATGGTTTCTTTTCTGTCTGTTTTTAGTCACATGATACACACAGAAGTTAGGACTTGATGGCATAACTATTGTTTTTGATGACTTTTGATGGTCTAATCATTTTTTCATAACTGTATCTTACCACAGAATCATTGTGATGTGATACCATTGTTACCACAGGTAGTATATCATGATAATGTTGTAACTGCAGTTACTTCAGGATTTCTTCGTCTATATAGCAATGCCTTAATCAATTTAAGACACTGGAACAATTGAAAACAGAAAAAAAATTTGGTATTCTCCTTTGTTTAAAAAAAAAAAAAAAAAAAAAAAAAAAAAAAATCACTATTAATAACCCAATGAAATCTAAGAAAATAAATAAATAAAATCCTCTTTCATTTAAAAAAAAAAAATAGTTAAAAGCTATAAATGCTGGTAATTTGCCAGAGTCACTCACTTTCAGCGCCCTGAGGTCACAGTGTAGTGAATGACCGACAAGAACCGCATCCCTCGGCAACAGAGTTCTGAGCTTCTGCTGAACATCACGGAGGGTCGTCTTGACTGGCTGCAACATCTCTGCTGTGATACCTGAGAATCTGCCAGGAAGCACAGAGCAACAAACATGTTTTAACATTTCATATGACCTATGAATATACTTAATAATGTAAAACACACTGGTACGTGTGTGCTTGTGCGTACTTGGTGAGGTAGTTGAAAATTGGGTTTGGAGGTTTCACCAACTCATCCAGCAAACACTTCCCACTGCTGTCCACCAGAGAAACACGGGACAGCTCGTTTCCCTTGGCTGTGAGACACTGAAACAATAATGTTGTCATGAAAAGTTTGACATCAGGGTGAAAATGTTGTATTTAACCCTAGAACACTTTCACTATAAAAAGTAACACTATCACTATCGCCAGGTGATTTTTACCCGATATAATATACCCAAGAAAAAGTACTTGTCATAAAAGTAGATCAAAATATGACAACACATGACAAATTAGAGTGGTTATCTTTTGTTTTAAACTGTGGTATGTCTGACAAAATGAAAGAAACAATGTCATGGGAGGACCCTAAAAAATGCTCCAAAATTACTGAAACATTAGGAATTCGAAAACCAAAAAATTCCTTAAAAAAAAAAAAAAAAAAAAAACGTAGAAAAGCACTCGGAGAGCTCAGACCTACATCAAGGTAATGTTTGTACTTTCCTCCTCTAGATGGCGCTGAATGACCTCATATGCAGATCAGTGCCATCATGCCCTATCTCCCATTGATAAAGAAATCTTTAAAAAATTCCTGGATCCAGACGGTGAACTGGATCACCACCAAAATTTAAGCACTTATTCCTCATCCAATTTCTAACAATTCCTGAACATTTCATCCAAATCCGTTAAGAGCTTTTCAAGTTATTTTGAACACAAACAGACAAACGTTGGCAGACACATAATGATCCTGTAAACTTGGTCTTTGCTCCACCCATTCCTGGGACATCTGAGACTTCCCTGGTGAAGGCACAGACTCATTGACAATCAGACAAACACAACATATTGTAAATCATGTAAATGCATTTGCTCAGGTGAAAATCACCTGGTGATAGTGCTCTGGGGTTAATGACACAGTATTCTCTAAAAATGTTTATATCACAACACAGGATGATGAAGAAACAGAGGCAGGTTGGTTTCAGGTGACAGAAAACAGAAAGTTACTCAGAACTTCTCACCATCTCACAGTCGAGTCCATACAGGGGGCTGCTGTCAGTCACAAAGTCAGCACTGTCAGTACAAACAAACTCCTCACAGCCCAGCAGCCCTGTATCAGATAAAATGTGAAGAAGACAGAAGTGAAAAGGTCCGACTGGGAGACAGACAAGCAGACAGCTACAGACACACTCACCTTTTATTGGGTAATTGTTCCTGATCATTTCCTCTTGACTGAGGACATAAGCGGTCAGTCCTCTCCTCTTTGTTCCAAACTTGGTTATTACTGGATGCCTTTTCAGTGCTGCAGCAGTGAATAACATATATACATGTAATAAGAACTATTTTTAATCACAGTAATAATCTGCCATTTCTATTCTTAGTAAATGTAAAAAGTGACTGCAATATTCAGGGTTCGGACACATTTTTCAAGGTCAAATTCAAACACTTTTAAGTGTCATTTAAATTTTTTTCTCAGCACAGTGCTTTATTGCTGGGATAAAATAAATATCTACAGGAATACATATGCTCATGAGTATTTGTTTTGTTTTTACTTTTTATCACAATGATGTACACTGTATTATGCTGTAAACATCTAAAATTATGTTTCGTAATAGGGCCTGGCCAAGCAAAAGTGAACATCAAGGTCAATTTCTAAAAGAATATTTTTGATTACTCAGCATTAAAGACAAATATCACTAATTTCTAAAACTGTGTTTATTTAATTTACACCTGAATTACACCTGGATATATAAGAAAATATTTGAGAATACAGTGTACATGAAGAACAGTAAAGGTTGTAAATGAATGTCTACAGCATAAATTCAGAAAATAGTAACGTGTAAATAAATACCTTCAAAATATTGCCTGTGTTTCATCTTGTATTTCATAATAGTAAAACACTACCATGATTTTGAATGTTATTTATCATAAAAACAGAAGATGTGTATTAAATACAGTCATGAAACATATGTGTCCAAAGACTGACAATTTTATCAGTATCTTAACAGTGTTTCTGTGTTAATTTAGTTGCTTAATGCTTGGTTTAAATCCCATTTATTTCACACAGTTAGTATTTTGTGTCTTGTTGTGACTATTTGCTATTTATGTTACTTTGACTTAATTAATGGTTTGGTTTGGTTTAATTTCTTAGAGTAATGCCTCCCTCTTGTGTTTGATTTAGGTTATTCCCCTTCTATTTCAGCCCACCTTGGCTCATTGTCTGGTTGGGGTCAGTTTTTGTTCCGTTACATTTATGATTTAGTTGACCTCAGTTGGGTGCATCTTTGTTCATTTTCTTAACTGACATTTTTTTGAGCTTTTGTTGAACATTTTTCTAACTTTATTAAATTATCCATCCATCTATTCATTTTCTGAACCTGCTTTATCCTCTCTAGTGTCACAGGGGTCGCTTGAAGCCTATCCCAGCTACTTATGGGTAAAGGCGGGGTACACCCTGGACATGTCACCAGTTCATCACAGGGTTGACATAGAAACAAACAATCATTCTCACATTCACACCTATGGATAATTTAGATTAACCAATTAACCTATCAGGGCATGTCTTTGGATGGTGGGAGGAAGCTGGAATACCCAGCGAGAACCCATGCAGACACAGGGAGAGCATGCAAACTCCACAGAGAAAGGTCCCACCAACGTATGAAATAATCATTTTTCCTTAATTTGGTTCTCTGCAATATTAAAATACTTGCTTAGACATAGAATTCAAGCTATTATGGTTACTGCTAAACACATTTTTAAAAACAGATATGGAATGATTACTATTGCTGCACAGCACTTTCTCACTCAGTTACTTGCTTGGCCAGGCCCAACAGCAAAAAGTTTAAAAATTAAAGGAGACCACAAAGTTTTATCAATAAAAGGGGAAGCCATTTGTGGCATTCTTTAGGCACACTCACACCGAGTCAAAGATTAAGATAAAAATGTACCTGGAGTCGACTTGACAACACCTGCTTATTTTCTTTTTTGACATAAAGTTCGATTTTTCAAAACATATCACCTCCCTGTAAGTAGCTTAGGCTTAGCGTCTGACTTGGCAGAGTTAATATTAAAAATAAATAAATAAACCACATCACAGAGTTAGAATTGCAAGTATTTTAAAGCAGTTAAACTGAAATTCAAGCACTTTTCAGACCTTGAAAACACAGTATTGAAATTCAAGCATTTTCAATGATTTGAAGCACCCGTGCAAACTCTGAATATTGTTGTTATACAATCAGAACAAATTGAAATCCATGACTTTCACCTTTGTGCAGTTCATTGCTTTCCTCTGTTTGGAAAATAGCTGGATTCTCTGATTTCGTGACTTCGCTGCTGAAGATTCCTGATGCTACATTGTGTGATGATGGAGTGAATGTGACCCTCTAATACAACCATCAACACACAGATGAATCCAATTAGATATGACCACCAAAAAGTCATCAATACAGTGACTAAAAATGATTAATACACTTACAATTCTTGTTCATACTTACAGTGGTGTAGTTTCTCCTGA
Source organism: Ostorhinchus rueppellii (assembly GCA_030068375.1). Taxonomy (NCBI): domain Eukaryota; kingdom Metazoa; phylum Chordata; class Actinopteri; order Kurtiformes; family Apogonidae; genus Ostorhinchus; species Ostorhinchus rueppellii. The sequence continues at coordinate 29,294,996 of JAQQZY010000001.1, forward strand.
GATTTGGCATGGAAAGGTAATGTTTGTAAAAGTGAGTCTGAGTAACATCCTCCACTATCACAACATTCACACCTTGAACCTTCCTCTGCTTATGGAAACGGCACCAGCTGGTACAGAGGGCAGACAAGAGAACAAGAAAACACTTTCATAGTCTGACAGAGGAGAAATTAATTAGATTGTATCCTGAGTTTAAGTAGACAACACATTTTTATACATTAAATAGTTTAATGAGATCTTCCAGTATTTATCTACCTGGGCTTTTTGACTGACTTCCCCAGTGCAGCGTAATGCAGCAGCTCTGTCAGCTCATTCAGTGTAACCGGCTGCTTGAGGTTCTCCAGAAGCACAGAGATCCTCGGTGAGCGGGCTGGGTGGACGTCCAAAGGCATATGGTCACATTCCTGTCTGGTTTTTAGTCTCTTGGTCCTCTCATATTCAGCAGTGAGGAGGCTCTTTCTTTTGTTTCCATTAGATGATGCTGGTGATACAGCCTCCATGTTTAATTGGAAAGTATCTGTATTGGTCCACATGCACCAGGACAGTATAACTCCTCTGTCATTGAATTCCAGCAGGTATCAAAGTAAAACACTGCATACAAATTTGAGAAGTTGCAACCTGAAGCTGTTTGGTCCTGCACAATAAAGTGACACAGATATTTTAAATTAAGCTTCAGAAATGAAAGCACACCTTTCCTACAGAGGATTATTTGAATTGTTTTCTACTTTTCACTGGTGTAATTTTACATTCAGTGAAGTTGAATGTACATGGACATCATGTCTCTTCATCTTTTGGTGACACACATTAAGTCTCTTATTAGTTACTAGTTATTTTAAGGACATTTAAAAGTTACAGCTCAAAATAGCTGGTTTTTCCAGGCTTACTGAGGTATGAATGACCAGCACGTTCTTCTCTAAAAGGAGCTTTCAGGCTTAAATAACATAATTAAATTATGATACAAGCATGAAAAGTAAGTAAGAGTTGTATGATCACTTACTGTCTTGAGGTTGGAAAAGAAAGATTCATACATAATGTCCTTAACATTGGTGAAGTATCTGTAAGTGGTTCCCACTGATATATTTCAGTTTTAAAACTCTCTGCTAGCTCTTAGGGAGAACGCATGAGTCTGATATTAAGCTAGTTAAAGGTCTAATCTATATTTACACACGTGTCACTCTAAAAAACATTAAGCTTAATAAAAACGCAAAAACAGAGCCAACACTGGAAATACCACATGATTTCGGGATTGCTGGTTCCAAAGAGAGACTCCTTCCACAGCCAGCGCATGCTAAAAACACGCTAACAAAACCACAGAAACTGCTACTACGGACTACTTCCGGTTAGACATTTTAGAAATAAATGTCAGTATGACTACTGTTGCACCATTAAGTTAATAAACAGTACTAGAATTATGTCTTGTAGAGTAAAAAACATATATATTTTTTATATTATAAAGATATTAAACAAAATTTCAAAATTTTTGGGTTGTACCCGTGGTGTATTGCTTTATTTTTTTTTTCTACTTTATTTGGCGACAAAAGAAATTTAACCGGAAATGTAATTTACCCAGTTTCCGTAGCTTTTTATTTGTCGATGTTTCTGGGATCGTTTTTACAGACTTGGAGTCGCAACTAATCGAGCTTTGACTGTTGTTTTTTAAAACCAGCGCGGGTTCGCTGGCTCTAGTTGTTTCAAAAACTCGAATTTTACTTTTAACGTATTAGTCCCAGTTATTATGTCTACAAAGAAACTAGCAAAGTAAGTACCTCACACAGCCTCAGTTAGCATGTTAGCTAACTAATGTTAGCCAGAGCCAAAGAAACAAACGGGTATTTGAATAGTTAGGATTGCATATTTCAGATGACCGCTGTTAAAATTGTTTCAAGACTTGTTTCAAGTGCTGTTCCACAGTAATTGTGTCTCTAAATATTTGCAAAGCCTACACAACTTTATGAAAAAATGAAAATGCACTGGAAGTAGTTAGATGATTTTTGCAAGCTGAAGTTAGATACAGCTTTGTGATGGTCTGGTTTCGGGCTCTTTCTCCAGAGAACTTGGACTATTGAGACAGCGGAGTCATGCCTCCTCTGGTACAAAAAACACTGCCTTATCAAGTAAGTAGGGTTACTTATACAACTAATTTGTACTCTCGATGCCTCTGGCTTCACATAGTTTCATCAGATTATCTAACTATTAATTTGCATGCTTTCTTGCAGATCAAATATTTTCATACCTGATCGTGATTGACTTTGAATCAACGTGCTGGAGAGAGAAAAACAACTATGGCCAAGAAATAAGTACGTTTTGGAGGAACTTTTGTAGACATGGGGTTTTCCTGTTAAGCAGACATTTGTACCTCTTTTATTTATTGATTCATATTGTCTCAAAAATGATACACATTTGTATAACAAGTGATTTAGCCTCTGTTTGTTACAATAACAACAGATTTTTTTTAAATGATCCCTTAGTTGTCCAACAGCCAGGTTCCATAACCAAGGATCAGATCGCCAAGGCCCTTGCCTTGGTCTGCTGTCCGAACCACAATGCACTGGACCCTTCTGCTTAATATTCCTTGACATCTGGGTTTTCTGAACCGTTCTTCGTCTGGCTCTTCACCAAGGCTGGGCTTTGTCACTGTTTCTGTTCATAACTTTCATGGACAGAATATCTAGGTGTCGCTGAGTGATGGAGGGGGGGTCAGGTTTTGTAGCGGGAGGATCTCGTCCTTCATTGAGCTTCATTGATAAGCAGCCTCCAGTTCTTGCTGGGGCAGTTTTCAGCTGAGTGTGAAGCTGCTGGAATGAACATCAGCACCTCCAAGTCTGAGGCCACAGTCCTCAGCCAGAAAAGGGTGGAATGCCCACTCTTGGTTTGGGAGGAAGTCATACTTCAGGTGGAGGAGTTTAAGTGTCTTGGGATCTTGGACACTAGTGAGGGTAGGATGGAATGGGAGATCAACAGGTGGATCGGGGTGGCGTCCACAGTGATGTGAATGCTAAACTGATCCGTTGTGGTGAAGAGGGAGATAAGCCAAAAGGCGAAGCTCTTGATTTGCCAGTCAGTCTACATTCCAACCCTCACCTATGGTCATGAGCTCTGGGTAATTACTGAAAGAATGAAGTTGCTGGTACAAGTGGCCAAAATGAGTTTCCTTTGCAGGGTGGCAAGGTTCAACCTTAGAGATAGGGTGAGGAGCTCAGACATCTGAAAGGGATACAGACTATAGATCCACTGCAACTCCACGTCGAGAGGAGCCAGTTGATGTGGTTTGGACATTTACTGAGGATGCCTCCAAGATGCCTCCTTTGGGAGGTGTTTTGGGTGTGTCCATCCAGAGGGAGACCACAGGGCTGATCCAGGACTTGTTGGAGGGATTATAACTCTAACTCTTTTTAACTCTTTGTTCATCTTGCTTTTTTTTCCCATGCAGTTGAGTTCCCTGCTGTGTTGTTGAACACATCTACCGGGGAGGTGGAGTCTGAGTTTCATACATATGTTCAGCCACAGGAACATCCCATTTTGTCAGAGTTCTGCACTGAGCTCACTGGGATTACACAGGTGTTATATGCAAAATTATATATCCGTTTAGGACCATAGAGAAACTGATATACTTTGTGGTATTTCGCACAGTGGTATTTCTAACAGCCCAATTTATTTCTCTCACAGGGGCAGGTTGAGGCAGGAATTCCCCTCCGGATATGTCTGTCCCGCTTTAACAGGTGGCTACAAAACCTGCAGCATCAGATGGGCATGGTTTTTCCCAACACGAAACAGAGAAGTTCTGAGGCTTCGCCTTCTCAAAAACTGTGTACCTTTCTCACATGGTCAGGTAATAGTCCGCTGTATGGGAGTTATTTTGCTATTGCCACATGCTTCATAGCAATGGATCATATTTAATCCTTGGTCATACCCAGGGGAGGATTCATTAGTCTCTGTCGTGTGTGACGGTGCATCCTTGTCATCTTGGTAGCAAAAACTGAAAAATGTCTAAATCCGCTATGTGGTATGATGCACTACCAACAGGGTAACAAACCCTGAACTACGTTTTTATAAGCTGTCGAGATGAAAAACTGAACCTTCACAGAGACAAAGTGGATGATGTGAAGCATAAGTAAGAAGAATGTAAAAATTAATGTGGCACTCACTGGGACCTTCAAGGTGTGAGTGTGTGCAAGAAGCATTTTATCACCAAGTCAAATATGTCAGTTATGCTGCTATGTTTCTATAACTTAAAAAGAAACATTAAGATGATGGATGACTGTGGATAAATCAGGAAGCTGTGCTGTAATGTTATTAATGGTGCAAGTGTCTTGTCTAATAACAGTGCCCTGCTAACCAATAGCTTTCTAAAAGCTAACTTGTTCATAATTTTTCACCTAAACTTCACTCTATCTCATTTAAATCACCTTCTTTTATGGTTTTAGCAAATTATGGGTATTTTGTTTGTCACTGATAAAAAATTTACAACAATACACTTAATAGTGTATTTTTACCTTTACTATAAACCATATCCAATGGATACTCCGTTATCAAGGAAAGGTGGTTTGCAAAGAGCAAAGAAGGCATTTTGTACAATCTTAGCATGTGAGCAAAAATTTGCTTATCAGCTTATTTGATTGTTGAGTTTCATTTTTTAGAAATGATTTAAATCTGCTCTTGTTTGCATTATGTATCAGACTGGGATCTAGGAGTTTGTTTGCAGTACGAGTGTAAACGCAAACAGATTCATAAGCCTGATGTTCTGAACAGCTGGATAGACCTGAGAAGCACATACAGGGTACGTCTGAGCTCTCTTACTGTGTGAAATTATCATAAAGCAGACAGACAAGCCTCTAGTTGACCTTTTTGTGTTTAGTATCTTTGTATTTTCTCAACTATCTACCAGTTTTCTTGACTAACATATTGAACATGTAATTAAAAAAAGGCAATTTTCATCTTTGGCAAAGTAATATTTTAAACAAAATTTCAACCTCACACTAAAATAAAACTGAAACCGTAAGCCTGAAAAAAAATAACAGCTGTAAATTTTGTGGGACGCTTCTTAGTATTGAAGATTATTTTCAACTAATTTATCAGTGGGACATAGTAAAATCATATGTTTGACCACCTTTGTTTTCATTTATGTATTTTCTAGATGTTTTACAACAGGAAACCTAAAGGCCTGAATGGGGCACTACAAGATCTTGGAATACAGTTTGAAGGCAGAGAACATTCAGGTACAGAAAAAGCTACAGTGACGCAGAAAAATATTGATGTCTTTATTTTTTTTCAGCTGGATTTTAATTGTGTGTGGGTTTTTTGTTTTTTGTTTTTTTTTAGGTTTGGATGATTCCCGCAATACAGCTCAGCTGGCAGCCAGGATGATGAGAGATGGTTGTATCATGAAAATCACTCGGAGCCTTGAGAGGGTGAGTGGTCGCCCGACAGTGCCCTTAATGAACTCCAACTCCTAAAATCTCAGTCTCCACCGTTTCCAACAAAGAAACACCAAGGTCTGCTACATTCAGATTTTACATGTTCATTTTTTTAAAGCTTAGTCTGATATTAATAAATATTGTGGATGATTTGGTGCAAATTGTATGCACTCATGTTTGTGCCTTGCAGTTTTGTCAAATGCATTATCTAAAAGGACCACAGACACTTTAACTTGAGATAAAGCTCTTTAAAGTCTGGATCAGATCTCATAATCACAACAAAACATCTTGAAAGTAATTGAGGAATAAACTATTATCTTCAAATATTTATAGAATAAATTATGATTACTACACCCAACACATGATTGATTCCTCGTTTTAGTGGCTTATTTTTTTCTTTCAATATTTATTTATTTATCTTTATGTTTTGTCCAGTGGTTTACATATTATGTAATGGTTAATAACAAAATCTTAAAATCCTAATTTCATAATTATGCAATCTTTTTCTTTCATGTATGGAATTAAATACTATTAATATGAGTTGTCTATTTTGTTCTTTTGAGCTCTTCTGTATGTTGTACCAGTAACTGAAAACGTTAAATGGATGCACGATTTCCTTGAAAGGTCACAAATGTTCAATATTTAGGCGTTACCACTGATTTCTTTTCTTATCTTCTCCTCATAGACCCCATTGACAAGAAAACCCATCTTTGAAAACAAAACCTGTCCCACAGAAAACAAGAAAGACAAACCCAAGTTGAACGCTGATAAAACAGCATGCAAGCTTGCAGCAGAAAAAACTTCAACATCAAAGGTTTCTCCAAAATCCAATCAAACCTTATCAACCACAGAGAATCACAGTAGAATTCTAAACCCAAAGGAGGGTGTAGTTCAAGAATCTGTTCATAGTTTGGTGTCGCCCAAGACTGTACTGAGTGGTACAGCAGTATCGTCATGGGGACGCATTCGAAGGTCAAATACAGCGAACGTCGTGACTAATGTTTGTTCTTCTGATGTAATGAATAACACGTCATCATGTAGTAACAACAGCCTTGTTCTGTGCTCTACGACTGTTGGTGGCCTTTTACATGTACCTCAACCTAATCACCCTCTAAAAATGGGAGCAGAAGTGCATTGTGTGGAGGAAAGTCTTGAAATCGCAGTGGAATCAGAGGACCGATGCGGTTCCTATGACGACGTGGTGTTAGATGGAGACGATGTTTGCAGTGTAACAGACTTTGAACATGTGTCAGAGTTCGACAGTGGATGTTACGGTGATTCACATTCTTCTGTGGGTCAGGTCACATTAATGAGTAAAATAAAAGAAACTGTTGTTGGAAACAAATCTAACTCAAATGAAATGAGGCAGAACTCCACCATCTCAGAGCCAAGACTTTGTTTCATGGTACCAAAATCTGTTACCTCCAAGTCAAATCATCCAACTAAAGGAGTCGCCAAAACCTCTTCAGAGCTACCACACAAGTCCGAAACAAACACACATCCTATGTTCAAGACAAAACCTTTTGTTCCGGAAAAGACCTCAACTCCCAGTGCCTCATTTTCCAGGCCCAGAACAGTCGTCGCACAGGACACGAGACGCAGAGAGACGTCAAAGTTCAGCATCTCCACTGATCCGGGAAACATGGCTGCAGGTGCCAGCTCATGTCCCACCCCAAAAAACGCTCTCTCCTCTTTGTCGACCAACACACTCTCCTCTTGGTCGACGAATCGCTCCTTTGTTCCCAGGACACTGAAAGGAGGATTGAAGATCACAGCTCCATTCTGTTTGTGCGGGCGCCGGTCAAAGCGTCAGGTTGTGTCCAATGGGGGTCCAAACCAAGGCCGGTGGTTTTACTGCTGTCCAGTTCGGCGCTCGGCTGGTGCCTATGGCAGAATACAGAAAGGATGTGAGTTTTTCAAATGGGAATCAGCTTTGATGAAGAGCAGCTCGACTTCCTCTGTATCCTCTGTATCACTCTGTCACTTCAACTCCACTGTAAACTGTCAACCCCACCAGTCCTCACTAAGAAAGAGCTATTAGCAGGTCTTTTACAGTTCCTAAATATTATATTACATGAATTTAGAATCAGATTTATTGTGGTTGTTTTAAAGAGCAAGGTCAAAACCATGTAAAGCTGCTGAGCAATGTCAGTAAAAGATACCAGAGTAAATAATATAGTAAATGCATTTACTGGGCTGGGCGATAAAACTATAATGATATATAGCACGAAATAACTTTTTTTTATTAGAAATATGAGGCATAGTCCATTTTAGTTCATACTGTCTGAATGTATAAATTTTTTTTTCTTTTTTGTCAGATGGAGAAAAAGTAGATTTTTCACCTTGACGTGTTTCAGTAAACCTGGATAAAACGGCTGACTAGACACATCACAGTAACATCAAGTGACTCTTCTGTGGAAGGCTACAGTTTATGGCTGAAACACGTCAAAGTTAAAAAAAAAAATAAATCAACTTATTTTCCATCTGTCTGACAAAAAAGAATAAAAAATCTTTCTAAATATCAGACATGTTAAATACAATTTTGATAGAATTAGTTTGTCCATGTTTTGACAGACTTAAGAATAGCCAATCATAATAAAGTAACGCTGCACTGAACCAATCATGCTCGAGCTACGGCAAGTTAGACCGAACCACATAGTACAGGTGTAAGAGCAGCCACAGCACACATGCTAATGTTTGGGCTACAGTGGGAGATAATGAGTGTTCCCTCTGGAGAAAATGTGACCGGGAACTCAGGTGACTGGGTTATTGAAAAGAAGGGCGCGAACAGTTTCAGTTCAGGGCCTTCATTACAATACGGAGGCGTACCGAACGAATACATGAAGCCTTTGAGAAGAATGTAAACACTCACCTTTTCCTTAAGTTTCACTTTCGGTTTACACCAGTTATGGAACACACCCCACATACGTATCCCTGGTATTGTTTCACAAAGATGGTCTGTTTTGTTTGTGTTCTCTTTTAAAATTTGAAAGCTTTTACCTGCTGGTCAGACTTTTAGTTTAGTTGTAAATATATGGAACTGTTTTATTTATCTGAAACAGTTGTATAATGTTCTTCAGCACATCTGTCATGTTCAACGTCTGACAGGAAAAAAAAAACATGTTTAAGTCAAAAATCACCTTCTGATGTCTTCACAACTAATTTATAATAACAGAAAATTTAAGCTCGGGAAAAATAGTGATTTGATTTATATCGTGAGACATTGATATTGGACTGATATGAAAAAAATTATCATGATATGATTTTTTTTTCTATATTGCCCAGCCCTAAGTAAATATTAAGCTAAAATTACAATAATATGAAATAATGTATGTATGTATGTATGTATGTATGTACAGTACAAATAAGGTGCAGTATGTGTGTAGCAGTACAATGAAACAGTTAAGTATGGTTGGGGTATGAGGACATTTAAACATGATTTACATTCTCTAATTTTAAAATGAATCATCAAGGGACATCAGTGTAGTATACATCAACCATACCTATTTATTTCCCCTCATGGATTCACAAAGTATTAACTGTCATGTATGTAAATCCTGTGTTTCACTGTGCTGGAAATGAAGTGCTTTAGAATATTTGGATTTTTATTTAAGGTATAGGAGTGTAGTTCAATAAACAAAACCAAATAACTTGACATATCGATGAAGAATAGTGATACCATGTTTGGGCAATAGTGAACGTTTATGTCCAAGAAATGAATAATTTTTGTACAAATTCCATGGAGATTGAATGAAATGCCAATAATTTTAATAAAGTGTATTTTTTTCTCATATATTCCATGTTTTCTGTTTGTAATTTTGCATAAACATCCTGACACCATAGTCTGATTATAAGAAGAGGGAAAAGGTTTTGTCAATGCCTGTAAAATTAGATGTAATGGCAAAATTAAACCTAATTATAATTCATTATCATTGGTCTCGTTGATGTAAATGCTACTATTTTCATTATGTAAATGAAGCAAGAAGATGGTGTAGCTTTAGTAGACCTTTTCTTTTTGCCTCTGCCGAGGAGGCTATGTTTTTGCCGGCATTTATTTGTCTGTCTGTCTGTTAGTTAGCAACTTTACATAAAAACTACTGGATGGATTTTCTTGAAATTTTCACCCAAGGATGTTCCCGTTAACTTTTGGTCACAATCCGGATAGCGGTTTTGATGTTATGACATCATAACCTTGGCTGAGGTTTGTGTTCACTGAGCACTCTTGTTTATAAATATGTAATTTTTATTTATGAATTTTCAACAGCATAACATGGATGTGTCATAAAAAGTGTACGTTTTTACTGACCTTCTTAACATAAGTCCCCACCCCCAACTTGGATATAAACATAAACATGTAAATATATAAACCAAAAAGACATCAGTTTTTGGTTCCACTCAAAATTAGAGTAAAATTTACTCTGTGGCCAGTGTCAAATTTTCAGAGTTAATTCTATTATTCATTCATTCATTCATTCATTTTCTATACCCACTTTATCCTCACTAGGGTCATGGGGGTCACATGGAGCCTATCCCAGCTACTTAAGGGCGAAGGCGGGGTACACCCTGGACAAGTCGCCAGTTTAATTCTATTAATTCAGTGTCAAAATTAACAATGAAATGTGTAAAAAATAAAAATGAATAAATAAAATTAACACTGGCGCTGTCACACTGCTACAGTAATATTACACTTTATAGAGCTATTTTTACTCCAGACTTAGTAATAAAATGACTCTAATGTTTTACTCTTTGTTTCTCTGCAGTGTTATTTTCTTCATCAGTTTACACCCTATTTTAACGTTGCATCATTGTAGAATGGTACGGGTTTCTGGTGGGGGAGTTGAGAAAGCTGGAAGACTGCTCCATGGGTTATAATCATCCTAGAACATACTTTTAATGTGGTAAAATGAAGTCTTCCCACTTACATTGCAATGAGAACTTCATGGTGACAGTCAGGTTCGGTTTTGTTCTGCTACAGGTTTGACTAATGGTGTCACATTAATAAAAAAAAATAAATATAAAAAGGCCAATAAATGTTGTAAAACAGACAAATTAACCTAAATAGACATTAACACAAACCCCCTTGAGCCCTTGTACAGAAAATAGAACAGAATGAGAAAAATCTCCAGTACCCACAATGCAATGTAGCAGACTAGCACTAATCCTCACTCTGTAGAGTTGAATTTGACACTGCATCTGTGGAGAACTTTACACTGACTTTGAACTCTACTGTTAGAGCTGCTTTACT
>JAQQZY010000001.1:29344392-29357684 GCA_030068375.1 Ostorhinchus rueppellii
GTGTGTGTGTGTGTGTGTGTGTGTGTGTGTGTGTGTGTGTGTGTGTGTGTGTGTGTGTGTGTGTGTGTTTGCTTGCAGAGCACACTGCCCAAACTTTAGCACTGTTTCCTCAAATCACCACTCCAGATAAACTCATCACCAATGTCATCATCACTATCACCTGACAGTCTTATACAGTGACACATTGAATATCTGTGAATATATGTGAATAGCTTAAAAGACTGTGGCTAAAAAGTGAAAGCCATACAGTTCAAGGTCAACTTTGAATATTTTCTGGAAGTATAAGTGGTACAGACAATGTTAAAATCTAAACATGGCAACAAAAACATGATGCTTAGCTGTTTCAAATAATTAGATTTTTATCTCTCAGGTGTCTCTGAGGTGATGTTTTTTGTACATTATGCGACCAAAGCAATAAACATGGGAACCAACAATACACCAACCTGACATCAGTGTTGGCCAGATATTTGCTGATTTCAGCCACTATCAGCATATAAAATGTACTTTCACCAACAGAAGCAGGTATTCAGCTGCTTTTTTTTAATGAATATGTATGTTTGAATCTGCATTGATTCAAAAATAATGTGATAAAGAGCTGAAACACTTTAAAATTGTACTTATTTATAGTGAAGATTTCTTTGTTAATGTGGCCTAAATAACAATAAAAACAAAATATAGAAACAAAATTGTTATCTGTATCAACGCTATCAACCACAATGTCAATGTAAACATCATCATTGGTACAAGCCAAAAATTTAGCAATCAGTGCATCACACAGGAAATACTCATATGCAATTATATCAAAACATGTGCATATTCTATTAAAGTTATATTGAAAGTTAGATGGTCAAATTGAGCCTGAAATATTTCAATCTGACTCATGAACATTTTTGGATGTAACCTATATCATAAAATTATGAATCTGTTGATTATTTAAAATAGTATATTTATGTGAAAATACAAGTTTAATAGCATAGTATAGTATACTATTCGGAAATGTAACCCATAAAGACCCAAACAACCACTGGTGACCAAAATCATCTACCAATATAAAATGTTTAATAACTTCTGATCCACTAATCCTATTAATCCATGGAAATAATTAGTGTAAAATACAGTTTATCATCTTTTAATGGTCATTAGATGTGACCCATTTGGATGCTCCATAGTTACCTTGGAAACACCATCATCTTCTACAGCATTTATTCACCAGTAAAACCCATGGAGGCAGATCAGTGACTGTGGATGATAACACTGGGTTTATCTTCAGTTAATGAAAGCTTTTGTTGAAAAAAAAAAACAACCAAACAAACCACATTTTCTTTTCTGTTTTAGTTATATGACATTTAACTTTAATCTGAACTTTTATGAACATCTATGGTCACCAAATTAAATATAGGAAAATACCTGATTTTTATTGAAGAAATGCAAAATACAGAGGATAATATTATAATAAATTGTGATAAATCACTTAAGAAAGGTTAAATAGAGAGAAATTTTTATTTTGGAACTCCCACAAAAGTCACACTGGGTCTTTATGGGTTAAGGTATCCTATACTGTCTCCACAGGATTTTTTTTTTCTTGAGCAATAGTAAACACAAAAAATATTACATTTATTTAACCAAGAAAAATCTCTTTTGCAAGAATGTCCTGGCTAACAATACTGAGAAATTTCATAAAAACACACAAAAAAAACCTACTTAAGTACAGTAGGCTTAAATGAATTATATATGAAAGATACATGTATGATATTTTGAAAGCCTATAGAACCCCTCTGGGATAAATAAAGTTGCCTGAAGTCTGAAGAACAACATTACATACACTATTAATGACTTAATAAGCAACAATTATAATTGGGGTTGATCATATTTATCTGACAGTGGCCTCAATATTCTACCTTGTTATTGGTCAAAAGACTGTGACTTTTTTTTTTTAACTGAGTCCTGGACCAATAAGAAGAGAGCAGACCAAACATCTCATAGACAAATCTCATCATTAAAATACTAAAGTAATGTGGGTGCCAATGTGTTGCCCTGTTTCATAATAGAATAGAATAGAATAGAATAGAATAGAATAGAATAGAATAGAATAGAATTTTATTGCCATTGCACATATTTCAGAGCAACGAAATAATAAACATCATCTGTAGACTTGAAGCTTTTTTTTTTTTGGTGCAGGTTCAGTTTAGGATGGAAACTCAGGCAATCCAAACCTGGACCAAGGTGAGGTTGATCATCTGGACCCCAGAGGAGCCCCCGGACTCCCCTACCCACCACCTGGGACAGCTACAGGAGACATGGTAAACAACGAGCATTATGGAGCCAGTTGTTCAAGAAATGTGTATTTGTGGTGTATTTTTTGGTGGAAAATCCACCACAAATAAGTAGTCCATAGCAAACATTGTATATTTTAACTGGTGTAGTTTGAAACTGCTGTGAAAACAATAACGGTCAAAATACAAGATGCCTGAATAAGCATTTCTTGGGCAAAGCATGGACAGTTAATGCACATATCACAGATAGGTGTAACATCCATGCATAAACACAACACCTGCAGACATAAGCACCAAGTTTATGGGTGGAAAGATGAAGCCAATGCAGCAGAACCAAAGCCTGTAGTTCCTTAAATGTCCACTTTAGGTCTAAGTCTCCAACTGCAGGTCTGTTCCCCCCAGACCCACATGCTAAAATACCCAACTAAACTACAGAGATATATCTAAACATTCTTTGCATATATAATACAGGTAGAATATTTAATGTAAACAAATTAATTTCACAGGAAAAGCTGATTCATAAAAGTTAAATATTTGTTTTATTTGCTAAATGCAATTGTACTGATACACTTAAAATAAAATACAACTTTAAAAACTCAGTCTAATCACTACTCTGGTTACCTGTACCTGTAGTATGTTTTAATATTTTTTCAAGAATTTAAAATTAGTATTGAATCATATTAAATGTGACAAATATTTTCAATCTACAGGATATTATCTCATTAGCGAGATTTATATCAATGGTATAAATATACTATATAGGTTTTTAATAACTTCTTAATTATCTGAAATGCAATCAGTCTTTATCTACTTAGCAAATAACATGTTAAGAAAGTGACAAAACTGGGTGGAAATTAGTGGTAGTAAAATGAATTAATATGAATTTTCCTGATTTTTCATTATACACTGTAATCATGATTATAAAATTAGATTTTTCTGCAGAAATTGGTTAAATTTTTTTTAAATGTCTTTATTGTCAATTCACTAGATGCACAGGACAAACAGAGAATGGGGAAACTGTTTGTCACACCTTGATATTTAAATGCCATGAAATTTTTTTTTAAATGGCATAGTAGAATAATGAATAAAATGGTGTAAAAGATAAACTATTATAAATATATAAAAGATCAAACCTACTCATAATGAGGCTGGTAGTGCAATAATCAATAAATTCTTTAAATGATTAGCTAAGCTTAGTATTTGTTTAGCAAATCATTTAGCCTTTATTAAGAAAATGTAGAATTGGTTTATTTACCTTATCGTGTCTTTGGTTTTTTTTTTTTAAACAATATATTTCACATGAGATATCTATTTTTAAAAAGCACCTCTTCACGTCTAATGATGATTCAGATGATGCACAAATTTTCTTCTTCTTATTGTTATTTTTTTTTCCAGGAGAGACTGTATAATTTGTGGATGTGATAATGCAGATGTGTGCTTGTATGTGCAGACTGCTCCCTCTCTCGCAGCCTCAGAGGGCAGAGGCTCAGTGCGTTCTCCTCCGGACTGACTGACTGACAGCCGGCGGAGGGAGGGGGGTGACAGCAGGATGCTCAGGTGGCGGAGGCGGCGGCGGTGTGCTCTTGCTCTCTGCATTCAGTCTCTCCTCCAGCAGACATGAGCTCCGTAAACTGAACACCTGTCCAAAGGTAAGAGTCGACTTGTTGCTTATGTGTGTTTCTCATGTGAGCTGCTTCACTTTTTCCTGCATTCAGACCGGCTCATTTACAAAGTGCTGATCAGTGTCTTCGGTGGTTTGTGTTTCTACATTAAATATATTATTTCCTGTTTTTGCATATTTATGGTATTGTCCTGTAGGCTATTTTTAGCGCGTTAAATTTGTATTTTAATAGCCACTAATTAGTGCATTTAGCCTTCCTACCGATATACATTTATGTGGTTTGGTTGTAATTACCCGTTGCTGCCAGCAGAGGCGCTAATGGGCGTCGTTTCGTTACAATGGTGTTGAGGTGAAACATACAGTATAATAAATACAGTAAGATCGTTAAACTATTGTGAAAATTCACAAAGCCTTTAAGTCTAGTAGAGAATTTTCTATTTAACTGGGACTGATGAAGAGTAATTGAGTACATTAACTGGGTGTAACTGAATATTACGGTGATTGAATGTAATTTAGTATACAGGAAATTAATTTGAGTATGCTGTATTAATTTTACTTTAATTTATGCTTCACAATCTTAGGGCAAATTGTATTTTTATTTTTTATTTACACCACCGTCAGGTTTAGGGTTCGAGTGTAAGCTTAAATTTAGTTAAACAAAAAAAATCATGTCCCATTCACTACATTTCGGGTGTTTTACACCATTGTATGTCATGGTGACTATTACTTTAAGATTTTTATGACAATGTAAAGATAAATAGAAGTAAATAGAAAATACACAAAAATGGACAGAAATCGATAAATAGAATTTCCCTTCGCTGTGAGTACTTTGGTTTTGCTCTTTGTTAGTAGGCTACAGTTTGGTTAACTCTGTTTTTTCAAACCAAATACACTGTAATGAGTCGTATATTGATGTGTAAGTGGATTCAGTGATTTTACGAACACCGTCGACGTATATTGTCACATCTAGCCGTTGTAGTTCTACAAACGTACCACACGCCGCACGGAGTCGGCGTGCACGCACGTATTCTCTCGCTCTGTATTATTGCTCAGAAGCCAGCCACCATGGGGAGTTAAGGGCAAGACGACGGGTTATTTTCGTTAATATTTAATAACAGAAAGCTATCCATATGCTGCGTTTTGGAGCACACAGTTCGTGCCAGTATCCCCAATGCAGCGGATTAAGGGGAACGGGCTTTCAGAGACGGTAGGACACATTACTTTTATGGAAAACATGGGACATTAACGCTACATAGCTAAACAAGCTAGTAGGCTAACCAAAACTAGCTAGCGCACCAGGCTAGCTGGCGTTGCAGCTCGTAGAGTCGAAAACGTGCCCTCGGTTTCTTGTTTTGTTTGATCTCACATCGGCTGGTTTGTTGAAGTTTGTTATTGTAGTAGTTGGTGTTGTTTCTGTACAACTTTGCTCGATGCAAAAGAATGTACCAAGTACGCCTGTTTGCTGAAGTGTTTCTGCACGCAGGCCCGTCTTGTGTGGTTGTAGAGTTTGTTTCTGTACCCATCCCCCACCGTCTTTGCAGGCCAAGATGAATGAGATTCTCACTTCAAAGCACTGGCATCGTTGCTGGCATTGCTACGAGGCTAGCTAGCTGCCTTAGCTTGTTAACATTTGTTGGTCATGTTGAATATTCTGTCTTCTCATACGAAGTTTGAGGTTTGATTTGACAGCTGTTGGTACTAGCGATTCATTTAGGCTGGCATGAAAAACTTAGTGGTGAACTTCAGCTGTATAATTTACGTACACAAATTTTGTTGTTGACGCTATTCTTACTTGCTAATTGCAAGTTACAGACTGTATGAAGTGTTACATTTCTACCAAAGCTAACATGCTAACATTTTAGCATAGGTAACTTGGGTATTGTATTAAAGTATTTGCACCGTTTATACTAACTGGCTTTCACGAAACACATGTTGAGTTTTTTTCATTGGTATCTTTTATGTTTATGGGTCTTTCTTGTTTTTCCAAATGTGTTAAGTCTGTACTTTCTGTTTTACCTCCCACAACCTGTTCTTATGTCTGTTTATGTTTTAAGTATACTGAGAACAAAGAAAAGGAGCTAAATATACGTATACGCACATTTAGCCATTAAAACGGATTCTGATTGTAATAATGCTTTTAATTTCTAATATGCTCATCCCACTGTTGTTGCTCAATAACAACGTAGTAGACTGTGAAGCTCGTAACTCTCCTCATTCTTAGTAAAGCGAGTCAGCGAAGTCAGTTGTCATCATTTCAGCCACAACACCTACATGATTGAGATGATTATGATGGTGTGTACGTTCACACATTAGTGTGGATGTACAAGTCTACACTCAAACTGTTCCCCTCCGATGTTAAAATGAAAGTGGCCTCCCATCAAAATCCAGTGAAATTTCACTAACAATCTCTGTCAGTTGTAAATACCTGAAATTCATCTAACATGACCATGTGAGCTCATGCCAAAACTGGACATGGATATTGTCAAAAATTGTAAATCAACAGCTTGTCTGGTATTTACGTCAGCAGCATAATAAAATGTAAAAATTAACTGTACAACAACTGGTAATAGAGACTGCAAACAAGAAAAGCTTGTAATCTCGTGACCGCATTGAATTAACAGCTGGTAGTCAAGTCTCATTTTCTTCCAGAAAGGGTCACGAGTGGGTGCAACAAATGAGTGAGGCCTACATTGCTAATGATAAGACTCAATCAGATTGCAAACTCTGTGTCTTTGTTATAATTTCTTAAAGTGTCTTAACTCATAACAATCTAACCAAGGAGTTAACAAACGGAACATAATAAAGTCAGCTGTATCTCCAAAAGTTTCCATTTGCGGAATCCTTATATGCTAGACTATAGTTGATGGTTGTGGACCAAAAGTTTTGTTCTCATATGGGTGGGATTTTGAATATGAAAAATACATGCCAGCCTTTGACGAAAGAGTTAGTATTAGTCGTTCATTTATAGGCACAAAATTAGGAAAATCTGTAATTTAAGAATAAAATAAGTTATTTTGGTATTTCTTGTAAAATATGTTTATATCACAGTAATGATAAAAATATGGTTTATTTGTCAGTATAAAGTGACATGGCCAAGCAAGTCCCTCACAGGGGCGACAAAAAAATCATTTTTCAGTTGAGAAAATTAGGATACTCATTTTTATTATCTGTGTAAACAGATTATTGTGAATATTGAATACAATAACATGCACAGAGTATTCCATTGCCATATTCCTTTATTCTGAAAGACTGTATTCCCAAAATGTTAATCTTGTTAATAAAAATCAATATTGCAGTAATATTCCTGTTTACATGCAGCTGTGCATACATAAATCTATAATGTGTGTTCATTTTCCTCTAGTACCAGATGTTTAACCATGTGAATCTAATATTTCATTCCTTCAATGACCCTCTGTTAAACAACTGTATTGTGATATAATAAGTGTCTTTAGTTGGTGTGGTTTTCTTTTTGCATCCATGTCTACTACAGGGGATCTTTGTTGATTGTAAACGAGTTGCGTGTCTTATAAACATGGAGCCTCAGAACAAAGAATAAATGGTCATAAAGATTTGATATCTCCAGTCACAGACTGTGCAGTCTGTATGCCCCAGATTAACAAATTGTCCATTGTAATGGATCTTATGTTTTGTTATAACTGCTTGTTTGTCATTTCATCTAAAGGATCCCGATGTCAGCATAACCCATACTTCTTGATCAGAAAGGTTCCATTTGGAGGAAAATGTGACAATAAATGACAAAAACAGAATAATTGTTAAATGTAAACATTGCTTTTTAATGTTTTCCATTCTGCAACCACTTACCTCTCTCTTTTTCTGCTTTAGGGAGAATTGTTTATCTGCAAAATCCTTGGGGAAGATCTGACCTCTGCCTTGTGCAATCAGAGACATGAGTGTTGTCAGAGAATTACATGGGATCGGGTACCGGGGTGGAGGTGGGGTTGTGGCTCCTCTGAGTGGCCCCACACACTTCACAGAGGATGCCCCACGACCCCCAGTACCTGGTGAGGAGGGATCAGATGTGGACCCCCCAGTCCAATCATCAAACACCCGTCCAAACACCCTTCCCCAAAGCCTTGGCTTCCCTCCGTCATCCTCTTCATCTAAAATGGGGGATCCGTCAAGTTACACACCCTCCTCATCATCTGCAACTCCACGGCGCCCAGATTTGGACTTGGGGTATGAACCCGAGGGCTCGGCGTCACCAACGCCACCTTACCTGAAGTGGGCTGAATCTCTTCACTCACTCCTGGATGACCAAGAAGGTATCCAGCTGTTCCGAAACTTCCTGTGCCAGGAGGGCTGCGCAGACCTTCTTGATTTCTGGTTTGCCTGTTCGGGGTTCCGGAAGACCAGCCAGGAGAAGAGGTTAAAGCTGGCCAAAGCCATCTACAGGAAGTACATTGTAGATGGAAGTGGCATAGTGTCTAGGCAGATCAAACCCGCTACGAAGAGCTTCATCAGAGACTGTGTCGGAAGGCCACACCCAGACCCTGCCATGTTCGAACAGGTGAGTCAAACATTTACATGTCATTTGTGTAAAGTGAGAGTAATTGTTGAATTACACAGATGAGTGCAGCATTTATTATTATTATTATTATTATTATTATTATTATTATTGACTGTAGAGCTGTAGGTACATTTGCTATCATGTGTTACTAATAAAGTCTGATCATTGTCTAATAATACACTCAATGGATAATAATGGTCATTCATTGGCATTAGAAGTGCAACAGATCACAAAACTCACAGTTCAGATTGGGTCATGGTTATTGAGTCACAAATCAGAACACTTCTTAAATTAAGGAAAAGGGATATTCAAGATTTTGTGGTCAAATTACTTTACAGTTTGATATCTGATGATACCTGGAATAAGCATTCCAATAGATTTTCTCATAGAATCAAGAGTTTTAGTTTGAGACAACTGAGATGTGTGTTCAGAAAAAACACTGACCGACAGAACCAAATATTCCTCTCACTCAAACAAATCTTAAAGTAAGATGTTAAAGTTACTGGGCAGATCTTTTTAACAAATGAAATCCAGCTGAATGTTAATTGTAGGAGGTATATCCTGTATTATTGAGGATAGAAATAACAATCACTTGTGTTTATATATTTGTCTGTTGGTTTATCTAACTTCAGTGATATACTCATATTCTAATTGACATGCATTTTTACCAGGTAATAAGCCTTTTTGGAATTGAAACATGGAATTGTTAAGAACTGGAATTGAGATAATTCACACAACACCTAATTCACACAATGACTAGTCCTATTTCCAGATGCCATTTAAAAAAAATAAATAAATTAAAAGATCACCAGTCATAACTCAGGTAGGAGAAAACTAATTGGAAATGACAAATTATGTAATTTCTGTTAGCTTTACACAGCTGAATGATACACAGAATACTGTCAGTTTACTCAAATAATTGCAAGAAGATATATTTAGTTCATCTCTGTTTCACAAGTGGATATAATTTGAGCTTTTATGATGTCACAGTAACTTTAATGAATAGATCAGTGGGGCACAGTAAGAATGACAATTTCCTTTTTCGACTTTAATGACGTGTAAGCCTTTGTCTTGACATTCCATCAGTACACAGTCACCGTGAAACTGATTACAGTTCAAGTGTTGTCAGCTTTATTCTCTAATAAACTACCTTTTATAACTTCCCTTATATGTTAATGATTACTTCTGGATATGAGAAGTTAGAGCCTTGTCCTGTTCCATCCTGTCATAAAAGCTGGTGTGGCTGCCTGTTAACATGCAGTCTAGAACCTGCCCACATGCATCAGACAGTTCACTTACTCATGTCAGTAATTAGCAACTAGAACTGGTTTTACTATTGGTGTTCTAACTTGTCATACTGGAATACAGTCAACACAGCTCCATCTTCATCTTGGAATTTAGCATTAGCCCTCAGCCATTATGAGAACTTAGGTCTGCTACCAGTTGTGGTAAAAGGTCTTTGCAGTGGTGTTTTAGCAGCAGTATTGAGACCAGTCTCTTTTTGAAGGTCTCAGTCTTTGCTCAAATGACCATACTTGTGCAAATAATTGTTGCTTCTATTGTTGTATTATTGACCATGATAAACAGTGACCTGTAATGGACATACTCTGTATCTGGTTACTAGGGTGGACCTTAATATACCCTCAAAAACCAAAACTTGAAATTTCCATTCTGCCACCCTTTCAATTTGTGCCAATTATGTCCATAAATAGTTCTACAAAGTTTTATTTTGATATGTTAATATGCAGGGGTGGCCCTCAGTCCTTAAAATTTTGCAACTTGTGATGTTGTTTCCAAATTGCCAAAATTTTATCAGATCACTAATCTTTGCATCAAAGTCATATAAAACTAACTTTCAAGATGTAGGAAAATGAAGCCATTTATTGCATTGCATGTAACACCAATTCAACAATTACATTAAGCATTACAACAAAATCTGAATCAGTTTTTGCTCAACCAGTGTGCATGCTCGCGAGTGTTGGCCAGTGTTGGAAGAAGTTGTATCGAAACGCATTGCAATGACCTGGTTTTCAAGAATCCAGTCGTGCAGAGACTGGGTAACTGCAGATGCTTGTGCTTCTCCTGTGGAACAGCCTAACTTTGAAACACCCAGTCACTGTTCCAGATCAGCCCCCGACACTTGAACTGGCAGATGATCTACATGTTGATGAGATGTTAGGTACTCCGTTAGTTTACCATCCCAGTAAACTGTGAGAGGCACAGTGACTGTGAACTTGGATTGTTGATTTGAGCATGATGGTTTGCTCTTGCCCGCTAAATGGACTTTCTGTTCATGTTCAGTGTCTGGACATCATGACCAAGACTGCTGGGAACTTCACTGAGACCAAATGTTGCATTCCTGGATGATGTTTTGGTTCTGTCGAGGGCTGCCGTAAGTCCAGGTGCCATGATGTTAATCTTGGCTTGTTTTTGTTTAGTCCCGTCTCATCACATTGGCTGAGTTCCCTTGAAGCATCTTTCTCCTTGTATTCAGTATCGCTGGCCTTGTTGTTGTCTTCTGCTGCAGACAGTGATGAATCCCTCGGAAGGGGAACCTGCTCTTTGTATATTTTCTGTTCCGCAAGAGATCGTTCCCTGCGTCTGATTTCAGACTCCATGCGTGATGCTGTTCATTTTCTTTTGCTGGTCTTGACTGCATCTATTCCACCAATTGAACCAGGATGACCTTTCTGCCTTCACGATAGGAGGAACTCCCTGTTCTCTGGGATCTTCATCATTTGAAGAGCATCAGCGTGGGCAGTGTTAAAGAGTTCATCGAATTGTTCAAGAAACTGATTTTCCTTGAGTTTATGGCCTGGTGTTGTACAACTTTTATGTTTCTGGAGACCTTTCCATTCATAGAAGAATACTTAAACTTTCTCAGTGGCATGCTTGGTTGCTTGTATTGGGATTCCGGCCTTGGTCCAAATTGCTGACGCAGCTTCAGTTATTTGTTTTCTTGATTCATGAACCTTCTTTTTCTGAACTTTATGGATGTGTAGGACGTAGCTGATGACTTGGTGATAAGAAGGCAATTTCACGCCAAGGATGTCAGTTTCATATTTTCCAATCAAATAAACATTTTGTACCCTGGTATTCACTTTTGATTTTTGGTACAATATATTTAGAAACTTGCTGTCTGCCTTGGTGCAAGACTTGCACAGAATAGTTTGTTGTATTTATCATGTTATGAACAGCAAAATGTTGTTATGGTTTCAGGTAAATGCTGTGGTCATCTGCTGTGTGCATATAAATATACTTTGTAGTTTGTTTCCATGTGATCCATCTCACATTCTTTGAACCTTAGGCTTATTTGAGCACTTCCGAATTTACCACAATTTCATAAATTTCAATACCAGAGGGCCACAACTAAAAGTTATTTGATATCAAAAATGTTTTGCAGTGTACAGTCTTTTCATGATAGGAATGAAATGCAGGGGTGGCTGATTACAAATTCAAAGTTTTATTTTTATGGGCCACCCTACTGGTTACCCTCGGCTCTCGCCACAGGGTATTGTCAACATAACAGGTTGTCATCCATCTGCCTGCCCATCCATATGCATGTGGACTGAAAGCTGAGGATTTTCAAGTGTGGGCACATTAAGTTCTGGTTTTGACTTGGTCCCTGCTCCTTCAAAGATCTAGTCTTTTCTTCTATTTAGTACATTCTGGTCTTGGTCATGACTTTGTCAAAGTTTTGAATACGGCACTGCCTGTTGGCACAGACTAATTGGCCAAATTAATTACTCAGCTCAAAAGTTTCCCTGCATTATTGTTTCGGAGAGATGTATTGCATTTCAAGGCAGGATACATAAGCTCAACATTTTAATTCACTTTTGAGGCTACCATTCATAATATATATAGACAGTACTTTCCTCATAAGAGACAAATGGGAGCTGAGACTAAAACCATGTAGAATTCAGTATCTGCAGTTCTGAAATAAGTTTACACAATCAAAACCACTCATTGCCCCTGTACACATGTTAACAAAGAAAGCAGCTGCAGAAATGGAGACACCACTGTTGGAGCATAAAAGCATGCGACTGCTGGTATTCCTCTGCTCTAGTAAATAAACCACAATAAAGAACTAAAGTTTTAGTTTCAGGTTGATGTTTTGCTCACATGCCCTCTTCAAGTACCCTCCTCGTTCACCTGTCATTTTTTTCAGGATGTCCCGAGTGTTCTTTTTGCCCTCTGTACAGAATGTGAGGTTTTATCTCATACTTTCAGGGACTAAACTTTTTTCAAGTGGTTACATAAATGAGAAAAAAAAAAAATACAAAGTGAGATTGTATAATTACTGAATAAAGCTAGTTTCAGGTTTACTTCTCCAAACTTTCTCTTGGTTTCTTATCTGTATGACTTACCTCTCCCCCCACACAAACACTCATTCACACACCAGTGAAACAATCACTTAGAGCAATTTGGGTTTCAGTGTCTTGCTTAAGGATATTTGAACATGTTGGTTCATCAGGGATTGAACCAACAACCTTGCAGATTGTGAAACAATTTTTCACAAATATTTCAATCTGACTCATGAACATTCTTAGATATAACCTATATCCAGTTGTTGGTGGTTAATAGTCTCAATATTGCAAATGATAAAAATGACAGTTCATCCATATTGAGCAGTAACTCATTTATATCCTCACAAGAGTAGGATGATATTTACAGAATACTAGGTTACAGGAGTCTATTTTGTCCTGCATATGTCTTGGTTTATTGTTTAATTTTTGTTGGACACAAATGAATTTGAATGTCACTCCCTTTACATGCATTTTACACATTCTTTTAATAACTAGAAAAGCACTCAGAGAGCGCAGACCTCCGCCAAGGTAGTGTTTGATCTTCACCAAAATCTAATCGATTG
>JAQQZY010000001.1:29357784-29387398 GCA_030068375.1 Ostorhinchus rueppellii
AAGTGTCTTTAATTTCATAAAGATCGGTCAGTAATTATTCGAAATATTGAGGAACAAAATTTTACGCTCCATTTACCACAATGTTAACGAAAATTTCAAAGTGATCCAGAATCCAGGATTCCTTCCGGATCTTCACCAAAATCGAATCGGTTGGTCCTTGTATCATTCCCAAGCTATCATGAAAATTTAATCGAAATCCGTCCATAACTTGTTGAGATATTTTGTACACAAACAGACAAACAGATAAATGCCGGCAAAAAAACATAACCTCCTCGGCGGAGGTAAATATTGAGTTTCAGAGTAAAAGGGGAAAAAAATGTATCCATATAGCTAATGAAATCCCAAGTTCTCGGGTAACGAATGCAATATCTCTAGTTTTAGTTTGACTGAACATGATCTCTGAGCTCCGGATGGTAAACTATCCAACTTACTTTGAATGAGCCTCATGTGTACATCTGTTGTACAGCCTCATTCACACGCTGGCGTTGGCCTGTGGGTCAAATGCCACTATCATTTGTGTCCCTGTCAATGTTGTTTTTGTCCGAGTAACTGCTGTACTTTGCATCTGTGTGATTTCTCCTCACTCACTTAATCAACAGTTGTCTGAAGTTCTGGTTGTATTTAAAGATATTATTTAGTATTGTGCAGATGTGTGACTGCAGTTTGTGTTTTCCAGGCCCAGACTGAGATTCAGGCCATGATGGAGGAGAACACCTACCCTTTGTTCCTGAAGTCAGATCTGTACCTGGAGTACACTCGGACAGGAGGAGAGAGTCCCAAACCTAACCCCAGTGATCAGAGCCCTTCATCGGGGCCAGCGAAGCCTGTGCCTGGGTATTTACCCACACTCACTGAGAACGAAGAGTGGAGGTGAGATGAGCTGCAGAATCACATTTACACCACCGTCATTGTCTTGGATTCATGTTCATCATAAAAAAAATGTTGGCAGTTTTTCTCACATCTTAAATAACATCTCCACTGCACTCTTGTGTAGATGTGGAGGAGGAACGAGGGAGGTGGAAGAAGAGAAAGATGAGGAGTGTGGAGACACACCAGCTGGCAGACTGACTCACAGCCTGCTGATGCAGACAGTGCCACAGAGAGCGACGGCCAGCAGGAGGAGGCAGGACAGCAGGGAATACAGGTGTGTGCATGTGTCGTAGTGTTTGCAAAGACTGCAATTTCTTGCATTCTACATTGTATGTAGAATATAAGAAATGCACACATGGTAATTCATAAGTCATAATTTGTCCTGCTGTTCAATCACACTTTGAGATTCAGATCTAAATCTTATGTTTAAAAATGCTTAATAATTAAAAGATAATCTTGTTCACCCTTTACTAAATGGCGCACACTATTATAATGTGTCAATTCATCCTCAGACCATGGAGAGAGCCGGTGAACCCATATTACGCAAACATGGGCTATGCTCGTGCTCCAGCAACTAGTGCCAATGACAGTGAGCAACAGAGCATGTCGAGTGACGCAGACACGTTGTCATTGACCGACAGCAGTATGTAAGTAAACGTTTACTGACTACACTCATCACTATTGCTCTCCTTTGTTGATTCTTGATAACTGCACCTCATTATTTGTCAGTGATTTATTGTTTTTTATCAATGTGCTTGCAGAGATGGTATTCCTCCATACAGATATCGGAAGCAGCATCGTAAGGAGATGCATGAAAGTGCCAAAGCAAATGGACGTGTTCCCCTACCTCATATACCTGTGAGTGCTACAGACAATGCTCATTTTCTGCAGTCTTGGTTCTAAAAGTTTATACCATTTTTATATATATATATATATAAAATAAGTCATGTAATAATTCATCTTGTTTTGTCCAGCGCACACACCGCATGCCAAAGGACATCCATGTAGAGCCAGAGAGGTTTGCAGCTGAACTCATCAGCAGGCTGGAGACGGTTCTCAGAGAAAGAGAGGCTCAGGAGCGACTCGAAGAGAGGCTCAAGAGAGTACGACTGGTGAGTGGACTGCTGCAGATGTGTTTCAACTGACATGATGTCATTTTCATTCAAGTGTAATTTATTCGATTTAACAGCTGTTCGTTTTATGTAGAATGGCCTGTAGGTCTTCAGTCACACAACTCCACACAGCTGGAAGACTATTAATTCTATTTTACATTTAAAAATCCTGTTTATTAAATAGCATTAGTCTTGACAAGGAAGAGCATTGCTTTTTATCAAAGTGAGTTGCAGAATTTATCAGTTTGGGTTTTTTTTCTTTTTTGCAGCTCTAGTGAAACCATTTCATATTGTTTTGTTGCCATATCAGATCTGTTGTTTCATTTCTAAACTATATATCTTCAAATGTGTTTGAATAGTTGACTCTGCAGTAATACATTAAATGGTTTTTCTGTCATCGTATTGTACGTTTAATTACAAATGTATGTACCAGCATATGTCCTCTTAAATACTTAATTTTTTCCTACAGGAAGAAGAGGGGGACGATGCAGACATCTCCGTGACAACCTCAATGTCTTCTCATAGCATACCACTCCCCCTCCCCTCATCGTTTCCACCTCTCTACGGCGCCCGATACTCAGAGACCACTGCTAACACGGCAACAGTCGCAACTTACGGTAGCCTAGTTGCCATGGAGGATTCCCATGACGATGACCCAGAATCTATTTTGGATGAGCATGTTCAACGCGTGATGAAAACACCAGGCTGCCAATCACCAGGGGCAACCAACAGCACGTTAGGAGGGGGTCGCCACACTCCTCCAAAATCATCACGTTCACCTGATGGAGGGATCGGCCCACCTCACTACCCCCCACACCGAGGTGGAGGCCACAGCCTGCCTGCTGCAGGGGTCAAAGGTAAGAGGATGGGGAAGGTGGGGGAGTGCAAAGAGACAGATATTACACATACAGCATTGTATGATCTATTATTCTGTGTGGCCTGAACACACCAGCTACGTAATGCTGTGTGGGATGAAGCTGCAAAAGTGAATGTTTCGGTCAAAGTTTGTGTCTAATGACTTTGATCCCAACATGTGTCTCAGGTATGCATCACCACAAGCAGCCGTACCTCCACAGAGGGAGAGAAGGACAGGAAGAGGCAGGGTCTAGGTCTCAGCCCAACTTCCTATGGAATGGAGACCCAGCCAACCAGTATGCAGGGAGAATTCGCAATTACGCTGATGGCGCTGGGGCCAGCACACTGGAGGGCATGGGCTACAGGTATGAAAGAGTGGAATGTGTTATCATTGACTGGATTGTCCCTTTAAATGTTTCAATGATTTACTAATGTGTGGTTTGTTACCTTTTGATTCTGCAGTAGTAAAGGAAGCACACTATCGCGGCGAGGCTGCAAGAAGACATCAGAGACATCAGGCAAAGGCGAGGAAAGTGGACGTGGACTGGAGGGCCAGGTACCGCTGGAGGATATGGAAAGAAACCAGAAGATTCTGCAGTGGATGATGGAAGGAGAGGCACTCAGGCACAAGAAGGGCTCCCATGGGTGAGTCACACAACTCAGTTAAGAGAAAACATACACAAAGAACAACCAAATGGTATTACACACAAAAAGTCAAGTTGCTTCAAACAGCAAGTGTAATTTTTAAGATACAGCTGGTAATATTACAAAAGAACATTAACAATGACTTGTATTTTTTGTTTTTAGTCCTTTAAATATCACAATTTTTGGATTTTGAGTTTGTGAATCTGGACTGTGCTTTGAGACCTTGGGAGGGAGTGTGGGGGATTTTTGTTTAAATATATATACAGTATATTCATTTTACTGCTTGAAAAATATGTTTGTTTCCTTTGTTGGGTTTAGTTTTGTTTATATTCACTGTGTGTAGGAGTTGAGGAGTTCTTTGTTTCTACTTCCATCCTTTGTGTCTGGCTACTGGTATTTAAGCTAAAACAAACAACAGACTGACCACAACTTAATGACTTTGTAAACATTCCAGGAGAAAGAGACCTGGCTTGCACCTCAGTTAAAATCCAAAAAATAAATCGAAATACTAATCCCTGGTTCACAACTGTGCAGGTTTACATCATCATACTGAGTTTCCTCCCTCCAATTAATAATTTAGTCAACCATACAACTGCATTTTAGCATGCTACTGAATAAATATGAAGCACTATTTTTAACCTCCCCTTTGACGTTCTTTGTTGGCCACTTTCTTTTCTCTCCAGTGGCAGCACCAGTGGCTCCAGAAGGACCGGAACCAGCAGTGAGTCTCCACGTCCCACCTCAGTGGAGCGCCCTGGAGCTGTACACCCCTGGGTGTCAGCCCAGCTGCGCAACAACACCTCCTCTGTGTCCCCTGCCATCTCCGGCTCCTCAGCCACCCAAGTCCAGCCCTCTCACCCCTTCATCCAGGACCCAGCTATGCCCCCCAACCCGGCTCCAAACCCCCTCACCCAGCTGGAGGAGGCTAGGAGAAGGCTGGAGGAGGAGAGGAAAAGGACCGCATTACAGCAGGCCAAGCAGAGGTACACAACATGTCCAGCTGATTCCGTTCTTCTGGTCTGAAAGCTCACAGTTACCATATACCTGAGCAAGCCCAGCAATGCATTCTCACAGCTTTACTCCACACACCAAGAGCCACCTTTTAGGGATGTCATTAGTGCTGAACCACACCTGGAACCTTTATCTAATGCTGCATTTTCACTACGTCAAACCGACTTGACTCGGGTACCAGGTATTATTCCTTGAGACTGTTTCCATTACAAGATACTACCGATTTTAGAGTACATGAACGTCAGAGCAACACAGTGTCTAACTTCCGTGACATCTGCATAGAAAATTGCTGATAAACTCGGTTGTTGTCCCATCGAGCTCACGCTGAATCTTTTCATCAGCCACTAAGGACAGAAATTTCTGAACCTCCTCAACCGACCACGGTGTTATTTTGCGGGTTGTCATCATGGATTAACCTACTGGTATATTTACTGTAAAGTTCAGAATCTTTTTTTTTTATTTTTTTATTAAAGGTGTGTCACGCATTGATAACGCAATGACGTAGAGACAACTCTCTGACCAATCAGTGGTCTGCAGTGCTTACACATCACGTTTTAGTATCTTGTCACCTGTTTTGGAACCTCACCCAAGCAAGTATTTTTTAAAAAATTGTACTGGGTTGCAGATTCCGGGTTCTTGTACGTAATGGAAATACGAAAAAGATGAGTCGAGTTGAGCTGGTAGAAAAAGATGAGTCGAGTTGAGCTGGTACCATGTAGTGGAAATGGGGCAAACTCAGTTTCCTTTTATTTGTTATAGTTGTATTTTGTCAAACATGGTGCACTGTATCTTTTTATACTCATATTAACCAGAAATTAGCATGTGAGTCTTGATCATTAATATGCCTGCATAGTAGACTGTGTGGTTTAAAATTAATTTTCTCATGTGATAAACATAATGACATATCGCACACAGACAGCACTGACTATCCTACCCATATCCTTTGTCCAGCATTGGTAATAAGCATCTTTCTAGATTACGCAGTTTGTTACTGGAAAAGAAACCAATTTTCTAGTTGTATCATTTCATAACACTGTTTGGATGCTACAATGTCGTTTTGGGGGGTGTTACAAATACATATATATCAAATAAAAATAAACAAATGTTATGTCTTGTTGAATTGAGATAGTTTGGAGAGAAAGGAAAAGTGGAGCAAGAGAGTAGTGAAATGAAATGCTGTAAAATAACTGAACACCCATATCCTATGCATCCTAACCATTCAGCTCTTGGGTCACCCCACTGTGTCACATAACAAAATTTGGATTAAATATTAATTTAATTTGGTCTAAATTTAGCAGCTATTTAGCCACAACCCCAAATATCAGCGATCTCAGCCTGTCCTTGTGCACATGTTTGCAGCCATGAGCACAGATACTGATTTCTTACGTCAGTGTTACATAATATTAGTATCATTGATGTGACAAACTTACCGTATCAAATTTGTGATCGTATGGCAACCACAAGTTGGTCTTTTAAATTGTGTTAATTTCACACTGGCTCTGAAACAGTTTTGTCAGAAATGTTTAACCTTTGTTTGTCTCTGTTTTTTTCTAGGCATAAGACTGGGAAGCGCCAATTGTGTGAGAACATGACGGTCGCATACTACTTCTGTGGAGAGCCAATCCCATACAGAACATCAGTTAAAGGCCGGGTGGTGACTTTGGGCCAGTTCAAGGAGTTGCTTACCAAAAAGGGCCACTACAGGTAAGAACACTACACATATGGCAGAAATTAACACTACAAAATAGCCTTTCAAAACTGTTTTGGTATATTCAGCTTCTTAAAGATCTGTTTGTGTTTACAAGTATCTAGGGATTGAACTCCAACTGTTAATGATAAAAGGGTGTCTCTTGTGCATTTTGTTTTTGCAGGTTCTATTTTAAGAAAGTGAGCGATGAGTTTGACTGTGGCGTGGTGTTTGAGGAAGTGCGCGATGATGATGCCATCTTGCCTATATTTGAGGAGAAGATCATCGGGAAGGTGGAGAAAGTCGACTGAAGTTTTTGGGAACAGGAAGATGAACCAGAAGATTGCAAAAAAAAAAAAAGATCATGTGTAGGAGATGGAAAGAGAACATTGGATAGAAAGTGACCTGGGAGAAAAAGAATATCAGAAAGTAGAAAGATGGATGAAGCAATGTGTGACTAGGGAGTTTGGGCTACGTGGAGAAAGTTTTCCGAATTATCAGGATATCTGGATTGAACCTACAGAAAGAAAAGGTGCTGGGCTGGACGAAACAAGGAAAGGACATAAATAATTTCACCTGTCTTGTCTCCACTGTGGATTTTTTGCGGTGAAGGCTGTTAAACCTGACATCTGGCCAGTCTTCCATTTCCACTACAACTGATGGGGGGAAAAAAAGGATGGCTTGAAGGAGAGAGGATGAGTAGTCTTCCACTTCTGCTCTGGAGGAGGCCCGTTTCCTCCGCAGACCATTACAAATGCTGCTACATTACCACGGAAACTCTTCAAAAAATCGGTGCTCGGGACAGTAAAGAAGGCGCTTCTTTCTTTCTCTTTTTTTTTTTTTTGTTTTTATTGTTTTTTTCGAGAGTCTCCCTGTCTTTTTGCTGTCTCTGTTCCTCATCAGGAGGAGTATTTTTGGGAAGTGGAACACGAGCCTGCTTCTCCTCTCGTTGACTTCGTAGCCTCAAATCATATTCACCCCCGTTCCCTAGATGTCATGTAGTGATTCGTCAACATGTTCAGACAACAGTTCTCTACGAAACGTGTTTACCAAAGCTACATATTTTTGATAAGACAAGTATCCTAGCTACTTGTTTTTCATTTTATTTGAATTGTGTATGTACAAGGCAGGTACTATTAATGCAGCCTAATTTTGTCATATCTCAACTTAATGTTGTATTATTGTGTATGTTTTGAAGCTAGTTCATTAGTCATTTCAGGACAGTCTTGTTGGGTTTTTTCCCCTTTATACCACAGCTCCCAAATCTGTACTGTTTACCTTAGTGTGTGCAGTATCCCATAAGGATTTTTTTTTCACCCTGATGAATCAGTTATTAGTGAATTGTCACAAAAAAAGAGGAGCACACATACATGATTTTTTTTTCTTTTTTAAATGACTATGTCTGTTATTTTTCTGGTTTCTCTCTCATAATGGACCTCATGTTTTTTTTCTGCGATACTGAGAGCCTGTGTAACATTACCTCCGAGCTCAGTCTAGGTGCCTGCCCGCCTGCCTGGCCAGTGCCATTATTACTATGTCGAATGCTTATCTCTGAAATACGTGTGAGAGCCTGTGTCATGTTGTGTAACTCAGCCAAAGAGCATATTGTGCGTCGCGTAAAAGCCTACGAGTGTCCTTTTGCAGTCCACGTGTATCAGATGTGTTGTTTCTAGCCAGAGCAGAAGGGAATCTGTTCTTTTTGTCAGATTCCCACATTCACAGCATAGCCTAAATGAATTGCTCTGCATTTTGGGAAATGCATATAACAAGCTTTTTTTTTTTTTTTTTTTTTTTTTAACATTCTAAGACACAACACTCCTCTCTGTAGTCATATTGTAGAAATCCGTATGTGGTTATGGATGTTTATTAAGCATATAGTTATTGTAGATCTTCCTAAATCAAATTGCACATGACATATCTATAATGACATTATTTCTAAACACAATTAACATGCCCACAATATATTTCCTATTGAAAAAAAACTGCATCACTTCATGTGTATTCAGGCTTCTCTTTCAATTTCTGCAGCAGAATCCTTGTTCATTACAAATGTCACCAATATGTTTGTAGACATCTTTTGCATCTGAAATTTAATTTCAACTAAATTAAGGATATCTGAATAGACATTGGTACCTGTCACAAATGACAAGGATATCTGGAATGCTTTTATCTGAAATTCATTTTACGACTTTTAACAATTGGACAGTAGCTATTTCAGAGTAGAGGCTGGAGTTGGAGCCCTTAACATTATCATCTTATTTGCAAAAGGGCGGATGCAGTGAACAAAGTGATATGTTTATTGCTGCTGCATCCATAATTTATATACACATCTAGTATTTCTCCATTAAAATATGAAAAAGCACCTAGGCCTATGTTAGGTTTAGTTGCCTTGTGTGTTCGTGTCGCATTAGACATTTACAGTGAATTTCAAATTCAGAGAAATCTAATACATTTTTTCTGCAATAGTCAGTTTTATTTTGCGGCCCATCAGCAGTGTTGCGTCCCCTTTTTTGTGGTTATTTTACTTCAGTGAAATAACATAGTGTGAACATACGTCACTAAAGGTGGCGTGAATTAAACTGCTATTTTGTGTTTACTTCTTACTCCGAAGTTCAGTCACAGTTTAATAGTTTGGGGTTTTTATTGTGAAAGGTAATGACGAGGAGGTGGATCTACAACATATTTTAAGACTTCGAGAGGTGAGGGGATGAAAAAATACCTACAATATGAATCTCTTTTTCCACATTGACTGTTGCCCAAGAACATCATATCTTTGTAAGACAGTAAATTTCCCAAAGTGTTTGTGCTTTTCCTTGGCTTGCTCACATCAGTACAGTACTGCAGTAAACTCCTGAGGCCAGAATACCACGCAGCGCCGGCAGCCGGTGCTTATCGACACACCAGCTACGTAAGCTGAATGTAATTTTCCTTTTATTTTTATTTTGTTTTTTAACATACCTGCTGCAGAGGAAGTCTCTCCATTGATCGTGTCATTATCTCTGAGTCCGTCTTCGGTTTCGAGCTCAAACTGTGGACCTCAGCGAGTGCTGTTTGCGTCATCTATGCTGGTTCATGAACTGAATGTGTTCATCAAATGTCGGCAGGAATGTCGAACAAAATGAGTTCAGTAAGGGACTCATGGGATTGGAAAACATTTGTCCTTACTTCAACCCATTATGCCTTTGATATAAAATGAAAAATTTAGTTTCTAATGTATTTGTTTATAAAAAAAAAATAAATAATGTAATTTAATAATCACCAAGCATGTTCTTTATAAGGAATGTTTTCCTGATGAGTTGAATTATCTATTTTATTTTAATGTTTCTGATGAACTCTTCTGGCCCTCTGATATATTTTCTGTTTTGTTAGAAAGAACGCCCAGGGACAGTCCATCAACAACATTTGTTAAGCGTTGTTTCTCGTGACTATGATTATCCTACAACAGAAAAAAAAAACAACTGTTGAGTCTTCGATTTGTGTGAAACACAGTGCCTTTATCATATTATCTTTCAAAAATATGTTTTATTGAACCAGTCCATGCTTTTACTGTAAAGTTTTTATTTCCAGTCAGTCCTGATGTATTTTTAGCTACAGTGAAATCATGCTCGCTCGCTCGCTCACCTCTGTTCTGATAGATCCGCTGCTGTAAATATGTACATTATCATTTCATACGTGTCTTCAGACCTGCACCACATGTCCATGGTGTTTCTGTTTTTCAAAGGTGAACGCCAAGATGTCACTGTGCTGGTTCCACTTGTACATTTCTTTTAAAAAGGTACTTCATAATAAAGATGTTGAATAAATCCTTGTGGTTTTGTGTAACCCTTTCTTTGCTGTTCAGTGACTTGACATGGTTAATACTGTGTACTTTTGTCTAAATGAATGTATAAAGCAAAACGATAATCCATATATTGATGATGGTAAACACTACTGGCACATTAAGTGACTATCAGTAATTATTTAAATTAGTGACATTTTTCTTTTCTGTATATGGGTCAGTGATAAATAAGAATACACAAATTGAGTGAGTTATGACTCTTAAAAGCTTGTTTTAAAAGGATGCATCAGGTTTGTTACAGAAAAACTAAAGGCAAGTAAAACTGAATCCACCTAAAAAAAGTTAGATTTTATAACAACTATACAAGGTTCTAACATAAGATTGACGATTCAGATAGAGTTCAGAATTTCACCATTTTTAATCATGTTTAATGTGGTCCAAAGATTTATGCAGTTACAACACACTGATATTGTTGCGAAGTATTCTCTGTTGATTAAAACTAGAATTGGGTTGGAGGGCTTCATCTCTCTAATAACGTGTGTGTCTCATAAAATCGTGATACACAAATCTTCATTTTCTTGATCTTCTTGCTACAAAGCAGTGAACAGTTACACATTTGACTAAGAACTTTTGTGAGGATGAAGGCAAGAGAATTAACCTAGCATACGTATTCTTAACAGTGGGGGAGACCAGAGAATCTGGAGGAAACGGCACAGACCCAAGAGAACAAATTAACTTGCAGAATCCCAGGACCATTTTACTTTATGTAACTCAACAGTGTGAAAACTTTGAAGTGGCGTATTTGCCATAGATTTGTTCACATGAACACTCAGTGACTGAATTATCAGTGTAAACATGAAGGCTGCTGAAATTTATGCACAAGTAAATAATGTCAATTCCCTAAAAGGGTGTCATTGCAATTTTTTTTTTTTTTTTGGAAGGTAATATGTATATGCGCATACTTACTGGGGAAAAAAGTTCAAGGACAGTTAAGAAAGAACAAAAACCAGCAGTTCCACCTACTTCAAATGTACAATTCTAGGTGTTTTAATCTCGTAAACATTTTTAAAGAATATTTGGAGATTAAAAAAAATCATGTCATTTTAGTTCTTGCAGAAGGTGAAAATTCTGCATTAGGATGTGATAAAGCAAAATTAATTGTTTAAAAATGTGTTTGGTGTCTAAAATACAGTTTTAATGTCTACATTATAATTTTATCTGTTTTTTTATCTCTCAAACAATGTCTGATAAAGACGACAATTGTATAATTTATGCCATTTCTTGTGAACAATGGGCTTTTTGTATTTGTATATCTGTAAATATGTATTTACCACGTTGTAATTGTTATCATGTCTCTCATCATGTTTTACTCACCTTGCATGTTTTATTCTTTTTTCTTTTTTGTTATTATTTTGTTTTTATTCATCTATCTTAATTTGTGCTGTACTGTGGTCACGTGATGCTGTGTTTAAAAATGCTCCCCAAAAAAATCAACTTTACTAACTATTTAAGAGAATAAATCATTAAATAATAGAAAGTATTCTGTTAAACAGGACGTCTGTATTTTTTCATTTAATAAATAAAATAATCACTTATTTCCTTTTGTATTTACATGCATTAATGTATAATATCCTCTCGAGACCTAAGAAAGTCAAAGATCTAGCTTTTTTACATTAAACAATTCTCTTGATTGGAAACTGCAACCGTTTTTTAGATAAATTTTAGTTGTTTTTTTGTTTGTTTTATTAATAGAATGTCCTTTGCAATGGATAGTATTTTTTTTTTTTTTTCATTTATTTTTTTTACGTAAAACTGTGAAACTTTTGTCAGCTACAGAGGCCAAAAATACATTGCTGCATCTCAGGAGGATATAATAATTGTGTAATTTATTTTGTCATTGGTTATCTGTATTATTATAATCTGTATTATAATCTGTATTATCTGTCATTGGTCGCCCCCCTGTGGCCTTTGCGTTCACTTTGAGCCCGTTGCTGTAATACGTGAATGCGTCTGCCATTTTGGACCGGTCAAGACAGGCCTGTGAACAGATAAAAATACTACAGCTGTAATTTTTACGGATTAAAATCACTATAAAAATTACAAGGGAACAAACGGTATAGTTCCTATATTATACATGTTTATATTTTATTTAGCGGAGGCGGCTGATAACAATACTCGTTTTTTTACACATCAGTTTTGACCTGTCAAACATGGCGCTGATGTTGACGCAATGTAGCGTCTACCTCTGCGTCTGTTGGACGTAGAGCGTGGGGTCAAAGTTGAAACATAGTTGTCAAAACAGGTTGTTGCACGCTAGCTGAATACCGTTACTGTACAGTTTATTTTATGTGTATTTTGTCTAAAGTGTACCAGGACTGCTCTACTACAACAAAAGCACACAAATACTTTTAAAAATTATTATTATCAGTGTAGCCGGAAGGACGGCAGGGACTCATGTAGCTGCTTAAACACCAGGCGTTTGCTAGCATTAGCGTTAGCTCTAGGTGGTGTGTCGATATGGATCCGCTGAGTTCAGTAGTAGATGAAGTGTCGTTGGAGGGGCTGGACGGCATAACTATTCCCTCTCTGTGGATACGACTGGAGGATAGAAACCCAAAGTTTCCCCTGAAGCTCGACGACTGCACCAAAGAGTTTATCTGGAGCTCGCTCGTCAGCAACAGCGAGCTAACTTTCTATGAGCTTCCACAGAACAGAGATGATGTGGAGCTGGATGACCGGTGAGTCCAGCCTCTGTCCTCATCTGGTCTCACGGTTTTCCCTCCCATTTACAAGGTTCAGGCGCAGTACACAAACCATTTAGCTAGACAGATTAATGACCAATCAATGCGTAAGTTCACTAAATGGCTGTGCTTATAATATTTATAAATCCCCAAATCGGATGGATATATATGGTATGAAAAAGAAGTTAACTAAACATAACATGACTTATGTTGTGTTCATACAGTGTGAAATAAAATCCATATCGAAGTACATTTTAATATCACTGCTTTCTTCTGTTATTTGCATTGTCCACGCTGAGCCTGTATTATTTCATTTGGAGAAATGGTTTGTCAGAAGTGGAATACTTAAGCAGTTTTGTCTTTAAATATATATATTTATGGAGAACCAGTTAACCCTTGCATTTGTTGTGTTAAAAACTGTGCTTTAGAAACACTGGATTTTTAAAATTTATTTATTTATTTATTTTTAGGTATAAGGACATTGACCCTGAAACAGGCATTGAAACCAAAGACTTCATTGAAATAAAGAAAGATGTGTACCCAGTCCAGATTATTGTCGAAAACAAGGATGGAATACAAGGCTCTTGCCTCTACTTCAAAGAGAGGAAAGATGTTACAAAGCATATCCGCTCCCAGTCCAACACTCCACTGATTAACCTGGATGATGCTTTGAAAAGGTGGGTTTATACAATTCATATGCTCTTCTAATATCAAGGAATCCTTATTTGAAAGGTAGTTTATTGTTTTAGTTGGTTGTTGGATTTTACACATGGTGGATATGAATGTACTGTGTTGGAAAAGTGGCCACTTTGGATTTGCTTTGATTAATTTTACTTTATTTTGAGATGACAGTTCCCCTCAAGTCACATACTAGTCAAATATAAGACAGTTATATAGTGTTTTAAAATTGTGTAAATTATCTTTGAGAGATAAATAAAGATTTATGCAACTGTTAATTCACATGTCCACCATTATCTAATATAAGACTATTATATCCTGTGTATATCAATATTCTTATTTCATATATTGGCTAAAATATTGGTTTAGCAACTTTTTTTTAGCCCCCAATATAAAGTATCAGCATCGATGACAAAAATCCTATAGCGGTCGGGCTCTAGAATATTTGTTGCACTGCCCCAGTAGAGGAACAGTTTTGTTTTTGTTTTTTTGTTTTTTTACATTGTCTCTTTTTCACTTAAAAACTGAAGCAAACTGAAAGTAATTCATGACATTCAAAGACATTTACATGTAAGTCCAACCTAACTTTTCTCCTCTGATAACATCTCCTCTTCAGATACAATCGAAAGCTGGTTGTCGTGGCCTCTCAGATCCTGCGATTCCGAACTCTGATTGGTACTGAGAGCGACCCAGACTTAAAACTCAGGGATGACTCTTACTGTGTGTTGGAGCGAGTTGGCCGGGCCCGTTGGCAGGGAGAGCTGCAGAGGGACCTGCACGTATGCTCCTTCAAGTACGATACAGTCATTGTGTTTGCACAGCAAGCCTGGGTTTGGTTTTTCACTATTTAACATCCAGTTTTATATTTACACAGAATCGATGCTCGTAAGTTGCACTACTTGAGGAAGGCTCTGGTCAGATATGGACTGATCACCATACAGTCTCACGTCACTCGAGTGAGACAGTCCAGACAGCAGCAGCACTCTGTCCTACTGCTGCTCAAACGCTTCCATGTTAACAGGTTGGTGTTTGCTGCTTTAAAATACTGCAACTGCTTTCATTCAGGACTATTAAGTAGAGTGGCCATTAAGGTTACAAAGCGAAAGTGTTCCAAAACTGTCTCCAAATTTGAAAAAGTTTCCAAAATGGATGACAAAATGGCAATTTATGATGTCATTTGGGTGCATTTTTCGTCATTGTTTTGTAATCCTGGTTAAATGCCTGGTAGGACCATTTGTAGAGAACTGTTATTGGCATGAATGACTTACAGTATAACAGGTTTGGATTTAATTGAACTTTCAAAACTGGGTAACATATTATGAAATTAAAAAAATATCTTGACATTTGACCACATTCTTTAAAAGAGTAACTTCGCCCAACTTCACCCACTGTATGATTCCAAAAAGAGCTAAAAAAATGAACCAAAGACTGATAAATTCTAAAACAAATACTGACATGCATGGTAATGACTTGGAAGAAGTATAGATTTATTTTTATTATGCTGCATTTAAATTTTCACTGTTGAACACATGTTTACGTCTCATTTATCTCATGTCATTTTATACACAGATTTTTTTTTTTGCTTTGTTTATTTCTTTCTTTTTTTCAAATTCAAATTTTTATTGAAGATTTCAAAGGCTTGATACTTGCAAACTTAATATGTTTTTCCATACAAGAACAGGTAGTATATAATTAACAATTAACTCTGGTGACAGAGTCAAAATAGTTTTTGTCTCATAAACATAAAAGATTAAAGCTAAAATAAATAAATAACAGACATGAAAGACAGGTGGGTTGTTAAATATTTTTTTTTAGAATTACAAAATGAATGTCTTAATTAGACAGTTTAGACTCAAAAAATAGTCTTACCCTCTTTCTCATTTTTTATTTAAGAATGGCTCGGAAAACTTAAGACTTCAGTTGTATGTAGCCTTTATCATTTTCATTCTTCTTCCTCATCATCATCATCATCATCTCTGATTAAAGTATGAATGTGTTGTTGTCTCTCAGACGGACCAAATATGACATACTAATGGAGCGAGTGTCCACCTTTCTGCAGAGGATACCTGGTCAGGTGACCACTTTGGTCATGCTCAGAGAACATCTTGTGAGTATCTCCCTCTGGGCATCACTGAGTCTATGTGTCATTTTTTATCTCTTTACACTAATAATAATATGTTTTTGTGCAGAATGTGGATGACGGTACATTCAAGCGTGTTTATCAGTACATGCGAGCGGCTAAATTGGCTGACTTTTGCCGTATACCTATGGAGGAGTTGGATCCAAGCTCTGGGCCCTGCAAAACCAAAAGAGGTAGGGTTCAGCTGAAACAACATAATGAGCAGTGTGGCCTTTTCTTTTCTTTTCTTTTCTTTTCTTTTCATCAATTAATTGAAAGTATACAGTAAGCCTAGATACATATTCTTGAATGTCATTAGAACACAGTAATGTAATGAATAAATCTACTGCATTCACAGTCGGATCCACTTGCATCTTAATGGTTTGATATTGTTTGTTGTTCGACAGTTTGTTGTATCTTTCTTCCTGACGTTGGCCAGACTAGCTGTGTTTCATGTAGCCTTTTTTTTCTTTTTTTTTTAAAGTTTCATGTCTGTTTTTAATTGTAGGTTGTGGTTGTTATGAGAAATATGCATTCCATGTTTGTTACAGATTACCATTTGCTGACCCTGCCACTTTTGTGTGAACACACTCAGAACTAGAGACAGAAACCCTGTGTTGGCAGAACAGATCGTTAAATACCTCTATGGCACCTCTTAGTGTGAATCTGTAGTTACACCTGTGAATCGAACTGAGTACCAGAAGGATGATCCTGTGGATGAAGAAATCACAACTAACAAGGATCTGGAAGTCGACGTCTCTTTATTTAAACAGTGTCCAGAATCTCACAGAACTCAAAGACTGTGGGAGACGTGCTCCCTGACCAGAGAAAAACATTGTCATTTAAACACAATAGATGTTGCACCCAGAACACATTATGGTTTTTCCCTACAACAGATAAGTTGTTTGCCAGCTAAAGATGGAGTGACCTTGGTCAAAAACTAACTTCTATTGGCCCCAGTATGGAGCGTGACATACCTATAAGGCAACAGTTCTTCTTTGTTGTGTTTCTTCTGGCCTTCATACTTCTGTGAAACAAAATGTAAATCATGAAGGATACATTTGTAAAACATTCCGTCCACTCATTACTTTTCCATCAGATTCCGAGCTATTAAATATAACATATGAAGTTAATATATAAAAAATTCCCCAATTTCCACAAGCTATGAAAACACAACATCCTCTGAAGAAAATAACCACATATCTCCTTCACCACTGTTCTTTAAAGACTCCAGATGATCTGAATATGGAATAGAATGTCAAGAATTACTGTATTAATATTCTCCAACATGCATTTTCTAGGGGATATTTTGCAGGTGCGCTGTTTGAGAATGGTCAAGCCTTATTCAAAGAAAGGTGTCGCTGATGATGACGACAACAACGACGACGACGACGATGATGATGATGATGATGATGATGATGAAGATGAAAGTGGAGCAAGAAGAGGGCCGTTTACCTCAGAGGGACGAATTATGGAGAGGGATGTCCTGTCACAGGCCTATGACTTCAGTATGTTTGTGCAGGACAGTGCTGACATTAAAAACACCCCAGTGAATAGACCAGAGTCATACACTCACTGTCAGATCTCTGTTTGTCATTGTAGTTGTTGCCAGTGGTACAAAGGGAATCGCTCAGAGGGCTCTCGGCTGTAAGATGAACATTGGCAAGCTGGAGTCTCGCATGATCTGCAGAAAACTGGAGAGAGAAGGTGTCATTAAGGTAAGTCCACCACAGCTAAAACATTGATGTATTAGTGTACCACCAAAATAAACCACATCCTCAGCAACAGATCCAAACTGTATCTGGTTTGTTTCAGTTGGAATAATTATAAAACCAGTGAAATGATTTGCACATGAGATCATGGCAGCACAGCCTCAATTGTCGGATATGTGGTCGTTTCCTCATCCACTTGACCTCCACCAGGGGTCATCCATCACAAACAAAACTTTTAATCTCAAGGAAACGCTGATCTAAAATGAATTCTAATGGGGAAACTGACTGATTGAAGGCTGAACTATAACATGTTAATCACAGTACAGCAACAATAAAAACAAAGACTTTTTGTATGTATTTGTTTAAAACCATACATCACACATTCAGATGCTTTGTACTTAACTACATGACTTTGATTTTTGACAGAATTGTTTGGTTAAAATAGATGAACTTAAAAAAATATTACAGTTTATGAATTCATCAAGCGCAATATATTATTTCAGTCTACAAAATCTGACATGAATAGACATTTAGGGGAGCTGTATTCTTTTTAATGAGTACTTGTTAGGGTATATATCTGTGCTTCATTATTATATGTGTTTTGTATTTTTCTCTGCAGGGATTCATGGAGGATGTGGGTCGACAGAGGATCACAAAATACATCAGCCACAAGTCAATATCTATAAAACTTCAATTAAGTTCAGTTGTACATTTAGTTTAGTAGGAATTCTGTGATGCTAAATGTTGTCCCATTTGTTCCTCTACAGGTCTGTGGGTGTGAGTGATAAACTCCAGCTGTTTGCTAAAGAGCAGGAACTCAACAAGCTCCTCTGCTCCTCTGCCCCAGTACCACCCAACAGTGCACCTGCTTCACCTAAAACACCTTCAACCTCTAAGCCGTCCACAAAAGGAAAAGGCAAAACACCTGCAGCAAAGGTGAAGCGGCATGAAGCAGGTGGAGATGCAGAAAAAGAAGTGGAGGATGTGACAGTTTGTGCTGGTGAAGAGGAGAAAACAGCTGGTGGAGGCAGTGATGAAGATGAATCACAAGGAGGAGAGAGGACGGGCAAGAAAAGTGATGTGACAATAAACAAGACACAGCATGAGTCTGCCGGAGTAGAAGCAGCAGCTCCTGAATGTAAGTAGATGTTGAAGTTCTTCATATAGTAAATGTCACTGCGCTTTTTCATGTCCATTTACATGAAGTGTCTATATACAAAAAAGTCCTCCGCTCTAATATTTAACCTTTGCTGTAGTTATTCTTTAGAAGAAGTGTGTGCAGGTAGGCTGGAAACGGCGGAGAAAAGTGTCAGGTGTAAC
Organism: Ostorhinchus rueppellii; assembly: GCA_030068375.1. NCBI lineage: Eukaryota > Metazoa > Chordata > Actinopteri > Kurtiformes > Apogonidae > Ostorhinchus > Ostorhinchus rueppellii. The sequence goes on from JAQQZY010000001.1 coordinate 29,376,313, forward strand.
GTGTGATAGAATAGTTTCAGCTAAAATGAAAGGAAAGGTGTCCAAAACTGTGGTGAGACCAGCCATGTTCTTTGGTCTAGAGACCGTGTCAGTGAGGAAAAGACAGGAGGCAGAGATGAAGATACTGAGGTTCTCTTTGGGAGTGACCTGGATGGATAGGATCAGGAGTGAGTCCATCAGAGGACAGCACATGTTAGAGGTTTTGGAGATAAAGTCAGAGAGACCAGGCTGAGATGGTTTGGACATGTCCAGAGGAGAGAGAGTGAATATATTGGTAGAAGGATGCTGAGTTGGGAACTGCCAGGCAGAAGGCCTAGAGGAAGACCAAAGAGAAGGTTTATGGATGTAGTGAAAGAGGACATGAAGGGAGTTGGTGTGAGAGAAGAGGAACCAGAAGACAGGGTTAGATGGAGAAAACTGATTCACTGTGGAGACTCCTGAAGGGAAAAACCGAAAGGAGAAGAAGGAGCCGTAGTTATTCTTTAGCTTTGATTATGACACACATTCACTGTAACGTCGTTTCAGTCAGTTTATGCAAAGTCACAATACTTAATTCCATCAGTTACATAATGTTGTTGAACCCAGACCTGACCATCTGAACCAACCCCAGATCATAACACTGCCCCCATATGCTTGCACTGTAGGCACTAGGCATGATGGCTAATCACTTCATCCACCTCTGGAACAGGGTCAATCTGGACTCATCAGACCACATGACCTTTTTGTATTGAAACAGTCCAATCTTTATGCTCTCTATGAAACTGATCAGTGTTATAAAAAAAAAAAGAGAAGTTACTCACAGCATCAGTTTAAGACATGAAGCATCTTCACCTCTGCAGTAATTATTGAATGGAAGGATCTGAACTATTAGCTCAGTTAAATCCATCTGGGTATTTTTTTTCCCAGGCAGTGTAATTTACCAGTTTTCATCATTTATTTATTGATTTAAGGAATTATTTTGCACATACATAACATTGATCAAAGATATAATAAAACAGTAAAGGTGCAGAAGGAGGCAGAAAGCCTAAAACGACTTGTTTTAAAGCCTCCACCTTATAAATACTTAAACATAATAAAAGTTATGAGATTTCCATAGTTCATACACATTCAGAATTCATTAAAAAAGAAAGAATATGTGGCAGATGTAACTCATCCCCTATGAATCATGAACATATGTTCTGCTCTTGTGCTAAACTCTGGTTGTTTTGCTCATATATTTTCAATACTCTAACGGGAGCTTATGGTTACACTGTCCCTCCAAATAGTCTGTCAGCAGTTTTTGGTATTGTTCCTTCATCAGACGCTCCTAAATATTTGAAACAGGTCTTGGTGTTGACCACCCTTCTGGTCCATCGGCGGATTCTCCTTAATTGGAAACTCCCCAGTCCCCCTTCACATTCTTGTTGGGTTCACGAGGTGCTTGAGAAACTAAAAAGCTCAGTGAAATCATCTCATGTTACTTAGGATCCTTTTTTGAACTACATGCATTCACTGGACTTTTCTTCAGAGTTTGAAGATTGATATGTGTATTTATTTTTTGCTCTTTATCTTATTTAATATTATTTATTCATTTCTAATTTGTGTATATGTGTATATATTTGTGTTTTTGTATACACCCCTTTTTGTTTTAATATAATATAATATAATATAATACTTATTTTTAGTATATCTTGCATTTGTATCTACAACTTTGTACTGCACTCTCTGTTGTTTTAAATGTTCTATATAAACAAACTTACATCATACCCATGATCTGTTGTAATCAAAAGCACCTAATCATCACGCTCTGTGCTCTGTCTTTAGGTGAACCCTCAGCCTTAAATGAGTCCAGGACCAGGACAGATTCTGTTCCCAGTACAGGTAAGAGTGGGACTGATGGCAGCTGCTGAAATATTAAGAATTATAACAACATAAAATACCCTAAATTTGTAACATATTTCATTTTCTGGAGTTAAGTTTTTTTGTTTGTTTAATTTTTACTTGAGTTGTTTTCTGCAATGTTCTAAAATGGAATCAACTTTTTTTGAGAACTTTTTTTTTTTAGACCGCTAATTTACTAGCTGGATAAATCAACAAAAATGCACCATCCTGCTGCACCATGTTAGTATTTTGATTGAGAGACTAAACTGAAGAAAATGGATGCTGTGTGTTAAAATTAAATATGACTGAGACTCAAATCTCATTCAGGACACCCCAATTGTTTTGGGTTTAGAAAACTATTTTCAGAATTTGCAAAGAAGACTACTGGAACTTTTTTTTTTTTTAATTATTCTTTCTTCAGAGCGAGCATCAGTTGACAAAGACAATTTCTGCTCAAGTCCAGCTGTCCTTGTTGATCAGAGTGGAGCAGTTTCTGTTACAGGAGACCCTAAAATTGTGGTTGTGGAGGATATTTCATCATCGAAACTGGTTAGTTTCATTGATGATTTGTTGTGGTTTGTTAAATAGATGATACTGTTTATGTAAAATAAATGGATACATTAATAAATAAAATTCTTCTTTCCTTTCCCTCTTTGGTGCAGGTCTCCAACAGTGACAAATCCAGAAAATCACTGGATAGGTCTCACGAGACATACCGCCTCCTGAGGAGAAAGAACATGATCGTTGAGGCTGTCCACAACGCCAAAGTCATAGACGGCCTTTTCCCGTCAGTTCACCTCAATGTTCTTATTTCATTTTGAAGCATTTAGAGCACAGTGTGAAAGAGATAAAACTTATCAACATGCATTTTGTGTCCAGGCTACAGAAGATGATCAATGACAAAGAGAAGGAGGATGGAGTGAGCTCAAAGTGTTGCAAGAAAACGATTTTACGTCTGGTTCAGACTCTGTCCAGAGAGGGTTTATTGAAGTTCTACACGACCGTTGTCATACAGGATGGTGTTACCAAGAAGGTACTTAAACACATCGCACTGGAACAGTTTATTATTGAGTCTCACACTAAACTAAGAACTAAAGCTCTAGATCTGCAACAGCAAAGAACAAATTTGAGTCATTTAACAACAGACCTGTTGGAAGTTTGGTTTACACTCCAGTCATGTTACACAAACAAAAATATGAGGATTTGTATATTTGTTTTATTGTATATTTCAGTTTAGCCATCTTCTGTATTATATTGTAGTTATTGTTGTATTATTGTTATTCATTTTTTAACATCATGTACTGATGATAAAAATCTCGTGATGTGATGCAGGGATTATGACTGAAAAATGCAATGATTTAGGCAAATACATTTAGGACTTTTGTATTTTTGAATGCTTTTCCTAAGATTACACCACCATATGCTAAATTTCAGTTTTTAAGAAAAACTTTGTAGTGTAATCAAAACAGACAAATTTGCTGCTACATTTATCATGTGATCAAAATTATCCCTCTGATGTGAATATATGCATATAATCATTAAATAAAGATGTTTCACATGAATTTGAGAACTAGCACAGTATCAGAAAGTATAATATCACAATATTTACATGTGTTGATATTTTATTTAACCTCAGATTTTTATTAGAACAATCAAGTAAGTATTATAGACCTCTGCGTCATTCAAGCTAACTTGTCAAAACTTTAAAAACCATCAAAATATGACTTTACAGTGAAGAAGAAACATTGTTTTTGGTGATTTTGGTTTTGTATAAACTTACCAACTAAACCAGTCTTCAGGTTGTACCTTTTTAGACAGATCGAGGCCATGTCAAAGTCACGGTGAAAGTAAAAAAAGTGGACTGTAATAATCGAATGAAAGTCATTTCTTTTATGGCCCAGAAATTGTAGCTTTGGTACTTAACCTCACAAAAATAGCATTTAAAGAACTTCTCAGTTGCAATGCTAAATCCCATTTACACTGTATCTGTCAAGAATAAATAACATTATCGCTATCATTTCATGAGAAGAAATAAAAAATATTTAATTCCAGCATTATGGGTAACAGTATAGCACATTAGCATATTTATTATGTTGGCAATAGGCCATTTCCATATGTATTCCTTTCCTCCTTTCCTTTCTTTGATGTGATATGAACTTTTCTATTTTTATTTCCACAGATTGAGATGGTTGTTCATCCTTCGGTTCAACCTACTGATGAGATTATTCAGAGATTGATCGAACAGGTCCGCTTCAAGATCTCCAGCTCCTACACAGCTGGACGGTAAGTGGACAATTCCAGTGAACTGTTCAGCTTCATGTAAGTACGAGCTCTGTTCTATACATTTCAGTGACCCCTATCCTTCACTGAACATACTTCAAATTTGGTTTTGACACAACTTATTTGTTGGCTTTTGTTTAATTGTGTGGTCTTCTCCTTCTGTGTTCTTCTTCTGTACCACAGTCAGACTGATGAAAAAAACAATGAACAAACAAAAGCGTCAGACGAGACAGTGCCAAAAAGCCAAAAAAACAAAGCAAACAAGAAAAAAACCAGCAAAGACAAAAATTTCAGTCCCACAACAGGTTTGTCTGACAGCAGCCAACATGTTACTCACACCTCGGACTCTGCAGCACAGCCTGCTTCATTTTCTGTCAGTGCTAAATTCCTCTTTGTTCTCTTCTCATTGTTTTGTGTTTAATTCTCTGTTTTTACAGTTCGAGGACTGGGGAAGAGTTTCGGTTTCCAGCCTAAGATGCATCGTCTGCGTGTTGTTCATAACTTCCTGTGGTACATGATCTATGGACACCCAGTCCGAAACAGCTCACAATCAAGGAGTCACACTCCAACTCACTTAAACAGCTCTGAATCTATTGCCACTACCGAGTCCTCAGATGCAACACAGTCATCTGAAGCGGCCGCCATCAGCTCTGTAAAGCCTGAGGCTGCAAATTCCGCTGTGTCCCGCCTGGATCTAATTTCATCAGCTGATGAGGATGATGATGCAATGTCTGCTGGTCACCCCCAATCTGAAATGACTGGTACGTCCTATCACGCTCATATTCATCTCTTTACATCATTCGCATTGGTTTTATCCTGTGTAGATTTGTCTCGATGCATCTTATGTGATCTTTGTCTCATTACATTTTTAATCACATTTTTGTCTTGATATTTTCATCTTGTTACATTTTTTGTTGTTTTTGTCTTATTTCATCTTAATTATGTCTTGCTATGTCTTCTTATATTGTTTTCATCTTTTGTAAGGAGGAGAAAGTTCAGATACATGTGTTAAAATGTAATGTGCAAAAGAAAAGCTACTTATGCACAGTAGCAAAGCATTTATACTGTATTTGGTACTTCCCCCATATTGACACACACTAACCACTAATGTGCTGTATAAATGATGTACATTACTCTTTCATGGCGAATCTTCAAAAAAAAAAACAAAAAACACTATATTTTATTTTCTGTATTCTTGTTCCACTGCTAGTGTACTCGGATGAAGAGTCATGGAAGAAATACATCCCTCCTATCCGTATCAGTAAAGATTTTGGCAGTGGCTGGGCCATGGTGGGTGACCTCCTCCTCTGCCTGCCCCTGTCTGTCTTCATTCAGGTCATCCAGATTAACTATCAGGTCAGAACTACTCATTTTTTTCAATACAATGACAGGAAATCCCTCCCAGGAAATCCCCAGGGAAAACTAAACTATTGTCATGAGTTACAGCTGGTTTGTTTCGGTTTAGTCAAACTGAAACCAGCATTATGCTTATCCATTTTTTTGGGGTTATTTTAATCCAGTTTTAAGAAATCTTTGGTAGAAATAACAAACCACATCCTGGTTAGTGTGGGAGCTGTCTCCCCTATCCAGATCTAGCCTCACAATTTTACTAGCACTTTGCCAGTCTTGAGGATATGGCTGACTTAATCCACTATCATTCTGGAACATGGGTAAAAATTCTCAGTTGGTTCTTGGTCAGTTTGTTTATTCATTTATTTATTTTTTTAAGCAAATCATCCTTGTGTTGGACAGCAGTAAAAATTTATTCGCAAAACTATGTCAGGGAGAACCTGCTCTGAGGATTTTTTTTTTTAACACTTTCTTTTTATTGTTTCTTTTTTAAGAACATGTAGCAGATATGGACATACAGAAGGAAGACACAAATAAAGAAATATAAACCTCAAAAGAAAGAGGACATAGTGGTTTGCCACGTCTCTACTGTATGCTCCAGTGTTATCAATAAGATCTGATGGAATATTTGTATGAGGGGAAGCATATTAAAATAACACCCAGAGATTTACAGTCTCAGAAAAAAATTATTAGACCATCAAACACGATGGTTATGCAATCAAGTAGTAACTTCTGTGTGTATCATGTGACTAAAACAGACAGAAAAGAAAAAAACATGGAATGACTAAAAGCGCTGTTTTTGTCAGTACAATGCCATAGATATTGATGTAGTAACTGAAGGGATTTTGGTTATTATCAAGAAAACCATGGAAAATAGATGGATATCAGCTCTGAGATTAAACTATTATGAGCTAGTTCTGTTGTTATTATATTTGTTAAGACACAAGACACTGAAGAAAACAAGGGGTGGCCTAATAGTTTGGTTTTTTTTCCGCAACTGTATGTCTTTGTCAAAACATGTCATTTTTAGTGCGTAGTTGTAGCTCGTAGATTGTTTCTTCATGTTGCGCTGATGATATTGATACGCGTTCACAGATCGAGCAAAAGAAGAGAATTCTGGCTGAAATGGTCACTCATTACCAGGATTATTCCAACAGACCATATTCAGTGAACCAGACTAGTGTGAAGTAATATTGTCTGACATGGCAGCCCATATGTGAGAAATGTGTATTAACCAGCCAGTGTTTGGATTGCTGTGTCTTTTTGTGTGCAGGTTGATGGACTGGAGGAATATCTGAACGACACAGAGAAGCAGCATTACCTCGTCAGAGCTCTGCCGTCCAGAATGAGGAGACAGCTGCTTTATAAACGGTGACTCCCTCTGCTTTTCCCTCACTTACTCCCACTCTCTCAGTTGACTGTAGCTCTAACTCATTTGTTTGGTTCTATCAGGAAGTACGTCTTCAATTTTCATGAGAACTTGCAGAAGTTGGCCTACATGGGTCTAATGCAGTTTGGTCCTGTGGAGAAGTTTAAGGATAAAGACCAGGTAAACATCGCACAAGAACAACAAAAAGTCAAGTTAATGACTGACAGCAGACAAATGATGAACAGAAAACATGAAAAATATATTAAATATGTCCAACATCGTAACATGAAGACGTGCCCTTATTTACTCAAACTTATTTAAAACGTCTGTTGAATAATCTGTTTCTGATCTAATTCACTGTAGGTGTATGTGTACCTGAAGCGTAACGCCACCATTGTTGACACCACCAATGCCGAGCCTCACTATTGGCTGGTCACAGAGTCACCTGACAAACCATTTGAGAGGCGTCAGTATACATTCAACACAGCTGACGACACAGAAAACTACTGGTTTGACCTGATGTGTGTCTGTCTCAATACACCTCTGGGTAAATACACACACATGCACCAAAGTGATAAAATAATATCTGGTCATGTTACACTTCTTAATGGTTCCTGTGTGTGTTTATCCACATTTACAGGGGTCATCCGCAGTAAAAGATCTTTCACAGAGGAGGAAGCAGTTCCATCATTTGTGCGTGATCGCTCTGTGTTTGCAGGAATGGCATATCTGCTGAAGTAAGAGACTGATATTTATCTGCATGATGTAGAAAACAATGCAGTGGTATGTCAAATCATGATAAAATGGCTATGGTCCAGATTTACTAAGCATGGTAATAAGTATAGTTGCTATCCAAAAAAGCTCACAAATGAGTGTTTATGTGGCTGATCTATGAACAATACACTAAAGTAGGAACAGTGAGATGGCAGTAAGTTTAATTTCTACCAGTAACACCAGTTGTATCCAAACCTTAAGGTGACCCTGGAAGGTAAACCACAATGACAAATTGCAAAGCACACAAAGAAAAAGAAAATGCCACAAACAACAAAAAACATACTGTACACACAAGATAAAGAAAAAGATGCAAACAAGAAAACAGCACGCACAAGAAAAAGAAAATCACTCAGACGAGAAAACACAGAAGAAAAAGAAAATTCCACAAACAAAAAAAGACGCACAAGAAAAAGAAAATATCTAGAAAAATAGAAAAAAGAAAAAGGAAATCTCGCAAACAAGAAAAAAACATGCACAAGAAAAGAAAATCATGCGAACAAAAAAACAAAACAAAACTCAGAAGTAAAAGAAAATAATGCAAAAAAAACCCCAAAACCCCCACACATACACAAGAAAAAAGAAAATTATGCAAGCAGGAAAAAGGTCCTACCAGAAAAGGTAGGTAACTGACGTGACCAGGATCTGGATGCTGACTGGACTGTCTTTCTGACAGGTGGGAAATCAGAAATTTATGTTTAAATATGGCTACCACCAAAGAAATTATCTGGAATTATTTTGATGCAGGGCATGCTTATGTTAGTTTTGTCAATTTGCAGCTTGACAATACAAGTGTAGGTTTTACACATTTTAATTAAAATACAGTATGGTAACACAGTAACACATGGTAGTTTCACTCAGAAATATAAAATGTGGTGAAAGACTGTTTACTTCTGTTGCCAGGTGGAGAAAGGGAGTTGGAGGTGCAGTTACTCTTTAACACAAACAGGTTTAGAAGCTGCCACTGTAGTTAATGTTCAGTGTGATGAAGTAAAATGATTATAATGCATGCCCAATCTCACACAGAGGGAGTCGTGATGTGTGTGATGATGGTTCGATACCAGGAGACGGTAAAGGAGCAGGAGGTCTGGACTCTGAGTTCTTTGCTCACCTTAAGCGCAACTGGCTGTGGACCAACCACCTACTGGCAGTCAAGACGGTATGTGTGCCAAGTACAAAAGAAAACTGTATTTGTGCAGTAAAAGCGCATCAAGTGTTGTAAATGTGTCTTAATTTTTTCAGAAAAATCGTGGTTTGGATTCAAAGGAGGCCAAGTTGAGACTGAAGAGTCTGAGTAAAACCGCTCTGAGAATCGTACTTAAAGCTGGTGAGTTTGGATTTCTGCAATGTGGTTATGCTGTTTTTACCAATATTATCTTTTTTTTTTTTTTGTAAATATGTTTTATTGATTTTGAAACAAGAAGAAAAGAATCATCCCTCAGTTTGGAGGGGTACAGTACATCATGGTGTTTTACATTTGCAGTCATCTCCAAAGTACTGAGGTCCATTTCCCTCAGGTGCATTAGCACATTTCATTTCATTTATTCATTTAGTACACATCAATACATCAATGGTGCAGGGGTGGAACGAAGCCCAACGGGCTTGTACAGAAGTTCCACCCTTAATAGAAATTACAGTCACTTAGATTAATAAGGCTAGCAAATAAACTTTGAAAAATCAGGTGACAAAATACAAGATAAAGAATTATTAAACAGGAATATACAATTTAAACAAAATTCACAATTCATGATATGTAAGGTATGTGTATGAGGAAAAAAACCCAAAAACTATTAGTTGTAAGGCAGTGGAGAGGGCAGGAAGTGACTAACTGTGCAGTAGATGTGTTTTAAGCTGCTTTTTGAAGAGTGAGGGGGATGTTATGGATCTTAAAGATGTAGGTAAACTATCAACATCAAGTGATTCCTATCCTATCGAACACCCACCCACCCATAGGGTTACAGGTCATTGGTTATTGAATATACACATTTGGGGAAAAAATAAAAGGGGGGGGGGCATAAAATAAAAATAAACAAATAATAATGACAAATAGATTAATTTTTAAAAAAAAGAGAAAAAGATTGCTCAATGCTGTTATAGATCATGTGATTTCCACCTTACTCAGTATCAAGGCGTACTTGTAAAGAGTCATAATAGGCAAGAAAGGGTCTCCATATCTTGAAGAAGGAATGAGAAAATCCTTTAAATGTGTACTTGATTTTTTTCCAGTTTAAAGATGGAGGTGTCTGTTGCTTCCATTTTAAGAGGATCAAACATCTCGCTAAGAGTAAACTGACAGCTATGACAACACAGGCTTTGTTTGGTAGGACAGCAGTAGATTCTACCAATACTATCTTTAACACTTTTATCAAACACATGAAAGGTTTTTCCATGTGATATATTAGTGCAGAGTCAGCTGTTTTGACTCAAAAAAAGTAGAGGACAGTTTGTTTATTATTTATTTTTTGTATCTGTATAGATTTTTGATGTAATCAAACTTTACTACTGTATCATGTCTGTGTACCTGTTCATCACAAATGTACTTAATGTGTATTTCCATCATGTCATTATGTGACTATTATGTAAAACAGGAGGATCTGCAACACCTCGTTATATAACTGCTAAGAAAATGCTCATCACAGAGGAAAACGTCGAGGTATGAAGTATGGAATTTTTACTACATATTATTATAGGTGCGTTGTGTAAATTAATGCAGCTGTTAAATATCCCCAGTCTCATTTAACAATAGTTATAATATGGACATAGGTTAATCGGCTAATCTAAATTGCCCATAGGTGTGAATGTGAGAGTGATTGTTCGTCTCTATATATCAGCCCTGTGATGAACTGGCGACTTGTCCAGGGTGTACCCCGCCTTCACCCTAGACCCTAGTGAGGATAAAGCGGGTATAGAAGATGAATGAATGAATGAATTATATGGACATGTCACAACTCAGATAAACACTCAAGACTAAGGAGAAGTATTTCACTGGATATTTTTGTTGGTATTTTTTTTAATAGTTAATGGTTTTACAGCAATAAAATGTTGTCTTTTTCCATGTACATACATGTTATAATTTGTAGAGCCACAAATGTAAGAAATTAAGAGCGAAGAGGGAATTGTTAAACCTGTATCCCAGCTTCATCCATATGCAGTTTCATAATTTGACATATATATATTAACTGGTGCTGCAGTGGTTAGCACTCGTGCCTCACAGCAAAAAGGTCCTGGGTTTGATTCCCGCACCAGTCACTGGTGGGACTCTGTGTGGAGTTTGTATGTTCCCCCCGTGTCTGTGTGGGTTCTCTCCAGGTACTCCGGCTTCCTCCCACAATCCAAAGATAGTGTGGATGAGGGAAAATGCATGTCCAAAGACATGCATTGATAGGTTAATTGGTTGATCTAAATTGCCCATAGGTGTGAATGTGAGAGTGATTGTTTGTCTCTATATGTCAGCCC
>JAQQZY010000001.1:29391626-29402331 GCA_030068375.1 Ostorhinchus rueppellii
ACAGGGCATATGGAACATTAAAAAAGTACGACTGTTGGATGGGAGTCACAATAAGCTTGGTGGAGGTCTGCGCTCTCATAGTGCTTTTCTAGTTGTTGGTTGTGTTTTTTTTTTTTTAATAGAATAAGCCCTGCAAATATCTACTTTGCTCTTATTACATTCTCAACACAGACTCATTAATTTTAGCTGTAATGCAGTTGAGCAGAATTACTGAGTACTTTTATTTTGCATCGTTGTAAACATTTCTTACCCAACATTAAGACTGATTTCAACCTATGTGGATGAGACAGAAAAATGAAAATATTATAAAGATCCCTCACACACAACGAGCATAACAAGGTGAAACTATACAAGAAGGAGCAAGACAAATTAACAACAATGAATTAACGGAACGAACATCATATCAGACGTATTGGATGAATAGATAGCAATAGCAAAGAAATGGGGTAATTTTTCAAGTTCTGTTGAAAACTACTTTGCACTTTGGAGCGAATTTCTGTTCAGCATTACAAATATTTCTTTTTTTCTTAATGGTTTTATAGTCTTTGAAGTTATATGATGGGAGGTGCAACGTGCGTTATAGAGAAACTGAGTAAAATATCCTTCCAGATTAATTGTTACTTCTCAGAGGCTCTACTTTTTCATTTTTACTGACTTCAGTAGTGTTTATTTTTATATGTTTGACAAAATAAATGTACTTTTAGCGCTCTTTTATTTGCAGACTTCACAGAAGCAGTGACCTCTTCTTAACCAAAAACTGAATGTTTTACAGGTTTAAAATCTGTGCAATAGACAGCGGAAAACAGCTTTTATGGAAAGACGTTCTCAACTGGTAAGCATTCAGTTAGACTTCAAAAATGGCTCTTGGAATAAGTCTGAGTCTTTATGTAACCTGTTTTTTTTTTTTTGTATTTTTCAAATCTGTTTGTGTTTGTAGCACTGAAGACATCCATGCAATCGTCCTCTCTAATCTGATCCAAAGCACTCTGGCCATGACCAACTCTCAGATGAAGAACTCCAGATCTTTTCAGGTGCTGATACCTTTAATTTTCTCATAAACCCTATGGAGATCCTCTCAGGCTCCTTAAAAAGTCTGTATTTATTGATGGCACCCAAATGTACAGAAAATCATTCCTGTTTGTGGTCATGAGATTGTTTGAAGGACTTATATTTATCTAAACCCACTTGTATTAGTCTTTGGTTCATTTATTTGTGTATTTGGACCCTAATAGTTAAAAACTTGGAATTTGAACTCGCCAGGTGCTCAAAGCTATCTTTATATTCATTTTGGCAAAAGTTGACTAGATTTCTACACCTCATTTCAATTCCTTCTTAATTTGTTACATTTCATAACTAGTTACATCGTGACATTTACACACATAAGGTCAAGACCTCTGACGAACATTTCTCTGAGTACGACATAATTGTTTATCAGCAGCAGTGGTTGTAGTAAAAACTGAAAATATGTCCAAACTTCAAGCCAATTACCGTAAATGCGCACTTGGTTGTATTAACGAACACAAGTGGCTGAATGGGACAGAGCAGCACAGTCAACAACCTGGGGGGGTATCAACGGGCTCGTGTACATTTAAAGGGCCAGTGCTCAAAACCATCTTTCTGGTGTCATTACTCAGAAATAGGGTTGAAGATGGACCTGTGGAGACCCAAGAAGAGCATGTACAGGTTCTGTAGACCACAGGGAAATGTTTGAAAATGTATAATTCCATTTAAAAAAGCAAAATATCACCCCTTTAATGCCACATCATACTTATGTCATTTTAATAATAAAAATATTTTTACACAGTTATTAATGTATATTTCTTCAAGTATTATATTGATAATATATTGTCCAGTATTCAGATTTGGATACTTTAGGCCTTTAAATGTCTTTAATACATTCAGAGCCTTTCTGGGATACTCTCCCATTTGCTGCTGACTGTCTACATCACTTTATTCTAAACATTGCAGTATTGTCATATTTGCTGCTGTTTTGTTCCATTATGTACCTCCTCACCTCCACCACTGCTATTGTAAATAGACTGATATGTACACTTTATAATCCACTCTTTATATTCTATTATAGTTTATCCTTTATACCATTTATTTGTTCTTTTTCTATTTTGAACTCTTCTTTTTTTTAACACTTATCCTTATTCTATTTTTACTTTTTTTTTTTTATTCTGTGGCATTCAACAAGGTGAAAGAGAAATGGTATCTGCATATCTAGTGCATCTAGTGAATAGACAATTTAGAAAATTAAAAAAAAAAATTCTTAATAGAGTTTGGGTAGGTTTTAACAGGATCTAGCACTTGTTTAAACCTGTTTGTTTCGCTGGTCCATGTGCCTGAAGATACTCAACATCTGTGCTTTGGGTATGAAGACATCACATAAGTAGTCAGAAAAATAGACAAGATGAGAAGACTTTTCTTGCCATTGCACATATTTCAGAACAACGAGATTATCTTAATATAAATTGTTATTATTATTATTATTATTACTATTATTATTATTATGAAAATAGTATGAATGAATGAATAACCTAAAGCCTGACATCAACCATGGTTATGTATTCACGTGTATTGTCCAGTTTGGTTGAGAAATACTTCTTTTCATTAATTCCTTCATTCATTTATTCTCCTTTACATGTCTGTTCTCCCGTAGACCTTCCACATGTACAGTAAATATAACCAGGAGCTGCTCTGTCAAGTCTTCATCAATTGCAGGAAGAGAGGTCTGGTCAACAGACGTCGAGTGAGTAAGATGTTTGGGCCGAAAAAGAACAGAGCGCTGCCCATCCTGCCCATGTCCTACCAGCTGTCCCAGTCCTATTTCAGGTACCTCCAGTACAAAGAAATACCACAAACTCCAGGCTTGTAAATGACAACCGTATTATTGTTTTAATCTTCTTTTTGTGACGTGATTGTTGTTGTTCCTGTTCAGGGTTCATACGGGTGCTTGAAATCCTTCAAAATGCTTGAATTTCAGTCTTAAGTTAAAAAAAAAAAAAAGTACATAAAATAAAGGTTTAGGGGAAAAATTGCAGTTTTGAAAAAGTCTGGAAGTTTTATTTGGATAAAGAGCAAACACCCTGGATAGAAACATTTACAAGGACAAAGTAAATTTCTCGATGGTATTTAAGGACTTCTAGCATGATTAAGCTGAGCATACACTGTGCAATTTTTGGCCCATTTTGACATGCTTTTTCAGTCGTGCGATTCTTTTGGAGATTGGGCTGAGTTTTGTGTCAATTGTGCATCTCATCATGTAGTGTACATGGGGTAACGAGAAGCGATTAACACCTCACAACCACCTGCCGACTGATCGGATGAAAATCAAACTTGTTTGAAATCCTGTTCGCCCCTCGTGAGGCTATCGCACTGCACGCTGAAGCAGCTGCATGAGCCGATTTACCTCAACCTGTCACACTATGCATGTGCGAGCATAGATACAGCAGAGAAAAGTAGACAATAATAATAATAATAATAATAATAATAATAATAATAATAATAATAATAATAATAATAACACTTTTTTTTTAAGCGCCTTTCTGGTCACTCAAGGACACAAGGAGAATATTAAAACATAGTAACAAAAAAAAGGAAACAAGCAAAGCAAAAAAGTAATCATAAAAACTATAAAAAAAAACCATGGCAATTATAATGAGAAGGCTAATCTAAAGAGATGAGTCATGAGGATGTATTTGAGTTGAGGGAGGGAGTCAATGTTGTGAACGTCTGGTGGGAGTGAGTTTGTAACAGCGCAGCATGGCAGCACAGTGTATTACCTGGACGCCGGCAAACCAAGACTTTTCCTCGTCCGTACACATTGCCGTCGCCTTGTCTTTTTGGTGTCTGCGCACAGAATGGCACAAATTGCCAGGGCAATGCGTTTTTCTTTGTTGTGCATCATTGAGTCTCAGGAAAGTGTCTGTGAGCATCCAAGCCTCTCCCACTTCCGCCTTCTTCTTCTTTTTACGTTGCAATTCTGGACACAAGAGTCCGACTGAGTCCGACGTGTCATGTATTGTGAGCAGTCAGATCGCATCAGAACATCGGATCTTATAGTGTGAGAACAGGAATTGTGAGCTGTGAAGTTTTAACCCCTGTGATTCACTCGCACAGTATGATCAGCAGCTGAATACTGCGTTTGAAAAAATCGCAGTGTATGCCCAGCTTTATGTGTCATTTTCACCAAATCATAACTATGTTAAAAAAAATGCACAAAGCAATACAGTAGAGCTTTGTGTTCAGGAAAAAATATGTTCTAGTCCATAACCAATGGTCTGAAATTCTGACTCGGCAAACTTTATAAGATGAAGAAACAACTTAGATATTAGAACTTCAAGATAGACTACTGCAAAAATGGATTGCTGAAACATTTTTGGTTCTTCTACTCTCACTCCTGTTCTTTAAAGTTGTTGTGACGGCATTTTAATTATATTTTTCCCAGAACTGTTGAGTGCCCAGTATTTGTTCAGACTGCACTGGTTTTGTTCATCAGTCAGTTAGTTGCAGATGCTTTGAGATGTTAGCACATTGATAAATACTGACCAAGCCCTGGCTTCTCTTTCTCAACAGGTCTTTTTCATTTCGTTTTCCTCACACTCTGTGCACTGACACCTTCCGCTTCTTGAGGACTCTGTTAAACAGTGGGGCAGGAGACAATAGACCTTTCACATCATTCCACCATGAAACTGAGAACAGGTCTGGGGATGGGGAAGTGCTGGAGTCCAAGAAGACATCTCAAAAGAAGGGAAAGAAAGAAAGCGAAGCGGCAACTGAACCAGATGGCACAAAGGAAGACGACCACAACCAAAGCAAGACTGAAGGAGACCAGAAGATCATGGAAGTGGACGTTGATAATGAAAAAACAGAGGCAGAAATGGTACCAGATGAACCCAAAAACTCAGACGATCATCTAACTTCAGGCTCCACAAGAGAGGAAACAGACAGTCCCGAAACAGAGCATCCTGGAGGGTCCTTAAACGCAGCATCCCCAGGTCCAGATGAATCTTTGGATGTAAGCAACCTGGTGCGGTTCTCTCTGGACTTTCCAGGTGGAGCGTGCGTAGCCGCTCTCAGCCTCATGACTCTGGGGTTGTTGTCCGTCCACATGTCCATCCCCAAACAGATGGTGGTAGTGGACAGCACCCTAGTGGACAACGATGTGGTCAAGAGGTAAGATACACAGTTTTTCTGCTAATTTTATGCTTTTTGTGCCGATTATGGACATGAACATCATGGCTTTCAGTTACTTCTTGAGAGTCCTTGGTCTCAAAAAGTTAAAAGCGTCTAAGACTCAACCTCTTAACGCCTGAATTGGTTTCCAATTGTGGAGAAAAAAAAAAATTGACTTGAGTTTTTTCTTTCAAGTAGATAGTATTTTGGTTGCATTTGGGGGGGGGGGGGGGGGTGTTGTTGCGAATTTGCGAATTTGCATCAATAGGCATCAACAGGTTCAGAGTGTGGTTTAGACCAGCTCTAAATGTAAAATGTCCTGTGTTACACCCCAGCTAGGGAACCTTAGGGCATGACCTACACAAGTAGACACCTTCCTTTGTTCCCAAGCCACAGAAAAGCCCCAGGATTTGGGTTTGTGCATTTTAACAGACATGGGTTTATTTTCAAATAATATGAATAAATGTGATACATGAATCAAGCCTTCTCCAGATCCACAAAACACATATGGACTGGATGGGCCAACTCCTATGCCCCCTCCAACACCCTAGCAAGGGTATAAAGCTGGTTCATGGTTCCATGTCTGGGATAAAAACCACATTGATCCTCCTCGATCTGAGGTTCAACTACCAACCGTATCCTCTTCTCCAGTACCCTGGGGTAGACCTTACTGGGGAGGCTGAGAAGTGGGGATCCCCTATATTGGGAACACACCCTGTGGTCCCCCGTTATGCCACTCAAAAGGTACTGCCCTCGATGTCCACGTAATGTTGCAGAGGCGTGTCAGCCCTACAACATCCAGAGCCTTGAGATACCCGGGGTGGTTCTTATCAAGCCCCAGGAGTAGCTTCACTACCTCGGCGAGATGGGGAGCTAAGCCAAAAGGGAGAGCTAAGCTAAGATCTATATTTACTGGTACATACATAATGAATGAGTGAAAACAAGTATGACTGTTGGAGTGTACATACAAGAAGCTAAATGCTAATATACTGATATTAAGCAGGGATTCCATTGTTTAGATAATGGCTGTCAGGTTGTCTACATCTTCAACAACCTGTAAACTGATTTATGTAATGAAGAGGACTCGGTTTTCTATAAATATCGTTGCATCTTCTCCCAAGTTATTCAGTAACTTTTAGTTTATATCACCGCCTATCATTTAGAAATAGTGTATGTGTGTACAAATACATATTGAACCTTTAAATGTGTTGTCATGAAATCCCTTCAGATTTAATTTGACTTGTAACATGAGGTACACTCTTCTCTTGTTTTGTTTTCAGTATAGCCGCGCTTGAGGATGAAGATGATGACGATGATGATGGAGAAGAGTGTGAGGGCCGAAAGACGATGGAGGTGAAGGCCCATCAAGCATCACACACCAACTACCTGATGATGCGAGGATACTGCTCTCCTGGAATAGGTATAGTTTTGATTGCGCTTCTTCTTTTTAAACATTTTTTATACCCCTTTTCATTGATCAGTGGCTCATATCTAAAGTCTCAATTTATTATTTCTTCAGATTTATAGTCACTAAGTTGAATTTGATTACCAACTCAGATAAAGTGTTGAATTTGGTGAATTTGGTTGACTTTTGACATTATCGGAATTGGAAGCCGAAGTCAGATTAGTAACCCTTGAACCCCTGAGACATTATTCCAGGTAAAGGTGCTGCTGTGAATGTGCATCTGTTTCAGGTCCATAAAAGCTGCTGTGAGTTTGTGCTTGTGTTCCTTTTTTTCCTGTGGTTTTGCTTGTGTATTTTGGAGTCAAAACAGGAGGAATAACAGAAAAAGACAAAGAGAGGAACTGAAATTTGACAGGTTTTTACTAAAACAGGCACTTGAAATGTACATCAATAAGAGATTCAGGATGTTGAACAACTATGTACTGGAACACACGGAACAATAAGTATTTGAATTTCAGCCAAACAGTTTTTGTTTTGCCTCTTTTTTTCTTTTTTTTTTTTTAATAAGTCCAGCTGCTTTTTGGCACCTGCTTGAACTCCAAAAAGCCATTACACTGTCAAAACTCAGTTAAAACACAGTAGAAAAAAAAAAAAAAAAAAAAGTAAATTCACAACACTGTAAACAACAGTAAAAACAAAAAACTCACTGCTCCCTTTCCACAGGTGATGGGGGGTGTACTGAGCATGTGCAGATGTCCCTGGAAAGAATAAGGTCTATTCAATCAGCACGTTTGAAAAGGTTTCCTATTGAGGAAACGGTTACATTTTTTAAAATGAATATTTAAAATAAATCATACATTGAGAACTCTCATGACAGGCACCCCAGGGGTTAAAGGGTTAATCATTTTGTTAAGGTTGTTATGCTTTGGTAAGTAAAACTCAGAATAAATAACCATGTAGGAAAATCCTAGAATGATCTGGGCTCATGCATATTTGTTAGTATTATTATATGTATTCTCAGACCTCTATAATATGCAAGTATTTTTCCTTCTAGTCAAACTCCGTAACCTGAACACCACTGATAACATTGTAGTGGAGTCTTGTATTATGAGGGTGCAGCTGCGGAACTCACCTGCTCATCACATGTTCACTGTGGAAAGTAAGTGTCACAACAGACCAGACATGTACAAACAGTCTGACCAGTAGAAACTAAGGTTTTCTCCTTTTCTGTCATTTTGAGGTTCTCCTCCGCTGGACTTATCCAAATATGGTTCATCCCTGCTGTCCCCGGTCCTCACCTCATCCATCAGGTCCTCTGCCTCATCACACACCGTGGAGGAGTGTGACGGCCGTTTGATGGAGCAGAAGGGATACACTTCTCAGGACACTGAGGTCTGTGGTCGAATCAGGAGGAGTTTAGATGAAGCCGGTGAAAAAGGCATGGATGTACAGGACTTCAGGGAGGCTCACAGAGACCTGGAGGAGCCGCATTGTGGACGGACCAGGAGCCTCCAGCAATACATGCAGGTAAACACAACTCTGAACCTTTCTTGTTTGATAGAATCTTTAGCTAGTTCTTGTAGATGGATGAAACCTGGCAATAGAATAGAATCTTTGTTGTCATTGCACATGTACATTGAAATCAGATGCAATCTTTGGTGCAAAACTGCAAAAGCTAAAAGTTTGGAGGTGACGACACCAACTACTGCACCACTATGCAGTTACAGGGTGCTTGTGAGGTCTTCATAGTCTTAAATAAATATGGCATTTTGAAATGCTGCCAAAAAAACACATGAAGGAAACAAAAAAAAATTGATCAGATTTCCCTAACTAGTCGGTACTGGAAAGATTCTAGTGAAAGTTGTTTGTGTGATATTCATGCATGTTTGTGATTTTCTTTTGCTTGGAAAAAGTTTCAGTCAGTAAAACATAATTTACTGCGAATTATGCATTCATTCATTCATACATTTATTAAAATGAACTTTACTGCTACACACAACAGGTACAATCTCAACCAAAAAAGTAACCATGTAACTATAAAAGTACATAAAGTCAAGGTCTTGGGGGAAAAATTTAGCAGTTTTGGAAAAGTCTGGAAGCACCCTGAATTTGTTAAAGGTGCCCTACCATATGTATTTCATTACTTCTGTGGTAATGTCTGAAGGTTTACTCAGGACTCTGTAACATTTTTGCTGGAAAAACACCTTGGTTTCCAAGTTGGAAAATTCTAATGTGGTATAAAAAGCCAGCTGGAAGAATCAGTTTGCATCAGTTCTCATGAATATTCAACATGCTGATCTACTTGACTCTGATTGGCTAACAGCTAGCAAATGACAGCCTGACTTTTCAGCATCTTTTACCCTGTAAAAGTAAGGGAACTGGTGGAAATGAAAGTGAAACTTAACATGCTTTGAATGGCTGACTCCCGGCTTCTGTAGGGAAATGATAACAGGCACATATCAGAATGCAATGGTAGGGGTATTCCAACATCCAACATCTTATAAACCAGACAAACATATGAAAAGTGCCACGAGGCTGATGACCCTAACCTTCTCAGACATAAGCTTCTTTTCTGTCTCTAATGTGATGTTCTTGTTGCTGTAGGACTTGGCAGAAGAAGGCGAGGTGTTGCAGGTCGGGGCTGTAGGTGCCCGCTGGGTGCTCAAGCAACACGCGCAACCGTGGCTGCTAACCATCACATCCAACCACTGGTCCCAGTCACGACTAACCCCCGAAGGGCTGCCGCTTCTGGACAGTCAGCACAGCATCCCCTTCATGCGTAAAAGAAACCGAAGAGGAGCCCAAGAGGAGACGGAGGAGACAGAGGAAAGTCCAGCCAAAAAAGCAGCTTTGGATGAAAACCTGGACAAAAACGCAGGAAGTGAAAATACAAGAGAGAAACGGAATGAGGAGGAAGAGCTGGAAAAGCAGAAAGAAGGAGCAGATGAGGCGGGAGGACAACAAGAAGAGGGAGAGGAAAAGAGGACGCAGCCAGAAAAAGAAGACGACGAGATGCAAACTGAGACAGGACAAGAAAAAAGAGAGACGAGACTGAGAAGAGACAGTGTGAGTGACAAGTCATGCTGTGGTCCGACGGAACAGGCCGATCCGACAGATGAGTAAGTCCAGAGACAGCACCGTTCATTAAAAGGCCCGGTGTTTTCCTGGTCGTCATCCCTCTGATCCTTTTTTGTTTTTCAATTTTGGAATAGCTGTATGTATTACAGCGCATAACATGTATAATATCAAGAGCAGTTTTGGACCCACTGTCATGCACATATTTTATAAATTTCAGTAACTAAATGCATATTGGGAGAGAAAACATGTATACAAACTGACAAAATAAATAAAATCAGGGAGAAGGGATTGGGTGAAATTCAAACCTAATAAATGCAAAAACAATGAGAATAAGGTAAAATCAAAGTTACACTTCAGGCTTCCACAAAATCTGGTTGTAAAGGTTGAACATATTTCACCCATTTGGTCCAGACTTTAATAAAAACAGTTTTCTTAAGACGAAGAGAAAAGTAATCCTTTCCATTAAATAGATGTCACTATATGTCTCCACTGCTGTATGACGGGAGGCTCAGGAAGCACCATCGTCTGAGTGCTTTTTTACAGGCCACTATCAAAATATTAAACAAATATTCATCAGGTCATCATTCGCTAAAATCAGCATTCCCTAGAAATCATGTGGGGAATTGCAAGGGTAAGCCCAATTTCCAGTCCAATCCACTTTATTTCTGTAGCACATTTGAACAACAAGAATGTTTCCAAAGTGCTGCACATCATAAAAATAATAAAACAATTAAGACTAAAAGTAGGTATGTAAAACTACAACAGTACTTTAAATAAAACAATAAAATCAAATAGTTAAACGTACTAAAATCAATAAAAATAAATAAATAAAATGACACAGAGGACCACACAACTCACGCAGCGTTAAAAGTCAAAGAATAAAAGTGGGTTTTAAAGGTGGGGTCCGAGATGATGAAACGGCTCAAGCAGGCTACATTTTGAAAAGACTCAATTCAAAAGTCCCAACCCCTTTCTTCAGACCCCCCCCCCCTTCCTGAAGCCACGCCTCCAGACACCAGAATGTGCAGTGCAGGGGGCAGGGAC
>JAQQZY010000001.1:29402431-29413791 GCA_030068375.1 Ostorhinchus rueppellii
CCTTCTATTTTATTGCTCGCAACGTGACTGTGGGGAGATTTTTAAGCCAAATGGTAAAATATGTGCCAAAAAAGATCCCCCACCTCACCTTTAAGTAGCTGGGATAGGCTCCATGCGACCCACGTGACCCTAATGAGGATAAACCGGGTATAGAAGATGAATGAATGAATGACTGAATGAATACCCCTTTGGCCAGAAGTTAGCCGAGGGGTAAAAACAAAATCCAATAATCTTCATGGTCAGAACATGACATGGACACAAAATGTAGACATGAAATATTAAAAAGTTATCAAGTGTTTCAGCTGACACTGTAGTAAAAGCTAAAATTCATCCTCATTTTATTGACTCATGAAACTGAGGGCCATAAATACTCTTCAGAATTAACAAAATATTGTCTTTGGTTTCATCATAGATTTGGAATTAGCATAATAAAAGGTCTGGACTTTTGATTTCCTGAAGCTATTTTGTGCTGTATCTGGAGTTTTTTTTTTTTTTTTTTTTTTTTTTTTTTTTTTAAATGAAGGAGAATTGAAAGATATCTTCAGAAGTTCAGTGGAATTGGAGTTGTTTTTCACTTCCACTCTACAGTAACTGACATTTTAGTGACATCCAGTGAATGACAGGTTTAGGGGGAAAGAATGAAAGAAACTAAGGTTATGCAAAAAAGCAACAACAGAGGAAGTAAAAGAGGATTAATTATGTATAAGAAGAACGTTACAACGGAAGTACAAAACATATCTGTACTTTAGAGACAAGTCAGCACTTTTCACATTCAAAAGCAGTTTAGTGTATTTGACATGAACAAAAGGAGCACATAGAAGAGAAAAGAAAGCTCATCAAAAATTAAAGTTAGAAACAAAGGAAAAAACACCCCGTTATTTGATGAACACTTGCATTAATGCCAGGTTTTTATGTCTAATTTCCTCTTTTTAGTAAGTAGAATTGTTATGTTCAAAATACTGCACTCTACAAATGCAACACTGCCTTTACTATTACAAAATAAAAGCCCCATAATGCTAACCAGATAGAAATAATCATTTGACAGAGCTTTTATTTTGTAAATCCTGTCCCCCTGTGGTGCTTGTAAGTTTGTACATATGAGAATTTGGTAGAAAAAGAAAATACACATGCCTGCAGTGTCTGAGATCATAACTCTACAGAATACACTGCTGAACAAATCAAATTAACCTTTTAGCCAGCCAGACTGGACCCTTTGGCGGGCCGGATTTGGGCTGCATGTTTGACTTCTTTGCCCTAGAGGGTTAACTCTGAACCTAAATGAGCCATTCACATACATTTATAGTTTCCTTTGTGCGTCAGTGACACGTATTTCTTTTCACAGATATTTATCAAGAGCGTCCATCCCATTCAGATCCAATCATCGTTACCGAGGGATACCCTTTCCATCTGAACTGCTCAGCGATAGGGAACCCCAGGCCCGTGTACGAATGGACATTCCCAGCATCAGTCCCCGATGTCTTCAATGGCAGCGATTTTACCGTCAACTCTGCCACTTCTGCGCATGAAGGCCAATACACCTGCATCGTCTTTAATGAGGCATTTACTTTCCTTGTGAGGTTCAATGTGCAGGTTAAAGGTGAGTTTATTGTTTTGTCATTTGAACTATGACGGTAATGGCTGTGAACTGTGTCAGTAAAAGTAACCACAGTGTTGCTCTCAGTGCTGCTTTCTCACAGTGGTTCTGAAGTATAACACTCTCTCTTCCTTTTTTCTTCTCCTCCCATGTCCCTCACCCATCTGTGCAGTTGACTACATACCAATTATTATCGGTGTGGTGGTAGTAATCGTCGCTTTGGCAGCTGTAATCTGCATCATTTTGTTCACGCAGTACTACAAACAAAACCGGACAGGGCACTACAAGGTGATGAGTGCCAACCCTTTTCGCTCACAATGTGCTGATATACCTTTAAAGGCGTAGGCTGGATAATCACAACAAGGACATGGACCGGGTGATGAGCTGCAGCGCTTCACAGGATCTGCAGTTTCTGTAAAGCAAGGATTGATTTGACAAAACCCCAGATGATAGAGACATCACCTGAAGTCACCTGAGCCAAACACATTGATGCTGTACATACATTCAGACTGGAGCTGGAAGAAGGACACGGTATCTCAGGAATGCTTTGATGAATTGTTTTTAACTGGACTTTATTTGGATGAACTGAATAGATTTTGTTGGTCAAAGGTCAAGGTTACTGTAACTTATGAATAATTCAGACAAAGTTTCATGTAAATGTGTGACAGGATAGTTTGAGGAAGTCAAACAGAAAACTCCGGTGCTTTTTTTTTTTGACAAGAGCTTTCAGACAAACATGGCGGAGGTGTAAGTCCAATCACAGCATGGAACAACTGGGTTTGACCAGAGCCGGCCCAAGCCTCCATTGGGCCCTAAGGAAAACTGGATTTTGGGGCCATTTATGTCATTTTTTCGTTTTTACATTTTTTGTCCTCTTCCTCTTTCATCCTTTCTTTTTTCAGCCCCAGAAGGACACATCCTTTTCTGTGACATTGTTTTGATTGGAAGTACTTGTGAGTTGGATGCGTAGTGTGCACTACCCTAAAAAAACAACAAAAAAAAACAACAAAAAAAACACTACCTTTTATACCTAATATGTTTTAGCAGGAGGCACACATTATGGTGCAGCCCAGTTTTCACAATTAAACATAGACAGGAAGAATCACAAGGCTTACATCAACAGCACCACAAAAAATTGTGTTTTTGTACAATAGTAGAATTTTGATCATATATAAATCATCACTCATGGATGCAAAAACTATTTTTTTTTTCTTCTTAATTGCTCTCGGGGGCCGCCTCGATTAAAACAAAGATAAAACCTTGGAGCTCTCATTCTTTACAAGTTATTATTCTGTTATTTTACTGGTCTGGTCCATTTGAGATCACATTGGGCTGTTTGTGGCCCCTGAACTAACATGAGTTTGACCTAGACAAATGGTTCATAACACTAAACCCCCCCCCCCACACACACACACAACACACACACACACACACACACACACACACACATAGACAGTTTCTAACTTTCACATTTCACTCAAGATATAAGTCAAAAGTAAAAGGTAGGTTGACTGATGAGGTAAGAGGAGAAAAAAACACTCGTCTATAAATAATAGAATGTAAAAACCCCAAGAAAACCCAAGACACACTCGTTTTTACCCTCAGCAACACTGGCCGCAGGGTGTTTACTTAGATGTCTCACCTATACATGAGGGGAAAAAAAGTTGTGAAGAATTTGTTAATGATATAGAAGTAAAACCTTGCATTATACGGAAGTAGATCATGTGTTGATTTTGTCACAGAGGAACAAAGAATAGTTACAGCTGAAGTTAACGCACTGTAATTTCTTCCTACTGTTATATTTCGGTGCAAGATACAAAGAACTGTGCAACCTTAAAAGGGAAACAACAGATGACAACTTGTGACAAATCTTTC
Source organism: Ostorhinchus rueppellii (assembly GCA_030068375.1). Taxonomy (NCBI): domain Eukaryota; kingdom Metazoa; phylum Chordata; class Actinopteri; order Kurtiformes; family Apogonidae; genus Ostorhinchus; species Ostorhinchus rueppellii. Next base: position 29,405,901 of record JAQQZY010000001.1, read on the forward strand.
CCTAAATTTCACAACTGAGCCACTGAACACATGACTCACTGTACAGTAATATCATCTGTGTGTGTGTGTGTGTGTGTGTGTGTGTGTGTGTGTGTGTGTGTGTGTGTGTGTGTGTGTGCGCGCGCTGTGGGTCAATACACTCTGAGTTACGCTGAGACACTGAACTGAGTCAAAATGAAACAGAAATATAATGACTGCAAAACCTTTTTGAAATAATTGTACATAATGATCCAAATAAGCTTGTTCCAGTTAATACATTTAGATAAATCACAAATAAGTACATTAGTGGGGTGACACTGTATATATTTTAGGATGTTTCAGACCCTATTTATTTTTTTTAAACGTGACCAATGTGACAGATTTATTCACTCCCATGTGTTACACCAGGTCTGTCCTCACCATAGAACCTGATGCACCTGTGGATGTAATGTTTTTAGTTATATTCATTATGTAAATATCCTCTAATATGTCCTGTTTTTTGTATAATATGTATTTGTATGTTTGAAGATGAGCTTTTCTTTAATATACTGCTCTTAAAGGTTCAATATGTAAAGTTTGTGCATGTTTTTGTACTCACGTGAGGTTGACCTGAGCTAAATCGGGTATGAAAATAATAAGTGTGTTATGCCTGTATCATATAACATATAAAAGACACAATACACTGGTTAGCACACTGTCCTGTCAATATTTCTGTGAAAATCATTACATTTGTTCTGTTCTTGAGCTTTTAAAGCAACACAATGTGCAACACTAGCTAGGGACTAGACAGTAAACAAAAACATATGCCTGAAAAAAACAAACAAAACCATTCCAACAGAAATATAAGTACAACTCAACATAAAATACAAACTCAACACAAATTCTCCTTATTGAACCTTTAATATATCTCTCTCTGTATTTGCACGTTGAAGACAAATTGCTTCTTGTATATTCCAAATCAACTGAAATGAAAATAAAGAAGTGATTACATGGAGCAGCTATTGTTTATTAATGAATTAAAGAATATAGTTAAATGTTAAACACCGTTAAAATATTACATTGTCTGTTAAATGTGTCTAAAATATGTCAGACATGTGCATTGTTTTGCACTTGTCCTGTGAAAGAATCAGTAGGAAAAGGCTACATCAGGGGTGGTCACAGAGACCACACAGCATATTTCACAATGTGGAAAATAATTGTCAAGCACATTAACTCCCCAAACTATTAAAGGAGCTAACTGGAAGAAGTGACAACAGATTTCCTGTTTATTGCATGCGATTATTAGATAGCTATTCAGACTGGTTCAAAGGGGCCTTTTGATCTCTGAAGCTTAAGGGAAACTCCCCAGGTCAAATTGGGTTGGGTGGAGTGTAATCACATTCAGATAAATACTGACCGCCAATGTTTTCCACTGCCCTACTACCTTTTATACCAGGAAGACACTGGGAGGACACAAAGGCTAGGAAGATCCTCAGTAAGGAATGAAGAAGCCGTAGCTGATGAGATTCATTTCCTAATCTCTGTTTTACAAATGTTTATTACAGCTTACTATAGGCAACACAAATAGTCTGTCTCATCATGCTTACATGACTGTCCCACTGGATTCCCCTTTTCTGACATGGCTAAGTGATCTGTGCCTTGTGAAACTGGATTTAATGGTCCATTTTAATTATTTTAAGACTTTTGGGACTTAAGTCCAGATAACACTTTAAGAGGAAACGCCTGTGTATCCTGGAATCACAACCTTTTACTTCCTTTTTTGTGGTTACAAGGTTCAATAAGCTGCAATAATCATGAGTGTAGTCTTTTATAACACAGTGAAATTCTTGAAAACTCTTGCTATCCTCTGTGTATTATCCTGACAAGTAAATCTATATATTTACAACTGTCAAATTGCTGTCCTGATCCTTTTTTGTAACATTTTGAACCCTTGCAGCCTCTGACACAGTTAAGTCTATTAGGGTTTAGTAATCAGGATTTGTGATGAACATTGGGATGTAATTGGATCTATAATCACATTTCTCAACCGTTATGACCAACAGCGGGTTGTGGACTTGTTCTGAATGGGTCACAATATGTATGGTAAAAACATTTATTTCACTGCTTTTATTTCAACAGATAACTGTGAAAGATTAATTTGGAATAGATTAACTACAATATTTGTATTTGAAGAAAAATGTTGTGGAATTAAATATGGATTTATGCAAAATGGTACTAAAAAGGACATGTCTGTGGTGTACCTGCCATCAGAGGATGATAGCTGGAACACTATTGAGGATTACGTAGTGTGGAAAATGAATGAATGATTTAAAAATGGTCTGAAAGACTAAATTACAGACACTGAAAGTTAATTTGGAAGCAAAATAGCTTCCACAAATGTGTTTTTAAGTGAAAACACACTGGAAAAAAATAATGTTTAGTCAGTTGTTGTTAACTTATGTTTATTCATTATTGGAGTCATGTGCTCTGAATACAGGGTTACAATGGGTGTTTATTTTTTTCTCTTCATTTCTTTTCTTTTCCTTTTTTTTTTTTTAAAAAGAGATAAATGTTATGCACCTGTTTTGTGCATATTATGTTTGCATACTGTGTGTATACATGCCTGATAAACAGATCATTCAAAAAGGAAAAATATATTACATGATGCTCATGCAAAACCACGAGATTAACAGTGAGTTTGAGGTGTTATTGTTTTGTTCAATGGCGACACAAATGTTAATCAGTATCAGTGAATTTATATGGTATATATTTTCACTTTGTTTGGTGTATTTAAAAAAACCCGTAAATAAACAAGAAAAAAAGAAAAGAAAATGTAAACAAACTACCTGGGAGTGACGCATATTGATGACGTCACAGACTGGCTCCAGGGGGCTGCCGTTTGAAAGCAGATTTGTGTAACCGGCTTGTGCCATTCCTCTCACTAAGAGGATTTAGCTTAGAAACTATCTGTTTTCTTACTCCCTGGTTGTAGCCTCATCGTCCTGTATCTGGTTCTGGAGGTGGGATAAGTGGCGCCTGTAAAAATGAGTTCTGGAGCCGGGATTGACTACAGCACCTGGGACCACATCTACGTGTCGGACGATGAGGACGTGACCTGCCCGTTCGTCGACACGCCGAGTTTATACAGAATGAGACACCGGGTCAGACACCTGTGTAGGAGTAGCCGTGAAGTGGAGTCGTGTACGTGGTTAGTTTTATCAGTAGAATCCCTAACAAGAGTGTACGAAGAGAGTTTGACCCAACAGGTGTTCAGGGGTGTCAAACCTAGGGCCCGTGGGCCAAAGCCGACCCGCCAAAGGGCCCAATGCGGCCCGTGGGATGAATTTGGGAAATGCAAGTTGCTTGTAACAGTCGGGTGTTAATATCATTTAAATTAAGGTAGAATACAGAATAATTAGATCTCCAGTGGGTCTAATCAGTAAAGTAATAACATAAATCCTGACAACTTCAAAATTTTCTCTTTGTTTTATTGTGAAAAATTGCTCAAATTAAATCAGATTAGGAAAATGCTTACATTTACAGTGTTTTTACCCCCAACAATACAGATAACCTATGAACATAAAAGCAAGTGTGTTTGTCAAACTACATGGGTTTTATTGTTGAATCAGTGATGCAGAAGATGACAGTGTGTCCACGTTCACTATGGAGCCTCTGATAACCATGAAAAGATGAGAAACTTAATTATGTACATGTATTAATAGGATTAGTGGTTCAAAAGTTATTAAACATGCCAGACCAGTGCATGATTTTAGCCACTGGCTGGTTAAGGTCTTTGAGGGTTAATAGTTCAAGCATTTATTACTGAAAGGCTTTGTCTGACTCCAGATGTTTCATTTGTGTATTACTGAATAGCCTTTGTCTGCACTTGGATAATTCAATGTCCTTTGCACCACTAAAGCAGTCAGATCTCTTTCACATGCTTTTTTTAAGACTCAGGTTTAGAATTGTGGATGTTGAAGGAGCATCAAGGCTCCACAGAAATGTCCTTGAAAAGTCTGTAAGTGAAGGATCCTGGACATCGAACGGTTCTTGTGGTGAAATTTGATGACGTGGCATTACGTAAATGAAGCAGTCCTTCCTTGACTTTCAGAAACATCTGCGATGCGAGAGGAGGGGTAGGCAACACTTTACTCTAACCACACATTAAACATAAAACACAGAGCACTGACATGATATAAAAATGACCTGACAGATTTCTTTATAAAAGAAAAGAAAAAAAAAATGACCGTAGTTCAGAAAGCCTACATCCTGAAAATAAACGTCTATTTTCTTAGTGTTACACTTCGGTCCATCATAACTTCTCTGAGGTTAAAAGCTTACTCTCAAAAATGAACCAGTTGCGTACATTCTCAGTATTTAAATTGGCCTGCATTGTAATGATCAGTGATAAGCTCCTCAGCAGCTCTCTGAAGAAGCAGATTTGGTTTCTTTGAAAATCAACTTGGTGGTCACTGACTGCTTTGGGAAAATGTTCAGAACACTTTCACAACTTTGTGGAATTTGGCAGAAAACTTGGCTTGGTTGAAAAAACTTCTGAAGCATGCATTTCTTGACCGCTACTGTACTTGTTTTGCTTATGAAACACTGCTTTGGAACAAACACACCTTCTACCCAGTGTCTGGGGTCATAATGTTTTTCTAGGATATCCTGAGGTGGATTATGATGGTCTGAGGGCTGTATTTTGACCATGTGTGCACTAGAGGGACACTGGACCTAGATTTGATCACAAACTTTGTACAAAAACTAAAAAATGTAGCAGTTTTTCTGGATGTATTCTGTTCTACTTCCTTTTTTCAACATTGGTTATTGATTTTTATACACCTAGCCTATATTTGAATAACAAAAGTAGAAAGAATTGTGTATGAAAGATAGTGTTCCTGTTTGGTCTTAAAAAGTCTTGAATTTAGAAATCTGCATTTAGTACCTTAAATAGTCTTTAAAAGGTATTCAGTTTGATGTAGTAGGTCTTAAGTTATGTTGCCATAAACTTGTTTGGTATCTTGTGTTTAAATGTGTCTGTTAAATGTCCTAGCTGCTAAGAAAGTAACGGTAGTCGACTCGGTTCCACCTGTTCCAACCCGACAATTTATATTTAAATTAGGAACCAATTATCGCTAACTTTTGTTTGTTTGTTTGTTTTGTTTCGAGCAAAAGGAAAGAATCCAAACAATTAATGAATACAAAGAGCCAATGGCAGAGCAGATACACAAAGTATTTTTTAAATTTATGGAAAAAATAAATAAAATAAAGTAAAATTAAATTTAAAAAAAGAACACTTGTAAACTACATCAGCAATAAAAAAAACAAATTCAATAAGTACTGCTTGAAAAGGAGTGGGAAGAAGTAAACTTCTTCTCACCCCCTCTCTCATTTATACAACTTAAGACATTAAATTAGCTTCTTTAATGATAAAGTTACATCTATTCTAACTTTGCACCCCCTGGTGAGAAGTGACGTGTAACGATGGGAACGAAGGCATTGGAGTAAATAAATACATTTTTTCTAAATTCTCGGAGTCACAGATTTTTGCCAGTATGTCTGTGAAATGGGCATTACATTCTTTTCTAAGTAGTCTTTAAAAGGTCTTAAAAAGTCTTCAATTTAACTTGTAGGAATCCTGGAAAGACAGACCAAAATAGAATAACAGTGTACTTCGGAAGACCATACACAGAAACCCTTGTCAACATTGTTCTGTGTTTAGGTAAAATAATAGATATAAACGCAGGATGCAGTATTTAATTTTAATGACTATAGTTACAGCTGTAGTGGTCAAACTCTCATCGTATGACTTTTTCTGTGAAACTCACATTTACTTTGAATATGAGTGCTACTTTTTGTCTAACTGCTTTACTGATGTCTCCATCATTGATAGCCTCGTTGTTTAACCCCCTCTGCTAAATATTCCAACATTTCAATAAACCCATGCTTTGTCTTTCCCTACCTTTTATGTTTCATGAAAAGCATATCTCTAATTTTACTCTCCCTGACCTGCTGCAACAGTCACGGCTGGAGAAAATGGCAGACTTTCAGCTGAGAGGGGAAGAGCTGGAAACTAACCTCGAAAAGTGCAAGAGACAAGTGGAAGAAGCACAGGGAAGATTTACTGAGTTGGAAAGGGGAGGGAAAGATGAAGAGAGAGACCAAGAAAGGGAGGCTGAGCTGAAGACCGTTCAGGCTGAGGTGAGGAAACTGAAAAAGGATACAAAGAAGTTTGAGGAAATGATACAGGAATACCAGCGAGAAAAAAAGAAACTACCCTGGAATGTGGACACAATCAGCAAAGATGGATTTAGCAAGGTAATGAACAGCATCAAGGTCATGTCACTTTTAAGATTTCCTTGTTAGTGACTTGTCAAATTCCTCTTACCTGCTTTTTTCCCCTTTTTTTTGTAGAGTGTCCTCAATATAAAGTCTGAGACAAAGGAAGAAACACAGGAGGAAAAGGTGGAGAAGCACAAGGCGTTTGTGGAAAAGTATGCTAAGGAAATCAAACACTTTGGTAGGCTCCAGTGCTCTGTTGTCTTTGCCTTCCTCACATTGTTTAGGCCTTTAAAACGCTGTCCCTCCCCACAAACATTCACTTTTCACATGTTGACAAGACTTTAGATTCTAAATAAAAATACAGCAAGAATTTGAGAAATGGGACAAGTGGAGCAGATGAATCCCTATTTGGTGATTTGCATCTCTAATGTTTTGTTTAAAGTTAAAACTCTTAAATAATCTTAGATTCCTAAACAGGTGATTCTGTTAGACAAATTAATGTTAGCTTGTGTAAAGATGCAAGAGATTTCTTTTAAGGTGTAAATTTTCCTACTTGTGGAAACCCCAGTTGTGTGTGTGTTGTGTGTCTTTCTTTTTTTTGTCAGCATTTCTTCACATAGTTTACCAACACAAACAGGGTGTCAACTTTTTATGAGATTGATGCATATTTTATTCTTGCAGCCAAATATTTTAATATTTAGTGCGTGATTGTCACCAGCCCTCCCTGGAAACTAAGCTGTCATTCTTTATTAGATTTTTCTATTGAGTTGTGTATATTTCTATGTTTTCTCCACTTTCCTCTTTGAGGAAGATTTACAGCAACACTTTACTTTCTGAGTGGTGTTTTCTATTGCCAAAACGCAAACATATTATAACTAAGGGGATATCCTGTCTGTGTTTCTGTGTGTGTAGGTATGTTGAATCGCTGGGATGACAGTCAGAAGTATCTGTCAGACAACCCTCATCTGGTGTGTGAAGAGACAGCCAACACCCTCGTCGTCATCTGTATCGACTTGGAGATAGATGAGGTGCTTTGTGTGTGTTTGGACACTTAAAGGGCTCATATTTAGCTAAACCCACTTTTATTAGTCTTTGATTAATTTTTTATTTGTGTATTTGGATCCAAATAGTTCATAAAGTTTGAATTTGAACCCTCCAGGTGTTGCAACGCTATCTTGATGTTCATTCTGGCCAAAATCGAGTGGATTTCTACAAGCTGTTTTAATTCCCGCTTAAGTTTTAAAACTAGTTATGTCACAACATTTGCACATATAAGGTTAAGAAATCTGATGGTTATTTCTCTGAGTACGACATAGTTGTTTCTCAGCAGCAGCGGTTGTAGTAAAAACTGAAAATATGTCCAAACTTTGAGTCATTACCTAAAATGTTCAGTTGTTGGTTGAATGGGACAGAGCAACACAGCCAACAACCTGCAGGGGGCGGGGCCTGAAGAAGCTCAGTTACATTTAAAGGGCCAATGCTCAAAACGACCTTTCTGGTGTCATTGCTCAGAAATAGCTTTGAAGATTGGACCTGTGGAGTTGAATTAATGAAGAATTCAGACCCAAGCAGAGTTCATTCATTCATTCATCTTCTATACCCGCTTTATCCTCACTAGGGTCATGGGGGTCGCATGGAGCCTATCCCAGCT
>JAQQZY010000001.1:29466181-29489235 GCA_030068375.1 Ostorhinchus rueppellii
CATATAGTTAAGTTGAGCCTGCCTTATTTAACTCCAAATCAAGCCTAATTATGAGATTATGAGTAAGAGAGAAAAACCAGGGGATGAGACCTTTTGATGTACATGAAAATGAAAATATATCAGATGAAAGCATAAGAAGGACACACTAATAAATTCTTCACTAACAATTATTTGTACTAACTCATACATTTAACATAAGTGGTGTGTAGGAGTATGTTTTGTGGTGGTTGTTTTTAGATAGTAGCAATTCAATTTGTAATTTGCAAAGGGGGTGTAAGTGACTCTTAGATGCAAAGGGTCACTTACTACATGTAATTCTTTGAAATACACTGCACATAACTTTAGTACAATTTAGCTTCTGATCGTTTTAACTTTCCGTAATATTATGACATATAGCAGTGAAATTGCAGATTGTAACCAACTTGAAAAAAAACAAATCCCTTTGGTGCCTATTCATTTTAGTATTTTTAGTTAAGGGGACGTGAACTCAATAAATATAGCAGTTGATGGTAAAACACCTTAATGCTGGATGACAGCTCTTATTATGAAAAAGATGAGGAAGAGGAAGTCTGTTCAGAGCTACTGAAGAAACGTGGTGCAAAATGATTGACTCTTTATAATAGAATCAATTCCAGTACAATAGAATATATTCCATTATTTCCATATTCTAGAGTTATATTTTCCTTAACCTTTATTTCTACGCAAGAATTTGCACTTGTATCTTTTACAACTATGTATTTATTCTATTCTTTACATTGTAAATCTACCTTGTAAAAAGTACAATAAATGTAAGGAGACCAACATGTGTCAGTCTCTTATATGGGACATTTGAGGTGCAAATTCTGTCATTAAAGAGTTAAAATATCATGTGATTTTACAGTGAACCCATATTACATGCATTACAGCACTATGATAATCCTGCACGTTGACACTGACATATGCAAATTAATTCCAGGCTAGGATTCTTTGGTAGTTTTCACTGACTGAACTTCCCCTATTTTCCCAGTACCATGTGCACCTGTTTGTCAGACTAGTTGTACCTTTGGTGTCAAGACTTTGATGAGCTCGTTGAGAAAACGAAACTTGGCAGCTTCACAGCGGAACCTCTTACCACAGTTGTTCATACATGCCTCGAGAATCTGATGAATACAGAGTGAGAATTCACAGGAAAATAAATATTTTGTCTTAACTCAGCATAAGGATGACAGAAAGTTGTCGCAGCATGTTTGTGGTTCATTTAAATGTCACATGCTCTCTCAGAGGTTTAATAGTGAAACTCAATAGCTCTTTATGAAATCCAACCAACACACCGTGACCTGCTGAATCCTATTTAAATGCAGATTGAACCATGTCACTTGGTTCATGAGTTATATTAGTCACACACATTATTCACAGGATGTCCCCCCACCCCACCCCTTAGTGATAAAACAAAGACATTGTTTCACTTAACGATCAGTCGATAAAGTGATAATTATCATATCCACACATGATAAAGTGATGGAAAAGAGTTTTTGTTCACCCCATGCATTTGACATATATTGCATTGAACTCTGCCAAGTATTTTCCATTCTGCAAATCCACATGTTCCCTTTTACACATGCTGTGTCCATCAAGGTCAAAACTGGATGTTTCAGCAAATTAATGAAAGCCATCCAGGACATGACAAGCTGAAACTGTCAACAATTTAGGCTTGTTATTTTTTTCTACTTAATAATAAACCGTGTTTGTGTCTGTCAGTTGCAGCTACACCTTTTGAAATACAAAGAAGATTTTTCATGATAATATCTGATACGGACTAAAAACTTAAGGGTGTCCATAAACTTTTTTCCACTACTGTATCAACTAACGGCCATCCATGTCTTCACCCCAAAGTAAAAATGCCCAGAAGGAACAAGGTCACTGCCTCGTGTTTCTTTAGTGAATTAACATTTGCCTAGACTGAGTTTCTATCAGTTGTGTTAAAAGCAGAGATAAGAAAAGCAGTGTGGTTACTCACAGTGAGAGCCTGCAGAGCCTCTTTCTCCTGTGGAGACTGGATTTTATGGGCAAGAAGACGAATGGCTACCTGTGGGCTGAAACCAGAAACCACAAATTAAAAACACATCAAATAGCTAAAGAAAAAGAAGCAAAGACCTTGTATTTCTAACAGGAAAGATGCTTGATCGGGATTCACTGGCTGATGGAAAGAAACAAAAAAAGCTCAAAGTTGGCGCTTCAGAAATGTTTTAATTATGCAGACCTGATCTGTGCTGATGTGCATTTCACGTAGTTTGAGAAAATGGCAGTTTTTACTTTTCCAAAACAAGACAATTTCTGCCCTTCATTACATTTTGACATTACACACAGTGGTTGGTTTTGTGAGGATTTTTATATAATTGTATAAATAGTCTGACAGAAAAATAGAACAACATCAAGTTATTATATCACTTCTTTATTTAGCATGCCACTGCCTTTAAAAACAGCCTTCAATGTTGTTTTTGTGACACTTGCATGAGTTGACAGTAACCCAGTTGTATTTCAACATGCACTAAACTGTTGAAATACAACTCTTTGTTCTTTTTTAAAAAAAAAACCTGTTTAGCCTTGAGCCACTTGTCTCCAGTCAGAATCATTTCAATCTAACACAAAAAAATGAATTGGCTGATATTGTAGGTTTCATTCACTTAAAGTTATGGTCACAACCTGCAAACGTAAGACAATATTCATCATCATTTCTTCATAAATTTACCATAAGCGGGTTTTAGCCATAGAGAAATAATACTTGGATCTGCTTAGTGTTAGCTTAGCTCTGCAAAGTTTGTCTCATTGGTCTGATGTTTTATTAAATTATTCGTGACATATGCTGCTCTCAGACTGTTTATTAGCTTATTAGCTTGTATCGGTCCATTGAAGTGCTTGTTTTTTGGATTGTTATGTTTTCTTAAAATTGATTTTGTTAAGCTTTTAGCTAATGTTCTTGCAGTTACGTGAATGTACAGTTTTGTATTCTGTTATAAGCATTGCGCAGTGTTACCATGGCAACACAGATGGAACTGCTCTGCCCCCAATACCAAAGGGTGTCGACTACCTCAACATAGAAAGAATACAATCACCACATTTCTATTACAATCAAATATTTCTATAATTAGGGTCCAAACAATTTGGACCCAAAGCCATCTGAATACAAGTGATGTCCCCAAACACACTTGAAGTGAGCTTTACATATGTGGCACAAAAAATTCAGACTGAAATCCATGCCCATCAGCAGATGTAACTCCATGTGATAATAACTAATAGATAAATACTGATGAAAGACAAATGGAGAAAAGGGAAAAGGAAAAAGGTAAGTTCCTCCACTTTTGCAAGATGGTCTAACAGAAATATCTCAACATGGATATTAGGTAACTCTTTCTCAAAAACCACAAATATGTTCAAGTAACTTCCCAGAGCAACAAGTCTGGACAATGAAACCTGAAGACATTAACACAGTGAAACTGTGTCCCTCTTACCCATCATCCTCTTGGTTGACCAGCTGGTAGAAGCTTTGAATGCAGTCCCATTGATCTTCCTGGTTATTAGGGTCTGTGGCCTGGTCTGGATCAATCACACCATAGAAATAGAGACAAATGGATTAAACACATGCCAATAAATACAATGCCAGAGTTTCATACACAAGTTGGAATGAGGAAAATGAAAGCCAGAGCAGCGCACAAAACAATGAAATCTATTCTCTGTGTCTAACAGTGGTTCTGAATACAGTACGTAAATTATCATTTGGTAGTTCAGATCTAAAAGCTAACTTATTTTCAAGTTTATTTATTATTTTAATCAAAGTATTGTATGTATTGTTAATGCTACAAAATGTACTCGCAGAAGATTATTTTATCTGGATAAAACCCTTGAATATTTGCTTTGATAACTCATCATATTTGCTTCAGTGTTAACGTACTGTGATAGTTTCTATTGCACTCATTCTTGTGATTTGTATCTTTTACTCTTAATAGTACAAACACCGAACTGCTCCTATTTTAGTTTTTTTTTAGTTCCACAAAAACCAAACCTATAATGGCCAATATGCAGTTTCAGATTTAACCATTCATTACTGTCATTTACCCATTTAGTTTATCAGTTATGCATACATTGTAGAACTAATAAATGACAGAGGTTTTTCTTTTTAAACAAAAATCTTAAGCTGGTTTTAGCTTATACCCCCTGAAAAAGAACCACTGGTCTTATGTTCTATAAAAACACATGGAACTACATAGAAAAATAAGTGGTAAACCAGAATGTGTGTTATATGACAATTTAGGCCACTCTTAACATCCTCTCCATCACCTTCATGAAGTAGTCATCTCAAAATTACAATATAATTCTATGTGTTCCTTTATGGTTGTGATGGCAGTATTAATTGAGAATGCAGAAAATAACAAAGAAGAAATTTTATCATATAATGTTTCAGACTCCTCCACAGTTTGTCAAAGCCTCCAACATGTATTTCTACAGCACTTCATCACATCACTATGTAATATCCTATTGTATTTTATTGACGTAGTTCTTTCCATCTCCCCCAAGCATTATAACTTTAAAGCATTAAAATAGGTGGAAATTTTAAGCCCAATATGTCAGTGAAAAGTTATCATCTTATTATCCTTTTATCCAACTGACCTCTTATAAACAATCTAAACAGTAATATGAGTCTGTTTTGTTGAGGGTTTTTTTCATTAAAAGTCAAGATATTAATTGCAAAAGCCCACCTTCCTACTCTTCTCGTATGCATGTATTGTGCACAACTAACGACTACAGGATAAATATAGTCAATGTCTCCTTATTCATAGTTTATAGAAAAATTAAACTAAAATGAAATGAAATAAAATAAAATGGAACAGACCATCATACAGAAAAATAAAATAAAAGTAGTGCCGGTGCGTGCACGAGCGCAATAGTCATAAACACACAGCGGTTGTATTCGGGTCAGGCACGCGCACGGGCTACACAACTTCCTGTTCTAACTTTGTTTATTAAATGAAACTAATCTTTTACGGATAAAATGTACTGCATGTCCAGATTTTAGTAGAAAATAAAGCGTGTTACAGCAGTAAAATGTAACTTAACTTACAACCCAACACGTTCCGAGACGTTTCTAGAACAGTTTAGATGAAGGCGGTACGTGTGCGGATTCAGACAACGAGTAAATATAGAAAACAAACAAATAAACAAACGAGCAGCTGAATTATGCATAAATACTCACTTAGCAGGGACTCGAAGGTTTGCTGGATGTCACCGGTCGCCATTACCGTTTCGTCCCGGGCTGGTTGTGTAGAGTTGATCTGTGAGAGGTGACAAACCGCTGCTGCTGACATGTGACACACACGCCTAGTCACTCCTGACACACAACAACCAATTAGTGACACGCGCGCGCCCACACACACACACACACACACACACACACACACACACACACACACACACACACACACATATATACATACACATTCACACAGGGTACAACAAACTCAACACACACGACTCACTCACTTAAAAAAAAAAAAAAAAAAAAAACCTTCACAAACACTGACGCTGTTTTTTTTTTCTTAGAATTTTTCTGCCTCAGATTAAATGCAAAAAAAAAAAAAAAGGTTAGTTGATGTTATTCAGTGTATATGATTGTTATTACATATATACATTGTTTAATGTTCATTTATCCAGTTGATTTCCAAATGTTCCAGTATAAAGAACTAGTAAAGCGAATGTATTGCAATGTGCAGACACTGTTTTGCAGTAGATCTTGTAGCTCTGACACAGTCATATTGAGGAAAACCACTTCTCTCATTGATTCTCACTGTTTCACATTTTGATCCAAGAATAATTAAGCAGAAAGGGTTTTTTTTGTAAGGCTTGTAATCATAAATATACTGTATAGTATATTTCATCAATTGTCAACAAATCAGAATATAAAAAATACCTTCATATATACCTGAGCAATACACTAGATAACAGAATAGAACAGAACAGAATTTACCATTACACAGATATGTTCAACAAACTTAGGGTGTATAGATACTTTTGTAAATGCACATAAAGTTCTTCTCTTGAGGCACAAGGCTTCTGAGTCAGAACTTTATGTAACTTAATGAAATTTAGTGTAAAACCAAAACAAAGCAAATGCATTGGTAAAAAGTGTCATTGTCTGTTAACTGGTTTTTCTACAGTTTTGTGAATTTCAGAGATGAACTAGAAAAGCACTCGGAGAGCGCAGACCTCCGCCAAGGTAGTGTTTGTACTTTCCTCCATTAGATGGCGCTGAATGACTCAGTGCCGTCATGCCCTATCTGTGATAGTGATATGTTAAAGAAACCTTTAAAAAAAATTCCTGGATCCAGATGGTGATCCAGATCACCACCAAAATATAATCACTTGTTCCTCGTCCCATTTCTTACAATTCCTAAAAATTTCATCCAAATCTGTTCAGAACTTTTCAAGTTATTTTAAACACACACAAACAGATAAACGCCGGCAAAAACATAACCTCCTTGGCAGAGGCAAAAATCACCAGTGAAAATAAAACAACCTCCCTCGAGGTTCGTGCTAAATTGTGGTTTCACTTGTGAATTTTGAAGTTGCAATGCTTGTCACTATGTTTTACTGTGAAACCCTCAATAAATGTGTGAATGTATGTAGAAATGTTTGAATTTCAGCAGTTTCAGACATTCATGACCTACACTTCACATCCACGTACCTTATTGTTATTTTAATATTCGACATTTAAGAAAATTGTATTTCTCAGATCTGTATTTTCCTCCTTTTGATCTAAAACTACTAATTATGTATTTTACACTCACTGTAGAATACATTCAGATTGTTAATTGTTTTCAAGTACATTTTATTTCTATATTATCAGGTTTATGTAAAGTTCAGACTCACAGAAGCCACAAGCCTCTGATGGAGAACTAAATGTTCATTAATAAGATACATTTAATATCTCCATGAGGACATTGTTTTGTCATTATTAAAAGTCTGACAGCAAACTTAGAAAAAGTCTTAGGAATATAAAAATATGTACATACATCTATCATCTTAACCAGGCATGTTAGCTGATGTTTGATAAAATACAATATACATACTCATCTGTACCATTGATGTTTCCTCTGTTTGTATGTGTCAGCATTAGGGAAAAAATCCATGATTTATAGGAATCAATCTGGACTGGAAAACTTGATCTTGTGACATAAACTACATCTGTGAGTGAAGCTGGTAAAACTAATTAAGCGGAGAAAAAGAACATCTGCATTAACATAGCAAAGGTACTTCCCCACTCGGCCTGCAGGGTGTCACATGGGCCTTCATCACAGGCACAGCAGTGAAAAAAGAAACACTAATATACAGTAAACAGTCACGTACAAAATATTTAATCTTCAATAAAGTATTTATCATGTTTCAAGTATTATTTAGATGTCATTCACGGTACATCTGAGGCGTGCAGTTCACTGGTCAGCGAGTATGAGGTTATGTTTTTAACTCATTTCCTCGGGTCTATCTGATGGTTAGGGATCAGTCTGGGGGAGTCTGTGGAAGCAGTAGAAGTCTCTGGAAACGATGGCTGACCTCTGCACGCCCTAAAGACACCATCATCTCCACCACGCTGGGACCTTGCTGGAAATAAAAGGGGAACAAAGGAGTCTGAATTGACACAATCACTACAGATCTAAAAACAATAGACAGACAGACAGAGTAATCAGCATCCACTTCCTCTTTCTCTGCATGTGGCTGACTGTGGGATCTCTAGGCTTCAACATGGTTACATTTCACTCTAAAATGTGTTTTAGTATTTAGCTTACTCATACTGTATGTGGAAATGAGGAATATGTCATTTTCAGTTCTGCAAGCAGACAGAAGGTTTTTTGTCTTTTTATGCATTTCAAGCACTTACATGGCAGAATCGCTTTGACACTATAGCAGTTGTTTCCTTTATTTTTTTAAAATACATTTTTCAACAGGAACATAACTAATCATGGCATGGACCAGTCATGTGAGGTAGGAAGTCCCATTAGCTCTGATTGCTATCCAAGTGATTCTTTCACAAATTAGATTTTGGCGCTCTAAAATACTGTAAAATAAACTCAGCAACTCAATTGTGGAGAACAAAGCCATTTCCATGCTTATATTGACAAAAGTTCTCATAACATCGACAATGGGACATAAAGCTTCAATGAGCTCTTTCCACTGGATGTGTTCTGTGGCGGCAGGTTGTGCTTCTCACCACAACATGTTAATGCCAGTAGGAAAATCAGACACGGATATAAATCAGTGACTGGGACAACGTTCAGAATGCAGAATTCAGACAACAACACTCAATACACAACTGACACAGAACTGAGAGGTCACATGACACACTGCTGCGTTTAACATGTAGCTCCGCCCACCTTCTCCAGCTTCAATCTCTCTGACTGCGCAAAGCAAGAAACACCATACAACATATAGAGCCTTTAGAACAATAATTCCTATTCAATACACTATACTATTACTAATTTGTCATTTCTTCCATCAATTGCCAAAAATACTGTGGTAGCAAAATGCACAGAACAATGCACTGAAGTACGTGCCATATAAACAACAAGAGGCTTATGAGTTCATAGTACAAATGCTAACATTTGATTTGCTCTGTGGTAACTGATATTTCTTGACACAGTACTGTGGCAGTAGCCGTTGCCTTATTTTAAATATAGATGCCTATTATAGTGATAATATACCGTGTGGCCCTGATGAAAACTGTTTTCATTCCACTATCATTTAAGAATGTTGTAGCCTCTGTGCACTCCCAAAGACACCTAGCTCATGTTCAGTCCTCACAGTGTAAATATGTGGAAAGATAAACTGCAAAATAACCTGACCATGTTCAAGTACAAGTAGAACAGCCAGTCAACATATTATCTCTGTTAGACCAACTTCCTGCTTGAAACTGTGTGGTGAATGTTCTGTTTGTCATAAAATGTGCGTCATGTACCTGAAGCCCACTGATAGCCAGGCGTAATAGCTTCATCACATCTCTGTACTTGGTGGCTTTGGTTTGTTTCGCCAGAGTCTTCAGATCTTTACTGAGTTGTTCCATGGCCAGTTCCTCGCCTTGCTTCTCTATTAACCTAAACATGCAGAATGTTTCAGATTCCTGCTACATGGTCTACAAGATCTGAGGTGAAATTAAAGCTGCAGCCAATGACATAACTTCATACTTCAACACTAAAGAGGCAATGTGCTGGGCTTCTTCACTGAGTGCTGCCACCTGCTGGTTGGAGAAGGACGGACGCACCCACAGGTAGGAGTAAACTGGGCTCATGAGCTCCATCAGAGACGATATGTGACCCTGTAGAGGAGGGAAAAGTACCACTTGAGTAAAGGAGAGTCGAGTAGAGAAAGAGTAAATTTCTAAACACATGATCACTGGCTTCTGAATGACACTTGAGAGGGGTCTGTATGAAGCACATCTCCTTAATCACTGTATTTGTGATATGTGGAATGTATAATGGACTTTGGTTGACTGGACCAGCAGCAGAAACAGTATTTCAAATTTCAACATAATATATTTGTTAATTACGTTTACATCCACATCTGTCTCTTAGGATAAAAAACAAGATAATAATTAAATAAAAACACATTTATGGCGCCGAAATGTAGTGATATTTCTGTCAGTGAATAAAAACAAGATGAAAATGTGAAGGAGTGATGATTTGGGAAGAGATCTTTCATTAATTAACATGAATCCTATTTGCACAGGACTAGTACATACTGACTGAAAATGAACCCTCTGTGTTTCACGTGGTGTATTTGCATAGTGATAAGCTAAGTCTGTTTTTTACATGAATTTACAGATATTATTCTTCAGTTACAAATAGCTGCTAAAAAATAGAAAAATATTAATTGCTGGCATTCTCATGTATGTCCTTCTCGTCATCTTTTGAAATCTCACTTTCTGAGTGGTTCAAATTTGCTCTTGTAGAGAATACCCATACAATATCCTTACATAAGCCTCCTAAACACTGTGAAAACCCTGTTTTATCATCACGAGCACAGAGCCTCCATAATTCTATGAATAAACATGTAGAGGAAACAAAAATGTTGCCAATGAGTACAAATCACAGTCTTGTCTATTCGCGTGAGACTAATATTAACTCAGGGCCTCTGTGTTTGCTGAAATGAAATAGCTTATTTGCGGGGGAATTCGTTGTGTATGAACAGGATGATTCACTTGCATACAGGGATTATGTCTGAGAGGAAAAGAGTAACAGATATGAGATTAAATGTCACATATGAGGTCAAGGAAAGTAATTCTTTAGTATACCATGCATGCCCTTGAGGGAACATCTACAGGTGAGACATCTTGGTAAGTGGATAGACACTTATACACCTGACCCTTTACACAATTTAAAATAAAAATGTATTATTGATGCTACAGCACAAACACTGACATGGCAGATTAATTTCTAAACACAGGTCATACTCATTCTACACAAATTGACCTGTTTTTCCCTTTTTCATGGCAGTGACTTTTCCCCAAACATCACCAATAAAAAGGGAAGAAAAAGTTTTTATAAACCAGTGTTTCCCAACCACGATGCCGTGACACAAAAGTGCGCCATGGGAGATTATCCAATTTCACCTGATTGGTACTCTAAGTGAGCGGCGTGATATGATAAATACATACACCTGCACACCAATGATCCACTTTAAAACAGTGAAAGTGAACTGACCCCAATGCGGTGTGTTCTGTTGATAAAGATCCCCCATACACACACTAGAGATGCGTGGATCAATGTGTTACGCCTCGGGTTGGGTGGATGGGATATGCCTCTATGACAGACCTCAATCCATAAACCAAGGGGTCCGTCTGAGGGGTTGCTGACAGACCCCTCTCCGCTCTCTTGTTCCAAATGCTCCACAACAATCTTGCCCCCACATCCCCAATGTCCTTTCATCCCCCCTGGAGAGTGTCTGGTGACTGCTGCCAAGGAGTTCCTCATTCTGGCAAATAAAACAATTTCTGTCTTGTTCTCTTTCTCCACAACGTATCAATGCGAGGTGGACTTTTCAAGTATGATTAAAGATGAAAAAGAGAGACATGCAGAACTGCTGAGGAAGATCTTCAAGTGTGTTTCTACAATTACTGCAAGAATATCAGCTTTGTGTTCAACTATACGGGCCCAGGTTTCACATTGAGTAAATTGAGACTATATTTGCAATATATTTCAATAAATATACTTTTTGTGACATTTTTATTTGGCAGTGTGCCTTATGATTTTTCTACTATAAAATATGTGTCGTGGCTCAAAACCATTGGGAAACACCATTATAAACCATCCGTGCTTCTCTTTATGCCTTTAGCATTCAAAACATTGGAATGGTCAAACTGTGATCCCATGGTATGACAGTATGACCATCATAGTATTGCTTACCTTTCTAAGGTGCAGCACCCGTCTGATATAATCCTCATGCAGGACTTCTTTATCCTGCATCTGTTCTGTGTAAATTGTCTGGATTTGTCCCTGCAGGTCCCTAATCAGCAGATTGCACTCATACTCATCCTCAATCCGCCGCTGTAGGTGAATTCTGAAACAGTCACAGATCATTGACATTAACTACGGCCTACCTGGGTATGAGCTCACTGTACGTACTACTAATAACAACACTAACAATACAAATGTGATTCACCTATTAAACTCTGGGAGTTTGTCCAGGTCTAGTAAGGCAGAGTGTGTTGTGATCTTTGAGGGATTGAACTCAGAGATCAGTTCATCGATCCTCCGACCCACCCGATTGGCTGCGACAACAGATAACAGATTTGTAATGAATGATTCTTAATTATAATGACACATAATGATACTTAATAATACTTATACTGAGAACATGATATTTCAAGAAAAAAAGTCACAACATTACAAGAATGAAGTTGCAATTTTCTGTCTATGAAATTTCTTAAATCAAACTAAAAAATTAATAAATCATATTGTGTTGATGTAAACCTGTGAAACTTTATTCATCAAACAGAAACAGCAGCTGCTGAGTTTGGGTCAGCTTGGAATTTTGACAACTCTCACAACTTGAAGGCTATTTACTCAGAATTTTGACGTTTGTCTCATATCATTACAACTTTTAATTACAATATTACACATCATTCTTTTCACACTTATCAATTTTGGCACTGACTGATGGAGAAATGTGGTACAGAATGCAAGGATCACAACAGCATAGAAAGTACCACATCTAGAACCTGTGGATCCCTACAGGTCAATGTGCTAGTTTCTTTTTAATATCCAGGCTTACAGGACAGATTTTGTTGAAAGATTTGCTTACTTTACCCTCACTGTGGATTTAGTACTGTAAAACTGTGTGTTTCAGTTTATTTTGAACATATATTGGCTGCCACCCAGAATCCAATCTGATGCAAAAATCACCATCTTTACTGTTTGTATTTTACAACATTTCCATAATTTGCATGAGACTTTGTATTCTTTCACATGGAATGAATTTGCAGGGACTGCTGTATTTCCTTGTAATATGTCAGTAATAGTGAGCCTTATTGTTATTTCAGATTATTGACATTAACTACGACTCCTTCCTATTCATTCTTCAAGCTTATTTAAAAAGTTTTCTACATGATACTTAATACATTGCATTACTTGGAATACATTTAACTAATTCATCTTCATTGGAATTCTTCACTTACTGTTGAATCCAGATCCACAGTTGGTGGTGATGTCAAGCAAAGCCTCAGCTAGGACCCCGTCCCTCTGGAACCTTTCAATGAATATGTCCCCCTGCCTCTTGGACAGTTTGCTGCCATCTTTGTTCATGAGAAGTGGCAGATGTCCAAAGGTTGGTGGCTGCCACCCAAGAGCGCGGTACATGAGGAGGTGTTTGGAGGTGGAGATGAGCCATTCAGAGCCTCGCAGGACATGGCTGATCTTCATGTAATGATCGTCAACTATATTAGCGAGGTGATAGGTTGGAAAACCGTCTGCTTTTATTATAACAGGATCCCCCTCCACCTAGAAGGACAGGTAGAAGTGTGAGAAGCAGGAGTCAGGACAGAATAAGACAATTAGACTATATTCAGACTGCAGCTAAAAGTGGTTCAAATCTGATCAATCACTCATATGTGCATTCATTAGTACACTTATTTTACAATGACTTTCAAGCATCTCCATCTTGAATATTGTGTAACTTTTTTTTTATCTCTGTCTTTCTCTTTTTCTTTACATTACCTTTCATGTCTCCTGATTTTGATTTGGTCATCAAAATATTTTGCAAACAGTTGTTTTACCAATAAAGTTGCACATTTTGGCTCCAGTACATCATGGAGCCACAATTTAGAAAGAGATGGTTAACAGTCATGACCTGAGCCATGTCAAAAGTTGTGAATACAAAGTGATGAAACACAGTTTACCTCCACAATTCAGTGGCAAATGGTTCAGTCAGTTATTAAAAATTAACAGTTAAAGGTTAACTTGCTTATATTAACCCTGTGGTGAAATTCATTTTCTACATTTTACCCATTCTGATACACTCACACAGTACCTAGCATTAGCATTAGCATATTTAGATCACTGAGCTTCCATTGATGACAAGGACCAACTCTAGCTCTTCATCGGCAGTAGTCATGGGCAACGACAGGAGAAATACTATTATCACAAACTATTTCCAACATGTAAAATATGTTTTGGAAGAAATACTTCCTTTAAAAAATGAGCCATTAAGATGGTTTGAATGCTGTGAAAAAGCCTAGGGTTATAGTAGTGACCTAAGTAAACAGTAGTCCAACCTGGGCCACCTCATGACGATTCCATCCAAAGATTATATCCTGAAAAGGCTCAACCCCTTCTTCTAGCCGAAATCTGATCACATGCGTCAAGCCCTGAGCCAGCTTCTCCTGAACCTGGTCTGCCTGAAGGTGACGGCACCTATTGTCATACCTGCATAGAAGGAGAAGCACAGAACATCACTCTGAGAGAACTCTGTCCAAGAGATGACAAAGTTTGCTGGTGTTTTTTTTTTTTTTAGATCAGTAAGAAAATGTGTATTTATTTTACACAGTCACCTTGGAGTCTGTCCAGCTCTTAAAGCCTCTTTTTTCAGCAGTTCAAGTCTTCGCTGGCTGCAGAAACAGTAATATGCGTGACCACTCTCAATGAGCTGCTGTGCTGTTGAAGTGTACAGGTCTAGTCTGTGGGACTGAAGGTATGGACCCACAGGCCCCCCACGCTGAGGACTCTCATCAGGAGGAATACCTGCAGGCACAGAATCCACAAGATATGTTAAAATAAATGTACACTAGTATATAAGTGTTTAATTCAGTTCATTTTGAACAAACAGAAAACACATACAAGTATACAAGTGGGTTACCACAGGGAGGTCATTCTGTTGCAAAAATCATTGTCTTCATGATTGTATTTTCCATCATTGTCCTGATTTGGATGCGACTTTGTATTCTTTAACACAGCATGGATCATAGGGGCTGTTGTATTTCTTGTTATATGTCATTCAAAGTGAAACGTTCATTTTCTGTGCACTGTTATGATTACAAACACTTGCTTGCACTGTTTAAAAAGATTGTTTGTCTATTTATCAGTGTTCTAACCACATTCATATTTTAGGCCTATATATTTTGTTTGCAGCTCCAGTTGACCAGTATTTTTTACTGAGAATATATTTCATATTTGTTACATGATGGGAATTTTGTACCAAGGTTTAAATAAAATAAGAAAAATAATCAAATACAAGTCAGACGTTTATATCTGTCAAATGTGTGCTTGTTAAAATTAGCCTTTCCATATGGTAATTTAATAGAAACTATTTACTCATTGAACTTACAGTGTGAAATAGTATGATAACTATATGAGATGTTGGTCATATTACACAGTCCACTGATCTGCACTGGATCCTACCTGCCCATGTCAGCATATCCTCTATAGACTGTGCAGCTCCTGGTACCAGTCTGCTCTGATCAGTGTCCTCCAATCGCAGGATGAATGAGCCCCCATACTTCTTTGCAAAAATATAATTGTAGAGAGCAGTACGTAAACCACCGAGGTGTAGGAAACCTGCATGACAGATATAGTGTGGGCACAGTCAAATACAACACAGAGCAATGTTTAAAAGAGGCTTGTTTATGTAAAGCAATAATGAATGCTTTTCCCATTTACAAATTAACACTAGGCTCTTTCGCTCCCTTACCCTGTTTCAACAGCATCTCGATGATATGTAAAGTGCTTTACAAGTGGTTATTTTTGGCAATCACAGTAGTAAAAGGTGTGAGGGGTGGTATTCAAATTCAATCTGCAATCTCACAAAACTAGAAATGACCAAATATCACACACTGGACAGTCACATTAAATCTGCAGATGCAACTCTCAGCAGAAATAAAAAAGGAAGCAGGAGGAGAGATTACTCATTATATAATCAACTCTAGAAAAACTTGGCATTTAATGCTTACTTGATTCGATTAAGTAGGCTAAGTTTCAAGATTTACCAGCCCAATGTGCGATTTTACTTTCTCTGGGCAAGTGGGCAAAATGTATTATTGGGCCCTGATATGACAATGAAGAGGCTAAATGGAATTCAGCATCGTTAATATGATTTGCATCTGACTTAATCCATCATCAATTACAGGTGGATAAATATTTAGGCAACAAACAAGAATAATTATTACCATTTAAAAACGTAAATGTCAAAGGACTAAAAAGGTAATGTTATAATGCATATTATGTATGAGATCATCAGATTAATAAATTTAAAATTACATGACCAGGAGCAAAAGATTGTACATAGGAGATTATAACAATAAAAATCCTATGATTATCATGGTATTATTATGCTATAAATAAATAAATAAATAAAACATGCCACCAAACTGCAACAGTAAACTAGCAGAATTAGCCTTAATTGTAAATACTAACAAAAAAAGGGAACACTTATGAATCATAAATTGCTGACAAAAAATATTAAAGTAACAGTCAAATGAACCATATATAGTCACAGAATAATAAAAACGTGGGTTTTCAGAGGACTTAAGTGGTGTCTATGGAATTAAGTTAACTTTTATTAACCTTTTGACTTGTTTTCCAAGATGGCAACTACGACTACTTGCTAATAATAGTCAAATATCAACCATTACAGCTGGAAAAAGTTACTGTTTTTGTTGTTTTGGTTTGTTTTTTTATTCTTTTTTCGCATTAATGTAGCTTAGATGATGCCCAAAATGTCTTGGACGCTGCAAACAAACGTCATAGGGGTACAGAAAAACTGGCAAAAATGGGTAGACTTGTGTAATTAAGTAGGATCTGTGTGACAGTAAATGCTTAATAAGTATTAATGTTCTATGGGAACAATATAGCCTCTGTCATTGATGATTGATGACAATGATAAGATGGATCTACTGTAATAGATGATTTTAACCATCAGAAGATTATTATATATAACAGGTGCGTTTGATTTGTTTATCTTTGGGGCAGTGCTGTAGGAAAGGCAGCTGGCCACACAGTTCTAACAGGACATTGTTGTACATGTTGTTTTGTTGAAGTCCTTACCTGTGGGACTGGGTGCAAACCGGACCCTCACCTCCTCCCCATGAACCGTGGAGCACCATCTTCTACCGGTGTCCAGCTCAACGGTGACCCTTTGCGGACACTGAAAGTGCTTCGGTGCCGAAAAGAAATTCAGATGGCATCGCTGGCAAACTCTCAACCACGCTGACATGATGAAAAAATAACAAGAAGAAACACGTTGAGTCGGTCACACCGGTGACATTAAGGACATCTTGTCAAGTGTCTCCTCCACCAGCTAAGCTAAACTAAGCTAAGCTAAGTAGCAGTTACTTCAGGAACTGTCGGACGTGACAAAAGACAGCAAGACATTTAAAACAAGGCTAAATAACTCCTTGATCTTTGCATAAATGTTGAGCCAAATGTGTTTCTATCAAAGAAATCCATGGCGATTTTCTTCTTCGTTGAAATACAGGCGGAAGGTGACTTTAATCGGCCTCTGAGGATACACTGACACCTAGTGGAGCCGTGACGTCAGCGTTTCTCTAAAGCGCCTCAAGATGGCGGCGTTGGTTCGTCATTCAGCATTTAGACGTTTTTGTTTTCTTGAATGGAGGTAGTTATTTGAGGTCTTGAAAATATTTATCGTTCACAAAGATGAAGTAAAAAATGTAAAATTTGACAATACGTAATGAAATTTACTGTCATTTGCAGTTTCCCAGACTGGAATTAACTCTGGCATAATTTTACATTAATTAAAAACGCAAAGAAAGAAAGAAAGAAAGAAAGAAAGAAAGAAAGAAAGAAAGAAAGAAAGAAAACAGCAGAAACTTAAAATACACTAGTTTTCTAAATAAATAAATATAAAACCACATAATAAATAAGATAACTAAAATTATCAACAACATTATCTCTATGTATTACATAAAATAATAAATATTGTGATATGTGTTCTATGTTAAAGACTCAGTTTACAACTTTCATTATTTTCCTTCCTGCCAGTAGTTATCAGGCTATTAAATATGCTGGAAAATGTAAGTGCATTTTCACTTCATTTTGCTACAGGGCCTTATAATAATAGTTTTATACATCTATATAGATGATTTTGTGTAATGAACATCTCCTGTCTCATACATAGTTATACACATATAATACATTCTTTTAATTACAACTGCATATTTATATATATATATATATATTCTTGTTCCATTATTTACGACGACATTATTTGTTCTTATAAAGTGACCTGCAAAAAGGATCAATAATGTATCTATCTATCTATCTATCTATTAAACACAAAAATATTTTTAAAAAATGTTTTGCACTATTGCAGAATACAGTATTACAAGATTATTATTATTAATTTTATTAATTATTAATAAAAGCTTTAAAGGTTTTTTTAAATTTATTATTTAATTATCACTGTCATGATTGAAATTTACCAAAAGTGTCATCATTGACAAAATTAAAATTAAAAGGGAAACCTGTACTTCTCCCATTTCTATTGTTTTTATGTTGTCTTAATGTTGTTTTATATTTGAAGTTGTTTTGTCTTTTACATCTTGTTTTAATAATGTTGCATCTTGCTTTATCTTCTCACAAAAAATATATTTTACATGAAAATATAATTTAGGCAGGTTGTAATTGAGTGTGTGCATATTTTTTGTCTTTTTACCAAGTTTTCATATTTTTCAACCTTTAGTCTTCTTGCATCTGTCATATAAATTTTGTGGTGGGGAGGGGGGGTTCTGTCCTTTATGTTGTTTTTTTTTTGTTTTTTTTTTACCTTGTTACAGTTGTTGTAAATAATATGAACTAGTGGATACACAAATGGTTTTGTTTTCTAAATTACGGTTCAACCATTAAGGTAGGAGCAGGGCATTTTCATGCAAAATAAAAATAACTGATAATTTACTTTAAGTTACTTTAAATTATAACTTGTTTGATTTGTTTTGATTTTATTTTATTTTTTATTTTTTTTTTATGCTTTTATTAATTTTTATTGTGTTTTTAGTGTTCTATACAGGACTTTGGTCCACTGTGGTTGTTCTTAAGTGCTTTAGAAATGAAATTGGATTAGAAATGTATTGAACATGAATCAGTTTTAAAAATGTAAGGAGATATTTGTGTTCAAATATAGGAAGTTAAAGCACAAAGTTGTCAGAAAAAGTACTCAAGCAAAGAAGAGATACATGAAAACTCTACTGAAGTCCATAAATAAAATACTAGTGCTGCTTTACCAACCATCCTTCACAGGCTTATAGGATAATGAACATGTCCAACACATGTGACTACAGGAGTGGCCAAATCCAGGAGGAGGTTGAGTCCAGGGAACTGTCACATGATGCTCAGAGCTGATGAGGAATCCACGAAGGAAAACATAACCAAAAACATAACCAAATCTGCAATAACAACTTATTTACACATATGTCCATGATCGCATGTTTGATATGTTTTCCATCACATAGGTTATACATTTGTGACTTACTTCTACATACTGTATATTGCCCTTATTTCATGCAATTTAACTTTGTACTGAATGAATCATATCTTCCAGTGATAAAGAAACTGGTTTAACTGGATCTGTGTGTTATGGTTTGTGTGCACAGGTGAATAGAGATTTATGCAGAATCAACGCTGAAGTTCATGATTAGCACTTTAGTGTGAACGTTTCAAACGGAAAATTTTCACCATTTCCTGACAAATGAGATTTCCCACACACAAACCACTTTCATAAGCCTCAGATATGATAACATCTTCTTTGGAATGGTGTTTGCATTCACTGTAAATACAAAAAATGTGAGTTTTCATGCACCGCATTCTAAAACTTGCTTGACCAGTCCCTCCATGATTGGCTGGGTCACATATTCTTATTGTGGCTCAGTCTGTTTATGGTATACAAAGACAGAAGTGCTGATTACAAATAATGGGTGTAACCACACTGAACCTGACTTAGAATACGCATTGATTTTGTATGTCTGGCTTTTCATGTTGTGGTTCACCTTTACACATAGAAATGCTGAACGTTTGTTACACATAAGTGCTTGATGTGCTCCATCCACGCCTTAAGGAGACGACCTGTTCCGCCTCTTTGTGCCGTGAGGAGCCACCATCCCTGTGTCCTTGTCATTAGACAACACACCCTGTGGAGGTAACTACTGGTACACCTGAGTATCAGCTGTCACTGGAGAGACACAAGAGAAAGTTATACACCAGCGCTTACAGCATTCAAGAAGTCCAGCTCCACTTGGTAAGACCTCCAGCTTTGATTTCATTTTCCTGTGACATTTTTATTTCCAAACACGTTTACAGATTCCACTCTATTAATACATCACATGAATCAATCTATTCTAACAGAAAGACAAAAGAAAGCATTAACTGCCTACATATGACAGTGAGGTTCAGACGACAAGTGTTAAATATTTGTCTTTATTTTCATTTGGGTGGCATAACCAGGCTGTATTTGTTATGCGAGAGTGTACCTGTGGCGACAACCTGTTGGTTGGGGATTTGAGCAGTGGGAATAACAAGTTCTGCCTCATTATATGTGTGCAGTGCCTTAAGAAGACACCTTTTTCTGGCACTTATATTTCACTAAAGCTGACCTGTAAAATGGCTTATGACAAAGACTGGCAGATAGATTACAGGAAACACAGTGAGTGGAAATCAGTGGATGTTAACCATGGCCACTTAGAACACTAATGGAGGATATATTAAGATATTTAACCTAAACTAGAAAAAAGAACATGAAGAAATTGTGTCTAGCAAAATCGATGCAATGTTTTTCTACAGAGTTTTCATTAGAGACATAAAGTTAAGAAAATGTATAAGTAAGAGAATATATTTAACTTTACATGTATTTCAGTGATTTTTAACCAGAAACAAGCAAAGACAGTGGTTTGCATCATATCCCAGTAGAAAAACATTGTTTTGCTTATTTCAATACATTACAACATTTCAATATAACAATATTAAATCCAACTTAAAGGTTTGATATGAAACATTTGTGCATGCTGTGCACCCATATAAAGAATGTGTTGTAGCTCATTATTTTTTAACATTGATTGGTTATAATAAATAATGATTCATTTGTTTATATAGACTTTTTGATTAAAGCACTTCGCAACACAACAATAAAAAGTTAAGTTTTAGATGTTGTTGTTGTAAGGGGAGAGGAGTATTTGTATATTTAGCCTCGCGCTTCAGACTGATAGGAGAAATGTTCAGTTTGAAATTATGCAGTTATGAAATTATGTACAATGTCGCATTAAGGAAATTATTAAATCATGTTGTGGCAAAACTGGAATGAAAGAATTAATCTGTTGGCTCAGTAGCAACACAGATATTATCAAATACAAACAGCAGGCACATTCACAGTGCTGCATTTGTGTCAGCTGGGAATTTCAACAACTTAATATAATACTAATCCTGTATTAAAAAATAAAACTTTTTCCTCTATAATTATGATTATAGTCTTGAAGCATCAAAACTGTATTCTTATAGCATGTTTGAATTTCAACATAAAATGAAAATACTCAATAAAGATACAGGATTACACAATTAAAACTATTTATATGTGTATTTTAATAGATTTAGTTTTGTTATAAGTATATAAAACAGTAAATTGGATTAATTATAGAGCTATTCATCTTCAGTTGGAAGGATGTTTATATTTTTAGTTTCCTAGACCCTTCCCATTCTCATTTTTCACTTTTTCTTACATAATATGGATTAAAAAAAACTTGAAAATCCATCGTAGGTCTGTACAGTATGTGTTACGTATGCTATATGGTGACTAGCTTCACTGTAAAAACATTTCACCCTTTGCGTCGCTTTGAGAATTGCATATTAGACACAAAGAATCTGAACAGTGTTTGTCTTTCACCACCAGAGTTACAAATGAATAGAGCTAGAATAATCCTGAGCAAACACTTACACTTACACTTGCTATTTATTTTATCGCAAGCGTGTGTGTGTTGCAACATCTGACTGTAAAGGGAGGGATTCATTAGGGGAAAGTGTTGTGATGCAACATGGGAGTGATTGTGTGTTGTATTATCGATCACATTTATGTATTTATAATGTCTCATAAAACCTTGAATTTGGCTCCAATGGAAGCAGCATTTTCTTTAAATGTATTTTCACATGAACTGGGATTTTAAAGAATGTGTCTATTGTGAAAATATGGTTACAAATCCATAATTATTCACCCTGTGAAAACAATTTCTCAAGAACACCTTGAGGGAATTTCTTAAAATCTGGCAGAAAACTTAAATTCAGGAATGAACTAATTCGTTTCTGGTGGTTATAGGTCAAGGTCACAGAGAAACCACCAAAAAACATATCTATGCAAAAACAAGTTGTTGTCTGTTATTGAAAACCACGTTTCACTGTAAAACCAGTCTGTAATTGTAGACATAAATTTTTCTCGCAAAAATAACTTCCTCGTGTCAGGGCATCAAATATGTCAACAACTTCTGTGTCATAAAAAATGCACTTGCAGCAGTAATGCTTGGTAGTTTCCTTTTTTCCTTATTTTTGCAAGGTAAATTCACTTCATTATTATTATTATATTATTTTTCTAACAATATTCACTTGTGCAAACAATCATGGGAATTTTTTAGCCTTTACCGTTTGCCCATGCTAAGAGACACAGCACTTAGCATTAGCAACACAGCACATTAGCACCAATGAGCTGGGAACCCTAAGGACCTCCATGCAGTGCAAAGAGAACACATATACTCAACATGCACAGGCCTGGTCTGATAGGAAGTCAAACACCAAACCCAACTGTGAGGATAAAGTACCAAAAACTATGCCAGTGCACCACCCAATTGCAGCAACTGCAACTGCATCATAGGGCAAAAATCCCACAATTACCTTTCAGCAAATTGTAAATCAAGCGGTCTGTGATGACACACACTTTTGTATTCACTGCATTTACTCCTTAGTTATGTTTTCAAACTGTAGAAATCTGATTTTGTCCAATCACATGCATTTTCACACAATTTGGGGGTTAAATATTTGATTGACAGCTGTAATTTCCAGTCACTGATGAGATTCTACTAATTCTACTGAAGCATCAGTGTTCCATAAAGTGCAGGAAATGATGTCTGGTCAGTTCTACTTACTGTTGTGTTAAACTTTTGATTCGGACCAAAAGCTGCAAAAGAAAGGTGTACATTTTAATTCTGATGTTTTTGTTCCATCTGATTTCAGCCCCTTCATACCTTATGTTAAACACTTAAAAGTCTCCACAACATGTATCATGAGTCTGAACACACAGGGATGTAAAGTCACTGCTTGTAGAGGCATAGAACTTTGAGGTGGTCATTTTAATTTTAGCATCAAATCATGGAAAAATCTATCAGTTCACTTTACAACATTAAGTCAATTCTAGTGGAAATACAACAAATTGTACTTGATTATTGTGAGAAGGATAAATTCCATTAAAGGTTAAACATTAACTCTTCTTTTATAAAAAATCTTCCTCTCGCCCACCTGGGCGGTGTCTCCTCCAGACTCGGGTCCTCTACCAGAGGCCTG
>JAQQZY010000001.1:29505215-29515509 GCA_030068375.1 Ostorhinchus rueppellii
CCAGAACCTCTAAATCAGGAGAGCAGTGTGTGTCAATGATCCTGCTGTTACAACACCACTCGATGTTCACGTAAACACAGAGCCCCCCTCCTCTGCTCTTACCTGAGTCTCTGTTCCTATCATGCCGGTGCAGCGTGCGGCCTGCGAGCTCCACTGCAGCGTCTGGGATCAGCGGGTTGAGCCACGACTCCGTGATTAGTATGATGCTGCAGTTCCGGACAAAACTCGTTGTTGCCATCTGTAGCTCCAATTCGTCCAGTTTGTGTGTGATGGATCTGGCGTTGGTGAGGAAGAGGCTCGGTAATGCTGGCCGGTGTGGTTGTTTGCGCAGCCTCGCATCAGAGCCCGACCGGCATCCCCGCTTCTGCTTCCTCTCTCTCCTCCGCCTCTTGCGCCTGCTGGGCAGGCTGACCAACCACGGAGACCCCGGTGGTCTCGCTATGTCCTCAGGGATGTTGTGTGTCCTCTGATAGTCGCCAGTAACAGACAAATTTTGTCTGAAGCCCAGATCGATTAGGCTCTGACGACTGTATGATGTAACGGCGTCACATACATCAAAAAATAAACTCGAAAAAAGTACTAAAAACACTAAAAACAAGCACCAAGTTGGAGAGCTATGAGCCGCTGCACCCGTGCGCGCCGCCATCTTGAGTAAGACATCAGACATGAAACAGGAGGGAAAAATGCCAAAGTAAAACAGGAAGTGAACAAACAAGACATAAAACATTAATGTCAGGTAGCAGACATGGCAACTTAGTCACAACCATATGTTCTTCTTTCTGTGTGATGTCCCTGTGAAGGTTGTGTGAAGCGGGATGAGAACAGTGAGGACTGGCTAATGAAGAATTTTGGTGCCTTCAGTGTCATGGCCCGAGTGAAGGACTTTTCAACACTTAACATGGTCTTCAGTGGAGTGAGTTTGACTTGTATGACTTAATGATGAGCATTAACAGCAGTCAACTCCTCTGAGTCTGTCATCCTCCTCCTCCTCCTCCTCATTTCTTTCTCCTCTTCAGCTGGAAGTTCTCCACCTCCTGTCTCCAGCTCAGAAAGCCGAGCTCCTACTGAATCCCCATATCGCAGGTTTGGATAACGACACTTTAAGTCTGGTCTTCCATAGTTTGATGACAGGGGGTTCTGGTCCTCGTTCCACCATGAACCCAGGAGGACATCCCACTCGGACCACACCTGGACACCACTATGCTTCCACTGTGAGTCCAGGAGGAGGACACCACAACCAGACCACACCTGGACATCACTATGCTTCTACTATGAGCCCAGGAGGACACCACAACTGGACCACCCCTGGACATCACTATGCTTCCACTATGAGTCCAAGAAAACATCACACTCCAACCAGCCCTGGACATCCACTTCCCAACCCTGGAGGACCCACATATGACCCATACAGACCACCATTATCACATCACAGTTTCAACCAGGTACCTTTACTGAACTCTATCAATACTGCCAGGTCTTCTCAGCTCAGGTACTGAGACCAACAGATACTGATGATTTCTAAGACTACGTCCATTCTTCTACATTTTTGTTTCCAAACATATAAGATCTGCTCTGATTATATCTAATGTCCACAGTACTGCAGCATGTTAACCTTCCTAAAATGGAGACTCTAGTAAAGTGGACAGACCGGACCGCAGTAGTAAAAGGGACACTTGAGTTGGCCTCCTGATTGACTTTTATCAGAGAATATTTATCCTTGTATGTATTGTTATGCATCTTTTACGTACCCCCCCCCCTCCTTTTTTTTTTTTTTAAGAAAAGGAGAAGTCAGCCTTGAGTATCAGCTGTTAGTTCAACATGGAAGTGTTCCTATTCTTTTTATCATGCATGAAAATATTAAAATAAAATAGAGAACTCAGTTAAATTAATTTAAAAACAAGTACCTATCTTATTTTTTCAGTGTACTAATACCTTAATAGATGTGGAGTCACATGACATGGAAGATATAACAAGAAATTAGATTTTTAGAAGTGCTACTAGTCAGCTGCGTTTCAGTTCTATTAATATAAAAATTGTATGTGATGATGACCACAGCTTTTATATTATTATTTAATAATCATGTGGATTTTTCTTTATTTGTTTTTTGGGGAAAATGCAGTAATACTCCATTTGTGTCAGTCAAAATGTCTTTAGTTTCACCCAAGTATGATTAAAATAACTATGAAATTAATAATACAGATGTACAGAGTGATAAGAGTTTGTTTTCACATCCATAGATTTCATCTGTTTTCGGGGATGTTTTCAGACCAGTCAACAGCTTTGTTCATGGCTTTGTTTCCTTCACAAAACAGGTACAAACACACACATGCACATACTTTATGTATAAATGCATGTGGAATGCAAAGTGTAATCAATGATGTTTTTTTTTTCTTTAGAGGAGTGTGTCAGAAATAAGAAGCACCACTCTGGCCCAGTTCCTGCTCAATTGGACTCTGGCAGAGGTGGCCCAAATGTACAGACCTGAAAACATAACAGTTCCTCCAGAAAGGCCTGAATTTGATGTGACCAATGTGGAGGATTGGTACCAACATGTGGTGATGCCAGTGTTACGGAGGTTCCTGAACAATGATCAGGCCCTGATGCATCAAAACCTTACATACGCCTTCCACCATCTGTTGTAAGTTAAACATCGGTTGTTCCTCATCACAGTAGATGATCGGAGAGTGCAAACGTCTCCCAATGTAACTATAACCTCCCTCATCTAAACCCAGTGAAATCACAGGAACAGACAAATCATAATCTGCGCGAATTCACTTAAAGTTTTATTTTGCATAATGGAAGACAATTGTGTGAAGATACGTCAGTTGAACTTTGAATCATGAGATGTGACACTATTGAGAATGGTCCAACTTTTTTGTGAAACCAAAGTTTTTGGAGATATTGTGGAGTTCTTCTGCCCTCATGTGGCTAAATAAGCCAATAATGAACGTAATTCACCACTCATCCACCATGATTCAGTCCGTGTAATGCTGTGATGTTAGATCCTGAAACCACAGCCTTCATGCAAAGTCTGATGACATGATAACGTTTTCTCTCACTGTGTGCAGATTAAGACAGTGTATGCAGGTACAGGAAGGGCCATATCATGACAGATTCTGAAATCTGAGGCAAATACCGCTTTACGATACAGGGTCCAAAAACCAGATCTATCCACGGGGCATCAGAACCAGACACGGGCTAGGCAGGCTCGGAAGTCAAAAATACAGGCAAGGGTCTCAAGGGTATTAGGCAATTGGGTTTCAGTCAGGAATAAACAGGTTACACACAGACAATACTCACAGAAAATAACACTAGTTGGACACACAGGCACTATGACATACTCACACAGGACAGAACTAAACACAGAGCTTAAATACACACACAAGAGGGAGGGGAAACACTGATGACAACATGGAAGAGCTGGGAGAACAGGTGCAGGTGATCACAGGGAATCGGAAGTAAAGACAGAAGACAACACACAGGAGGAAAACTACAAAAAAACCAGGAAGAGACAAGACAAACATAAAACAGACTACCGTCTGTTCACAGACGTGACAGCTGGTAATTTTTGGTGTCTTGTTTACATGCAGCTATTTGGACAACGAGTTGGACAATGATGAAGATAACCAGACCTCTGAGATCCAGGACGTCTGCAGCATCAGCCTTGATAAACATCCATGTGGGGTGAGGCTTCATGTTCAACGAAAAATAACCAAACATGACACACTTATATTCCATCAGAGGTGTCAAAAGTAATCCCATTTATTCCTCAGGTAGAAGTATAGATCCTAAGGTTTAAAAAGACTTCTGTAGAAGTTGAAGTATCAACTCAAGCTTTTTACTCAGTAAAAGTCTAAAAGTACTGGTTTCAAAAGTATAAAAGTAAATATAAGGTAAAAAAAAAAAAAAAAAAAGCCTTTAGGACAAAAGCGTAGGGTGTGCCACAGGGGTCTATAGTGCATTATCCCACCTCACCAAAAACATTTAAAGGACATAGTGACTATAATTTTATATTAAAATGTTAATGTTGAAACATTTGGGATGCACTAGTCTACCTGTTTCAGCTGTATAAATGAACACTGAAAATTAACACATTTTAGTCCAATGCAATTATATTAAAGAACCATATATATGTACTACTGAGCGTTAACATGTTGCATGGAACGGAAGTTATGATGACTAGTTGAATATAAGTATTGGAATGGTGCAATAAGATGTCAGAATGGTATATGTTTGTACTTGTCATCCAACCACAATCAAATTCACTGTATTGTGTGATTTATCTGGATAGATGTTTTTTTTTATTTCAATAAAGACAAGCCGTAATGAAATAGGAGTACCAAGGCTATTTTTAAAATGTAAGGAGTAGAAAGTACAGATAATTGGCTGAAAATGTAAGGAGTAAAGTCAGCTGAAAAATAACCGCTCTCGTAAAGTATAGATAACCAAAATGTATACTTAAGTCAGGTAAAGTATTTGTGCCTCGTTACTTGACACCTCTGTATTCCACTGATGTCTCCAGACTTTTTTTTTTCCACATTTGTCCTCCTTTCTTGTTTGCAGTTGACTGATGCGGTGGTTCACATGGCTCACGTTGTGCACTGTGCTGCTCGGACTAACCTGACTATGTCTGAGAACACGGTCATGACACTGGTTACACAACTGACACGACGTCTGAACTTACTGATAGGAGAGTTTGCCACAGCGGTGAGAAAAACCTCTGTGATCAATCATCATTTTGACATCTGTAATAATTAAAACATTCACTTGTTAAACTGTCCTTTTTTCCACAGAACTTCACGAAGTTGGCTTCTGAGTTTCGGGAAATCTTCAGTGAGACCGAGCCTCCATCTCTGACCCAGGAACACTTGAACGACCCAGACTTCATCAAACTCTGGTTTCAGATCAAACTGTTGCCTCTTCTACCTGATGTACCCATAAACCTCCTCTTCTGCCTCAGCACCAAGAACTTCAGCTGCCCCGTTTACCAAACCATGTGAGTTCGCTGTTTCAAGTTTTATTTTGCACACCCATGCTACAGTGTTGTAAATATTACTCCCTTTTTGCATTTCCTTATGTGCAGTGTGGAAGCTCTTGGCAAACATATGAGTTTCATGGACGTAGGACCGATGTACAACCACAACATCTATGGGCACTTTATATATCCCTTCCTGCTGCATCACAACACCTCTGGTATGTAATGTATTGTTGTTGCAGATGTGTGATAGAATAGACATATGGGATCAATAAAGTTTTATCTTATCTTAAAAGTGGAAATATCAATTAATCAATGAATGAATCAGTCAGTCTTTATTTATATAGGACTTTTTCATGCAGTGAAATGTAGCACAAACTGCTTTACATATAAAATCAGTGCAGCCCACCACCACAGCCATACATACACACACACACACACAGAAACACACACCCCGCCACCCATGTACCCAGTGCTAAAACCCATAAATAACAGTAAAACAAAAAGAAATAGATAAAGAAGCAAAGAAAAGAAACAGGCAGAGCACAGGGGAGCCATAAAGTAACAGAAGGGGCGCTATCCCAGGGAGCCACCTGCACCAGCATACTAATATTAATATTAAGATTAAGATTCACTAATTAGTTCCTACTGTGAGCAGAATATGAAGCATTTTCACAGAAAGCTGGTCATAATTTTACAAAAAAAAAAATTCATGTTTTAAAGTACAAATTTGCAAATGATTTATATTCAGTGTGGGTTTTTATTGAGTATTATTATAAGTCAGTAAGTAACACAATAAGCACTTATATGATTTACATCATGACATGGCTGGTGAATTTTTATGTAACATGTTACATTTAAAGCTCTACATTTTTTTTAGATCCCCAGTGTGTATCCTCAGCAAATAACAGTGCAGAATGGCTACAAAAAAACTTTGGTTTCTTCTCGATGCTTGGCTCTGTCACTGACTTCTACCAGCTCAACCCACATTTCTCTGGGGTAAGTCTGGAAAACCTGAACTTGATGAAATTGTAATAATAAAAGTCATTTAGCTTTTCCAGTAACCGTACGGAATCTTTTCTGTCCAGCTGGAGACCCTTCCACTCCTTTCACCAAAGCAGAAAGCACAGATGCTGCTGATGCCTCTTCCTCCTCCATCAGACAAAAATGTTGTAATTGACCGAGTCTTTGACTTCCTGTTGGAATCCCCTGAAAACAGAAAGTATCCAGAGGTCCTCCATTATCTGGTCCAACTTGCCATGAAGGTATAAACAATATCTTTTTACAAACTTTTAAAGTGCTATGAAAACTTTTAACTCTCTTGTTGTTGTTGTTGTTGTTTTTTTGGTTTTTTTTTTTTTTTTTACAAATATTGAATTTCTTAGGTTGGTGCTCCCTGTGCTGTCTACAGAAACATGTGAGTACTATTAGTTGTTATCAGTTAATTATATTTAGAATGATTAAACCTGAATTAAAGCTTTATGGGAAAAATTTGTTTGATTAGTCAGTAGGACATTTTGAAACTTCAAGGACTGACATAAATGAGGCAAAAATGATCAGATAAAATATCTGTCTTTTACATTGTGTGTCGCCTTGCAATTGTACAATTATACATGATTAAATGTAATACATGACAGTATTTCTTAAATTTAACCATGAATAAAATTACAGGGTTGTGTTGATTTGGCTGAAGCAGGGCCCTGTAATAAAATTATACTGATAATCCTATGGTACATAACTCTTTTTAGTATTAAAACTACAACTGCTGAAGGGTTAGATTTACCCATGACTTTTTCAGTTGCGCATTACTCTTTTTATGAAAAGTTGAAGAGTCTTCCTATTGGTTCACATTTGTTAAATATAGCCAAGATGAATTCAGAAAAATTTTGGCATTTATACATATGACAGAGCAGACACAAACAACTTCACTTTAGGAGTTGAGACTTTACTTCATGAAGTAAATGACAATTGTATTAATGATATATTATTATAATAATAACAATAATGATGATAGACTTTATTTTTATGGCATCTTCAAAAGCAGACGCCAGAGTAAGGGCATAAGAAAGTAAAATACTACACAATATAAAAAACAATAGATCATAAGCTTTTAAAAATGAAAAAAAAAAGTTAAAAACAAAGATTTAAAAAAAATGCAGTAAAAGAAAATTGTAAAATACTTCTGCATATTTCAACCTGTACAAATGTGTTTTGAAATGTCTTTTAATATGAGGTAAGATAGGATAAGATAAGATAAGATAAGATAAGATAAGATA
This sequence comes from Ostorhinchus rueppellii, assembly GCA_030068375.1. NCBI lineage: Eukaryota > Metazoa > Chordata > Actinopteri > Kurtiformes > Apogonidae > Ostorhinchus > Ostorhinchus rueppellii. The sequence goes on from JAQQZY010000001.1 coordinate 29,512,467, forward strand.
AGCAAAAAAGCAATTACAGAGGCAAAAGCAAGAACATTATTAACAGTAAAAAAATGAAATGGGTAAGAGCAGCAAAAATAATATGCAATTAAAGCAATCCTAAATTTCCCTTTAAGGGATCAATAAAGGTCTATTTTATTCTATATGTGCATGCAGTGGTGTAGTCCAGGGTATACGGTGGTATAGGGAGTATAGCTACTAACTTTTCAGTCAGGATTGTGTATACCCACTTATAAACCCCCCTAATACGCACCATTCAGGTATGTAAACCAAGGCCATGCTTTTCCCGAGGATGGGGAAGCCATGACCCGCCCTACTCTGCCTCTAATTGGCTAATACTTGTTACCGTCACTGATTAGATTGGTTAAGTTTAGGTATAAGAACTAATGAGCCAATCAGAGACAGAATAGGGCGGGTCACGCTGACGAAAAATATTGCTAGCTTAGCGGCAGAGCCATAGCTCTTTTTAGCGCTGGCCACATCTGGAAACTGATTGGCCATTTCATGTGGCAGTTCCACCCCAATTGATTGACAGGTCACTAAACGTCACATTGAAAGATGTGTGGTTTTTGGAAATGCGAACAAGAAAGGCAGAATAAATATTATTCAGAAGAGTGACACATATTGAGAGAACCTACTTTCATGGAATACATAGTTCTAAGGTAAGTTTTAAGGTGGTTTCAGAATGAGTCACTGTTTTAAACTACTGGACATAAGACTGCACATTTAGAGGAGAGATGTTGTTGCCAATAGTTCAACTGTGTGGGTGGCTAACGTTATGAAAAGCTAACATTATGGAAGGCTAACGTTCTAAAAGGCTAACATCCTATGTTTGCTTCATGTTGAATACATTTACATTCATGCAGCTGCGTGTGTAACCAACAATGCCTACAAACTGTTCTTGATCAAGTCATGATTATTTTAGAATAATGAGCAAATATTACTGATGGATTTTTGGGTAAACTATATACAGTAGTCTGACATATCACTGTTTGTAAAACATAGTTTTTCTGGACTACTTAAAAAAAGAAAAAAAAAAAAGGGGCAAAATTGAGAGTATTCCCACTTCTCCAGGGACTACCACACCTCTGTGTTTATGCATTTGAGAAGTGTTTTTACAAGTGTGTCCAAATTTTTCTTCAACTTTTAATCCAGGGCACATATCAATAAATTAAAAAGAAATAATGATTTGACATTCATGGTGACATTCATGTGTAAAATTCTTTTTTGTTCTGTTAGTTTTGAGCAGTTGTACAAAGCCATCCCATCTCTGCCCCCAGCCTTGGAACCTGTCACCTGGACCTCAATAGAAAAACTGATAAAGATTGCACCAGAAAGTCAGTATATTTCGTAACATATGCAAATATTACATATACAAAACTGACATCAACCACTATACTGTCCTCCCTATAAGACCTGATTCTGTTCATTTGACTGTATTTTCTTGAATTTTGTTTTCCAGAGTGTGTGCCAGAAAATATTACGGTAAGATTTCCTTATATTTTTTTCCTGTGTGTTTCACTGGAATCTTTGCATTTATCATTATACTGATAATGTCTTTAAATATCTTGTAACTTTGCATTTAGTGCCCAGTCACCCAGTTCAATGGTAAGAACTGCTGAACAAATAAAGAGCATTTTCTGTCATTATTACATTACTGTAAGTTTTCTGGCAAACTAATGTAAGATTTTATCCATTTTTAATGTGTTGTCTGATAGGAAATAACATCTGCAAAGGACACAACAGGTATGTTTTTATGATTTGCATCCTAAGAAGGCAAAGCTGTATTGATGTTGTGGCGATGTGTGCTTGTGTTAGTGATGAAAATGAAAACTTTAGGTAGCTTGAGATGTACATATATCTTGTTTTCATGTCATATAAGAATATGTTTTACTGAATTTTACCAATATAATACCAAATACACCTAAAAATGTCAAATACTGACACCTCGTTGAAGTTAACCTAGTCTTATTTATCAACTACTTTATGACTACCTTTTAACCATCTACTGATCTAAAATGTTGAATAATTCTTCATTCATTCATCATATCAGTCAGTGTAAATAATTGAGGTAAAATGCAGTTTTTCATGTTTTCAGGGTCATCATATATGACCCATTTGAAGTGAACGTGGAAAGACTGTCACCCTCTGCAAAATTGATTCACCAGTAAAAAGTGGTTATAGATGACTGTTTTTATGTTCAGTTAATATTTTGCTAAAAATGTCACTTTTCGTTCAGCTTCCCTCTGTTTGGATATCATAACCTTTGAATTTATCAACATGATCAGTAAATTAAATTTAGATAAACAAATGGTGATAAATCACGTCAAAAAAGTTAAAAGTACAGAAAAATTAATTTAGGGCCGAATCCCAATTCCCCCCTGAACCCTCAACCCTCAATCTTAAACCTCAATCTCAACCCTCAATTTTTGCCCCTCAATCTCAGCCCTCAAAACTAAGTGTAAGAGCTGTCTTGTTACTTAGATTTGGGACAACCCTTAAGCTTTTGGGAGCCTGTGTGCTCCTCAAAAAAGCCTTTTTATTGTTGGCCCTGAAATGTATCAGGGCCCGTGTTGTCTCTGTATTCCCTGAAGTAACACAGGGATTGACAGGGATAACATTGATTAATTTATATGTTATATGTATTAATTTATACTGTTAACACCGTCAATTTAGTCATACGCCAACAAACGAAGTTATCACCGACGGATCGACGGTTTTGTTTTGGTTTTTGGTAGCCTGAGTTAAACAGAAAGATAAGAACACTGTGTAATTTCTAATTAATATAAGCTAAAAACGTAGGGTAACAGTAGGGTACATTATTCAGTGTTCAGTGTTCCATCGCTACACAACGATGGATGTATACAAGTGAGGGGGGGGGGGGTTGGAGGCGCCCCCATGAAGTGGTGCTAGGGGCAATTGCCCAGGTTGCCCGTGCCTAGGAACGCCCCTGGCCGGGACTGCCAGTTCAGCTGACATCGTAAAGTAAAATAAATAAATACTACCCAACAACGATGTCAATAATCCATAAAGAAAGTATTAA
>JAQQZY010000001.1:29517991-29528942 GCA_030068375.1 Ostorhinchus rueppellii
TCTGGACACGATCCATAGACTGAGCTTAAGCGTACGGGTGGGATCAACGGCTGTCTTTCAAACTGCTCTGCACGTAAGATTTCTTGAAGTAAGATTTCTTGAAGTAAGATTTTCAAGATCTATTGTCTAAAAATAAGTTCTATATATCTCACTGAAAAGCTACTATTTAGGTGATTAAATCTTATTTTAAGTGTGAATGGATATTTTGACTAAAAATGAGGAAAAATACACTTGGTAAGATTTACATTTTTTCCAGTGTGTGTGTGTTGGAAGCAACTGGTACCAAGGGCATTTTTCATATTCGTTATTGTTTTTCATTTTCTTCACTGACCCTAAGAATTTATGTGAACTTTGGCGGTGAGTGAGCTTCTTTACCCAGTGGTATACAGTATGTCAAGTCTATGATTTTTACAGGACAAGCTTTCCCTGACTTGAAAGGGAAGGGCTCTCAAACCTAAGACGCTGGACTCACTCAGTGCATTTCAACTTTTTATTTCCATTAGGAAGAGTAAGCACAGGTGAAAACCTAGGATAACAGAAAACACACATTTAACTCATCAATGCAAATTTCCACTTGATATCTAGCATATCATTCCTACGAAACAAACAACAGAAGAAAGGGATCTTAATTATAGCTGTAAATTAATTCATAAACAGAAAGAATTGAAATCCCCATTTTATATATGTTTTTAACCTATATTAAATATTTCAACATGTTTTAACACTTTTAACATACTTTAACAGGATTTATAGCTCAAATTTCACATCGCTGCATTCCAGACTGTTTTACATCAATGTCAATTAACCAAAATCCATTTATATTAATTATTTTTAACTTAAATATTTTAACAGTGCACATTGCATGAATTCTCACTACAATCACTGCACTTGCCAACACAGGTCACGTTCAGATTACAATTACCAATGTATAATGTCCATGGATAAATTAAACACCTGACCCGATTGAGAGACAGAGAGAAAAAAAAATAAAAGAACACAATACCGGCAGTCCTTTAAGTTTTTCTGGAGCCTTTTTCCTTGCCCATTTCTTGGCGTGCACACAACGCTCTGATCCTTTGATTTTGGAGTTACCGAATCAGTCTCACCTGCGGGGTTTTAAGCGCGCCAGGCACGCATGGTGTGCGCGAGCAAGCGCTCACCGGCATCAGTGTGCGCCCCCGTTCCTCTCATTGCGAGACAACCAGCCTTCACCCGAGGAGCAGAGCAGACATAGCGCAACAGTATATATTATCAGTGTTTTAAGGATGATAGAATAATAAAAACAGGATGTAAAACACCTCGGCACATGCATTGGGTCATGAATTTAAGCAATATCTGGATGGTTTCCTGTGTCTTCTTGTTTCAGATCCCGGCTGCAGCTTGCACATGAACAATAGTGGTGAATGGCTGCAGAAGAACTTGGGGGCTTTCTCTGATCTTGTGACCTTCAATAACCTGCTGAAGCTCTACCCTGATTTTTCAGCGGTACTGCTTCTACCTCTGTTCAATATTATTTTACACAGCTCATTTACATCCCAGTGTCCTCTGTTTTGATACTTTGTGGTTGTGTATGTACACACAGATGGACGCCTTGCAACACCTGACAGTCCGACAGCTAGCAGAGGTGGCTTCAACACCCAGACAGCTGGTATCTCGAGCTCAGGTCGTGATGTTGACGGATCATGTACCTAATAACCTGCTTACTGCCTTTTTTGATGACTTCTCACCTGCCATCATGGTGAGCCTGTTTCAGAAAATCACTGCTCAGGATGGGAATTGATAAGAATTTACAAGTTCTGGTATTAATATCACTTATTGATTTTATTCACGATTGATTCTCATTGGACTAGGGAATAAACTGCAATACAAATGGTTTTGTTTGCATTAACTATTTAATGTCAAATATACATTAACAGTTTGCATTCGATTTGAACAAACTTCATAAGTATATTTTGGTTTTTATTATTTCTTTTCCAAAAATTGTATTATTATTTTTCAACCATAGTCATAGAAATTCTTCTAAAACATAAAATAATCCGGTTTAGTTTGTATTATGTGTTTCTATGCATAGAACAAATACCTCCTGGGGTGTAATGTTTTGTCTTATCTTGGTAAACTGCAGCCAACCACTGGTAAAATGTCATTTTACTTGGAGTAAGAGCAAAATAAGCAAACATTAGTGAATCTCACAAATTTATTGGCACTAAATAAATAAGAGAATATAGGATACAAACAAAAATAAGATAAATTTTTATTTTATATGGTTTCATGTGTGAGGCCCAAATGGTTTTGCACTGTTTGACTTAAAGTTTAACCGAGTTAATGAAATAAAATTGAGCTAACTTTGTATTTCTTTAGCGTCATATATTAGACACTCTTTAAAAAAAAAATTTTTTTAAACTTTAAAAATCCTAATTCATTTTGATAATTTGTATTACCACTAGTAATATATTAAATGCCTAAAATAATGTAGAACTAGCTCCCAATAGAAAATAACTTGTACGTTGTGTAAAGGGGAAAATAAACTGTGTCTTAAAGCTTTTGAATTTTCTGAACCTTCCGTTGTTTGTTTTCAGGGTCATGAAAACATGTTTCCTCCTATGGTGAGATCAGCCATGTTAGGAGTTGTGTTCAAGCGAGCGAACCTCTCCCATCACTCAGTGGGAGACTCAGCTGTGTTGGTGTGGCTCCATAGTCGCATGCGGCCCCTATTGGTTGGACTGGACTCAAACCAGGTCGCACCATTCTTCAGCATTCTCTTAGGAAGAAACTGCGATACTGAGCAACAGGGGTAAGAAGGCTTCAACAATAGAAAAGTTTTAATATGCTTTTAAGAGAAAAAAATTTATTCTTTATCATGTTGTTTTCAGAGTACAAGTCCTGAATTCCACTATTTCATCTCTGAGTGAAGATACGAAGAAGCAAATCCATGACCATATTATTGAGACACTTAAAGGTAAAGCAACCAAATAAAAGCTGAAAGCAGGTGATGAATTACTGATGTAACAAAAGTGGTGCCAGGCATAACAAACCCCACCCCTCCCACATATTACAGCTGATGTCATAATGTCTATGCATGTGCTGATGTTAGCATAGACGTAGCTAGTATAGACAATTATAAGTAAATGGGGGGGGGGGGTTAAAAATTCTATAACAAATTAAATTTTGACCTACTTTTCCCAAAATGTAATCATATCTATATTTGGGTCACTGGCAATATATGAACTCAATTTGGTATGAATTCAACCAATAGTTTTGTTGTTTAAGTGGTTTAACAAACAAAGAAACAAACCGAACCTAAAACAATACCTCTTGCCTTCTGTTTGGGGGATGAAGTAATAAGTTTTACTCATTAGAAATACAGTGGAACCTCACAGTATGAATTTCATTTTTTTTCATTCCATTCTTGTTTTGGGATTTAGTCATTTTGTGAATCAATTTTCCCCATTGAATTGATTTGAAATGTAATTTATCCATTCCAGCCCCCCAAAAACCACCTCTAAATCCTTTTTGTAAGGGTTTCAGGTTAGGCCTCACTTCCACCACTGTCTGTACTTACAGGTTGTTTCATTTAAAACCTACCACTGTGTGGACAAATCTGCTTTGTTCTGCCTTTTAAAATCTTCTGAAAATGCACCAGACCATTGTCATGAAAGAAAGCAGCCACACGACCTGAAGTTCATTTGTCTGGATGATTTAGTCAACAAAATCAGGAACCTTTGTCCACTGTGACAAGACTTGTTTGATATTCCTGGTAGATCGCCTCCTCCACTATACTGTCCTTGTTCAGGAATTTCCTTATCTCCTCCTTCATCTGAAAACTGGTTCTCCTGAAAGTGAACTGGACTACACCTGTTGGAGGAACACCTGCTCATACTATGGATTTTCACTCATATTTAGTGACAAAAATCCTCAAGAGCCATGGCTCTTTAGTGAATTTCTCATTGGTACCTACAGTGCACTTTTACTGCAAGGTTCCACTGTAGAGACAAAAAGGAGTTTTACTTTAAACCAAATCAAACCAACATTTTAAAAATATGTAAGGCAGACTGATGAGACACCTCAGCCATTGAATACTGTCAGATATACAGAGATGGTCTACAGCTGTTTGTCTGGGGTTTTAACATGTTAGTTCAGATCCAACCAAATCAACAAATTGATCAGTCAGTGTAGCTGATCCTCAGCTCTTGTTTTGTGTTAAATTACTGTTTCTGGTTGCTTTGAACAGGTTGATGTTACTTGCTTAGCTAAAATCTTTAGCAAAATAGCGATCTCATTTGCAATATTGTATCGCACATTGCATTGTGAAGAAAATACTAAGCACTAGTTCACAATATTTACACTTCATATACATTCTGATGATAGTTGATGCTAATTTATGAATGTTTTAAAGGCGAAATTTTAAGAATTGTACCTGTAATTTCATTGTGACTTTGCATTAGTGTCTCCATCTTTAGTCATGTGATGTATTTGTAAACTGGTGTAACTGAGTAAAGAAGTGTCGAGTTCTAAAAAATTAGGATGTAAACCAAATTATTGCAATATGAAAAATTATTGCTCTGTCTTTAAAATCATCTACAACCTTTTTCTTTCTGCCGTTGTAGGAGGAACGCCTCTCCGTTGCTATGGTAACAACTACAACCACAGTTTCTACAGTTTCCTGGAGAACACGTTCATGGGATTCCAGTTCCCCAACCTGACCTCCTTTCTATCACTGATGCCTCATGACAGAATGCATCTGGTTCGTGTCCAGACAGAAAAAAAGAGACTCATAAATGATCAAACAGAAGAAGATAATGATGTGTTTAATGTTCGATTTGTCTCCAGCTGCTGGACTCGATGCCTCCATCAGATCTTGGTGCTTTCCTCCGTCGTCCTGATACTGTAGATAGCGATACACAGCTCTGTGCGATCTACCACAACTACGACAAGACACGGATGTTCCTGGAGAAAGTATGTAGCACACACTCACACATACCAACATGATGGAAACACCTGGAGTAAAAGCAACAATAAGAAAACAGTGGGGAAACCCACAAATCTATGAGGAAGAAAATGTAAGAATATGTAAGATCCAAAGAAATTTAAGACAAATTTAGTTCTTTTGTGGTTTTCTTGCATGAGGCATAAACATTTCTGCACAGTGTGTCATGAACTTGAACTGAATTATTAAGTAAAACCAAGCCAATATTTTATTTCATTCACATATTACATATATTAGACAACCTGTGCCTCCTGGGCCACTTTTTTTTTTTTTACACTTTATTATTATTGTTGCATCCATAAAGTCATTCTGATGTGATACAATTGTGAAATGTAAACCATACTCTAGGTCAGGAGTGTCGAACTCATTTTAGTTCAGGGGCCACATACAGCATATTATGATATAAAATAGGCTGGACCAGTAAAATAATATGAATAATAGGATAAGAACTTATAAATAATGTCAACTTCAAAGTTTCTCTACGTTTCTGAGTGAAAAAAGTAAAATTCCTTAATGAAAATGTGTACATCTACAAACTGTACTTGAATATAACATGAACAAATATGAACAACCTGAAAATTTTTGAGACAAAAAGTGCAGTGTTAACAATATTACACCTTATTTTATCATTTATACATGTGCATCACAACTTACACATTTATTAACAGGCAGAATATTGTTAAAATTCCACATACTTCTCTTAAGACATTTCGAATTGTTCATATTTGTTCAGGTTATTCACATTTTTTCCATGGAGAAAATAAATAGTCTATCCTAATAGAAACACAGTGATTAATTAATAATATCATTTCAGGAGGATCTTCCAATGGCCATACGGAGGCCCACACTACCTTGCGTCTGGCCCATGGCTCTCAGCAGCTCCAAGAGGTCAGAGGTCAATGAATGGTTTGACCAAAGCCTCCGCCATTACCTGACCTTCCTCACAAAGAGTCTGATCAGCCCGAGCAGCACATACAACGCATCCTGTCTGGCCTTTCAAAAGCTGTATGTTTTCCTCTGACAACACTCCATTTGTTAATAACCTCCCGTTGTTTATGTTTTTTTTAATCATGCGACCTGATTACATTTTTTTCAGGGTCTCAGTGATGGGAGACTACAACTATACTGCTGCAGACTTTGTTAGTCGAGATGTGTTTGATACTGTCAGAGTGTACCTCACCTCAGGTCAGCTTTCAAAGTACAGAAAAACCGTGTGTTATGATGAATGATGATAGTCCCTTTTCCAACAACGTTCCCTGGATCTTTTATGACCATGAATTTCTTTACCTGGGTAAAAGTACTCCTGGTAATCTGTGTAGTTTTCACCGCACCTCAAAGTTCTAGAAAATGTATTCAAATCAAGCTCAGCTGTTTTGAATAGCTGACAAAGTCACACTGAATTTCTTTTGAGCATATTCGCCAAATATTTTCAGCAGGTCCAGGCTGTTTTAAGTGTATTCACTGAATACAGTCGAGTGTATTCAGATACACAGACAGATGATTTCAATGCACTTGTAGGAGCAAGATAAATATGCTCAAAAGCTCAAATAAGCGTATTCGGCAAATCAGCCTTATCATCTGTCCACTTCTCATAGCTTCTCTTCTTTTCCTCCATTTTCCAAACACAAACGTATCGCTACTGTTTAGAACTACATTTTGTAGAAACAGGGCTGGTCTCAAAGCTTTGAAATGCCTGATTTTTCTCTATTTTTAATTTCCATTGTAGCATCCAACCCAAGGTGTTACAACGCCACTGATCCAGAACTAAACTCCACTGCATGGTTTGCTGAGTACATCGGATTCTTCTTTCAGTTTCTCACTCTGGAGGATCTGCTGATGCTTGGATCTTCAGGGGTACTGAACTGAATGTTATTTAGAAAACCTCAGCTAACATTGAGTCCACTGGAGGGACTATGATACTTTATCACTGTTAGATAAATCACATGTCACATCACAGTATAAATCACATGTGCATATGCTGTCTGTAGGTGATCCAAGTGTTCACTGTCAACCCTGCAAACATCGCTCTCCTCAACCACTCCTCCTTACCTCTGAACCTCACCAACTACTACACAGAGCTCATTTATCTGCAGGACACCAACTTCAATCCCTTACTGTGAGTCTAAACCAGGAGTGTCAAACGTATGGTTCAAGGGCCAAAACCAGCCCCCCAAAGGATCCAATCCAGCCCCCCAGGATTACACTAAAGATATGAATCCACTATTTTAGTTCAGGGGCCACACACAGACCAATTTGATCTCAGAAAAACCTATAGATAATGACAAATTAAATGTTTTATATTTGTTTTCATTTGAAAAATTGCAAAAGTAAAATCACATTATGAAAATGTCTATATTTACAAACTATCCTTTCACCAAAAATGCAAATAACCTGTAAACAAAATTAAATTTCATAAGAAAAATAAGTGCAATTTTAACACTACTGTATCTGTTACTAAATGTTTTGTGTCTTTGTAAATCAATTGTGATTTTAAGTTGTAATGCACATGTGTAAAAGCTAATATGAGACTTAAACTCCTCTTAACCCCTTCATGCCTGAATCAATTTACAATTATGGGGAAAAAAAATTGACTTGCGTTTTTTTCTTTCAAGTAGATAGTATTTTAGTTGCATTTTGGAGTAGAGGGGGTTTTTATGCAAATTCACGACACTCTGCGTCAAGGGTCTAAATTTAAGGTTGTTCAGATGTCTTTGTGAAAGGATAGTTTATCATAATAAACATGATCACAGTGTAATTTTACTTCTTTGTACAGAAAAAAGAAAAATTTGAAGTTGTCATTATTCATAGGTCTGTATTCATTTTTATTTTATTGGTTCGATCTACTTGACATCAAATCAGACTGCACATGGCCCCTGAACTGAAATGAGTTTAACATTCATGATTTAAACATACAGAATAATTTGTAGGTATAACTCTTAACCCCTCAGTCATTGTCACACACATGAACATCTTTTGTGTTATCCATTCTCTCTGCAGACTTCCTCTGCTTTGTCGCTGTGTTGCACCTGGTCCAGCCTTTGTGCAACTGACAGCAGCACAAAGCTTAGAAGTTCTGTACAACCTAACAACGCTGTGTACAGACCTGGACCCACAGGTAACAACAGAAATGTCATCATTTTATTCTACTAAGTAAGTCTTTCGAAGGTTTGAAAGAAATTAAAGAAATAAGGGAGAAACAACTACAGAGGAGAACAAATGCATTAAAATGGGCCTTTAAATAGCTCTAGGTATTCAAGGGTTAAATAAAATAAAGAAACTATGTCGAGAGAGGTAATGATGATGTGAATAGATAGATAGATATATACATTACATACTTACTTTATTCATCCCAGTGGGAAATTTATGTTCCAGCAGTATCCACAAACTTAAAGAAAAAACTTAAACGCAATAGTGAATAGTCTTTCTGTTGACATGCTTTCTTATACAGTCTTACAAAAAACGATATCTTTTCAAGGAAAATTTTATTTTAAATTGATGAACATGTGTGTAAATGATCTATAAATTCAGAAGGATCCAAGAAAAATGTGTAACAATAGAACTCTGAGTGTGGACTCAAGTGCAGAGATAGACACGGAGGATCAGAGTAAGAGGATAAGTGCAGTTTATTGATACAATCAGTTAGATATTGAATCTGATTATCAACAGGGTCTTGAGGGGAAAATCCAAGGTCGTAGTCAGTGTCCAGGCAGGGGTTCATTAACCAGAGAATCACACGATCAAGCACGGGTTCCAGGGAATAAGCAGGCTCTAGGTCAGGGGACAGGCAGATGGTCAAAAACACAGAAAAGCAGATAGCGAGGCAAAAGTGCTGATAAGGGTGAGGCTGAGGCATGTACCGTTTAGGGAAGCGAAGATCAGGAACCAGGTCTGTCCACGAGGTGTCAAGGCAGTTTAAGGCAAAGGCAGGCTCAGCGGTCCAAAAACACAGGCTTATGGTCAAAAGGGTCATTAGCAAACAGGCTCAGGGTCAGTAGGAAAACAGGTCAGAACACGGAAGACAAACACTGGAAGATACGCTAGTTGTAAACTGCTCAAGAGACGGTTACGAACTCGCACTGAGACATGGGAGGACAGGACTTATATACACAGGGAGACAATTAGACGCAGCTGATTAACAAGACACAGATGGGTAATCGGTTTTGGAGGGAAAACACGAGGAGCAGGAAGTAAAAACAGGACATGACACAGGAGGGAAAATTAGCAAAATAAAACAGGAAATGACAAGACAACAGAAAAACAGACTAACATCTGTTTACAGACGTGACAAAATTTTGCCACTGACTATGCAAAGTTGTTTATAAGTGTGTGATATAGTGACGCCTAGTGGTGAAGTTGCATATTGCCAAATAAAAACGCTCTGCCTTCTGTCAGTGAAAAACTTGGAGGTCCCTCATCAGAGCCACTCTTTTGTGGGATCACAATGTCAGAATGTTCCGATTTTGTTTCTGACAATTTTATTAGTCTAATAAAGGTGATGTTTTTTGTGTGTCCTCACAAATATAAATTCATCTAAGGACATTTGTCTTTTTTTCTGTCGTTCCTGTAGGTCGCTGCTGCTTTGTCCGGGAACTTTGGTGAGAACATTGACTCCTCTACCATCACCGCCCTTGGAAAGGAAAGCAAAGGCCTTTCCACTGGTCAGCTTAACATGATCAAAGCTAAAGACCTGATGGGTTCCCTCAGCATACTCGGCAGCATTACAGACTGGAATGAAGGCCAAGCAAAAGCCATTATCCGGATTCTGATGAGCACAATGACGGTAACTTTGTTCTGCTTGTAAAAGTTGTGTCCAGACCAGGGGTGTCAAGCATACAGCCGATGGGCCAAAACCTGCCCACCAACTAACCTATGAAAAAAAAACTAATTTCTGAAGAAAATTTGATCTCAGGTAGGACAGATCAGTTAAATTCTATCATGATAACCTATGAATAATGAAAACTCCAAACTTTCTTGTTCATTTAATGTGAAAAAAGCCAAATTACACTATGAAAATAGTTACATTTACAAACTATCCTTTGATAATAAAATGTGAATAACTTGAATAAATGTCAACAACCTGAAATGCTTTGAGAAAAATAAATACAATTTTAATAATATTCTGCCTGTTCCTTAATGTTTTGTGTATTTGTAGATTCACTGTGATCTATAAGTTATAATGAAAATGGAGAAATTCTAAGATGATACATAATATTGTTGAAATTGCACTTTTTTCTTAAGAAATTTCAGGTTGTCCGTGGTTGTTTTTGCTATTCACATATTCACAATGTAATTTTACTTTTTTTACACTGAAACACAGAGAACATTTTTCCTTATTTTTAGGTTATTATGTTATTATTTTACTGGTCTGACCCTCTGATTTGGGTGAATGTGGACCTGTTAAACTAAAATGAGTTTGACTTCCATGGTCTGGATGCATCCCATCTTAAAAAAGAAAACCCAAGTCATGTTCTCACTGTTTTTTTCATCCCACCAGTTCAACAATGCATCATCTTTGTTCATGCTGGGCTCTCTCATTGGGGGCGTTCCCTCGTCAGTCATCAGCGGCATCAGCGGCTCCCAGCTTGTAAATGCAGGAGAAAATAGTGTGTTCATCACACACTTGATGTCTGCTCCACAGATCATACAGCAAACCTTTGTTACTAGGGTAACACCTGCCTTTTTATCTCATTCACAAAACCCTGAAAGACAAATAACATCTAATATAATGTAGTCCCCTCCAGACAACTGAACCAATGATGTGAGACGTTTTTATAGACTGTAATGACATTGAGCTTATTCATTTTTTGTTTTTTAAATGATGGTCCCAGTTAATTACTTCAACTGTAATTTTACATTTACCTGCATTATGTTTTTTGACAGTTTTTTCCAGTTATGATCTAAGTTTTATTTGTTATTTGGTTAATTGATGACATTTCCCATTTCCTGTCAAAACATTTTATAAAACTG
>JAQQZY010000001.1:29568890-29579229 GCA_030068375.1 Ostorhinchus rueppellii
TGCCAACAGTAAATGGTTCTTCTATGTATGACTCCTCCTGCAATTCCTGAGTGAAAGGGCGACTGGTATAGGGTTAATAGACACTGACTGACAAATGCATTAATGTACAGTTACTGCTCTAGGTTTTACATTTACACGTACAAATAAAGTAAATCTTGTTTGACATGTGATCCAGTGGCTCCTACATATATATGTTTTAATGCTAAAGTTTGATATTTTGGATGATGCCATCTTGGTTTTTTTTGGTGCCAGATTCCAACTATACTGATCAAAGTGAAGAGTAGTGAGGCGATGAAGTACTGTAACAATAAAGCACACAACATCTTCCCCATGTTACTATTTCAGTATGTAATGTTAGTGCTTTGTACCGACTGGGGAGTCTGAATTTAAATGAGGGTAGCTTTTCTGTTTGAGGAGTAAATCTGCTTTGTTTTGGTTTCATTTACTGCTGCTTCCATCCTCCTCTTATTTTGTGTCAAAGTTAAACACACAAACACTACAAGATAACAGTCAAATGCACCTCATTAAGTCGTGGTGTATTCACAGCAATTTGTACACTTAATATATACTTGAAAGGCACTGGTGCAGTTCAAAGGTTAAAAAGGTTAAAGGTTAACTTCCTTTATTATCCCTGCAAGGAGATCCATCTCCATCTGTTGTAGTACTTTGTCCTACGTTCATCATTCATTTGTTTCTTTCAATAGGTTTCCAATACTTAAATACTTTAGTCCCATCCCATTCATTTCTGTAAAAGGCAGATTTTTTTTTTTTTTTTTTTTTAAATCGTACATTCTTTTCAGCAAACTTAACATTATGCAATATTCTTGGCCCCTCTGGGATCATTTTCAACTGGTTTTATTGGAGCCTTTTAACAATCAAACACATTCCTTGTATGTCACATTGACTTGTGAGCTAAAATGTTCACTTCAGATCCTGTTTGTATGCTTATTTCCCAGTACAGAGGTCACCACTCATGCAGCTGATGGAAAGTATAAATGATAAGAATCTGTCTTTAGGTTTACTTGCCATTTGAAGGACTGTAAATACAAGTAAGTTGAAAACCACTGCTTTTAATTCATGTTATTAGAAGGTTAACAGTGTAAATGGTTGTGTTTTTGTCTGTATGTGCATTCCCCACCTGATCCTAGCTCTGGTCCACAGCCTCCACAGGGCACAGCCTTCCAGCACTGACAGAAGCATGGCATTAACAATTATGAAGCGAGACGTCCAATAGTGGACAGACAGCCAGTCCCAAGCAAACTCTGCAATCAGCTGGTATGGAAGCAGAGAATACTTGACAAGAAACTCAGCCCACTGTCGCCAGCTGGGTTCCAACTGAGAAACACAGGGAAAGAAGAGAAACATAACAGATGTGTATGGAAACACTCAGCATCAGATACTAATGTGGCACACAAAAGCAAAAGCTGGCTAAAGCAAACCCAGTGGTACTTTTGGAACACTTCTCAAATTAATGGTTCTCTATAATGAACCTTTTTTAAGTGATTTGTCACCATTTATTATAATATTATGCTCAGTATTTTGCATTTTTAAGTGAAAATGAGGCATTTTCTTATATTTAATGTAATTTGATCATATAAATGTTCATTGAAGCTCAGATTTAAGTTGAGGGTTATTCTATCAAAAACTGAGAAAACTGAAGAAAAAGGGATTTTTATAGTAAAATATATGATTAATTGAACATAAAGTTTTCCAGTGTTTCCAACCACTGTCATTGGTCCAATTCCATAGGTTTTACCTGGTCTAATATGTGACTGGTTCTCCAGGGTCTAAAAAAGGCCTCTTCAGCCTGAACCAGGCTATTTTTGGCTGTTCTCAAGACTGCCGGGAATATACCTTCAACACTACAGTGTCCACTAGAGCTTGGAATGAGTCTCACAAAGAGGCTGATATTAAAAGAATAGAAGTCTCCAAATCCTCCTCCTTTTCAAAGGTGTCATGTTGTCATTGATACAGACAAAAAAGCTCAGGCCTTTGAGGACATGTTCTATGAACACTTCTTCAAGTGCTTGGACTTCGTTTCTCACATACTTGGAGGAAGTTATATGAAGTTATATTCGACAAGGATTATATCTGTATACCACTGACTGTCCTCTGCCCCTCTTTCTGTAAGTAATGACAAACTAGTTAATTAATTTAGTTATTACACACATCTGAGCCTTTGTTTTTGTGTTTTAACATAACTGAAAAATGCAAAATAAAATATTAGGGGGAAAAAAAATAAATAAATGCAAGGCACACAGATTATAATGAATTCATTTACCTTGATAAATATGTTCCTGTTTAAAAAGGAGCTAATGTTACCTGTGTGTTGAGGAAGCTGCTCTCTGCTGATTGGTCAATATGGGTGATAGCGGGACAGCAGGTGTGCAGGAAGGGCAGGAAGGTTTCCGAGTAGTCGAATAAATATAAGTAGAAGAGCGTGAGGCGAGGGGAGCGCTTCAGTGCATACAGCAGGAACAGAGCCTTCCCTGCATTAGCAGCCTGGCACAGAAGAAGTACAAGTACACAGAGACAGAAGACCGTCATTTGAGTTAGAGAAAAAAAAACAATAAAACATAAATAAGCTAAAAAAAAAACAAAACAAACAAAATCTGATAGAAAGATATAATGGGTTAGGATCAGTGAGACATTTTTTACGAAAGAGTGATAGTGAAGAGGAAACTCCATGTTTACCTTATATTCCCAGAGGTTCTGTGGTGGTTTGATTCCCAGGGTTTTAACTCTGTCCAGTTCAGCCAGGACTGCTCGACGGTGAGCCTGGTTTTCGATGCTGTAAGGGGGCTTTAACAGCTCCTCCTCTCCCAGCATCAGCAACAGCCTAAGCAGGCAAAAAAAACACCACCACAGAGAATGAATATAAAGCTGCATTTAAGTCGATTAAAATAAAATATAGTGTTATTTCTGGACCTTCCATTGACGTTCTCCTGCTGGAAGGCTTCTCTGTAGAGCTGAGCCCACGGTCCCAAATGTTCCAGCCAGGACACAACCTCCTCTGGCGTCCAGTGGGACACAGGTTTACTGATCAGAAGGTCCTGGCGGTCCACGACACCACTGCTCCAGTGATACACCAGCACCATCACCTGGACACACACGGAACCGCACAGGTTAACCTGCTGTTACCACAGCTGTATGTAACATGCATTTAAATGCAGAAGGAAGAGCTGGAAAAGCTGTTTGTGTGGAGCAGGAAACTTCTCAAAGTCCAGAGGATCATGAGGTCAACCCAAGGACAAATTAATGTACATTATAATGATGCTAATCTACAAGTTAAATTTCAGACTTTTTAAGACCTTTATGAGACTACTTAGAATTTAATGCCCATTTCACAGCTGTTCCCCTCTACCCATGTCAGCCAGGTCAAGAATGATCTTTTCTCCAACCAGGTATTATTAAATGTGCGCTTCCCCATTCTTACTTTTCACTTGCAAGCCATCCCTTTAACTTCCCAACATCAGCTTTCTCAGATGATGTGTGAGGATTAATGGCTGCACGTGCATTGGGCTGAATGTTCTGTGATCATTTCTCACTGGGGGCTGCAAAGAGTGATAATTGGTTCCTAATTTCAGTATAAATTGCCAGGTTGGAATGGGTGGAACAGTCTTGAGTAACATTACCTTCTTTGCAGCTTGGACATTAAATAGATGAATTTAAACACAATGCAGCCAACAAGTTCATGGCAACATAACTTAAGACCTAAGTAATGTTATCAAATTCAATATGTTTTTCAAGGCTTTTTTAAGGTATTAAATGCAGATTTGTAAAGTCTACAGTTTAAAGACTTTTAAGACTCCACAGGAACCCTGATCATTTTTCGACAGTGACATAACTGTTTGACCATAGAATGTCAGCTACTAGGAGATAAAAAGTAGTAGAACATGATGTTTATCATTTACCTCCAGTAAAACTAAACCGACTATTTTCACCCAAAAAGGAACAGAGACTAAATGTAAAAGCAAAGGACACAGATAGGCTGCTCTGATCTATATTCACTTATTTATAGTTTTACTGGTAGTTTAATTTTTAAATACATGCAAACTTAAAAATAAATAAATAAATACATTTTCAGGGTATTTAGACTTTTACGGTCCCCCCCCTATAATTAGACTTTCCTGTCCTTCCTGCTCTCAAGTAAACCTTGGTTTATAGGAAATCTGAATATGTTTCTCAAAATAAGTAGATGTTTAATAAAGTGAAGTATCTCCTCACCACTGAACCTATCTTCAAAAAAAAAAAAACAAAAAAAAACAAAACAATATCAACAAAGTTCAGTTGAAACTGACAGGAAAAGTTTAAATTATTCAATACAGACTACTTTGTAGGATGGAAAAAAAAAGAAGATGGGTAGATTCCTTAAAAATCCAAGAAAACTTGTAACATTCAGTTTTTCACATGTGACAAAAACAGGTTCAGGTCACCTTTGAGTTCTCCTAGACTAACCTGGCTCAATAACAACATGTGTCCATGAAGTGGACCCAAATCTGAACCATGGTGTGACCTCTGTCCACGGCAGCAACGCCACATGGCAGGACATACTCGGACTCTGGTCCAGGTGCCACATGGGCAAAATAAACAAGGTCTGTCTGCATGATAACAAATAACATCTTCATCAAGTAACACTGACTGACACAGGAACAGTATGAAATACCTTTGAACCGACACAAACAGCAAGTTCAAAACCCATTACACAGTTGTCACAGATTCAGATTTTTGCATGTGGAATTTGTTCGTAAATAAGAACAGAATCTAAACACACTCAACGGCACGCTTACATATATTGCTGTGTATACGTTTAATCCAGCGTTCACGTGCTATGGGAATTATGGTAAATACTAGGCACAAACTTAATTGGAAATGAACACCTCCTCATGTTGTATTTTCCACTGGAGAACTGGGAAAAAACTTGATACATGAAAGAACCTTTGAACTTTTCAATATGGCGGAGAGTAATGAGGGATTCATTATGAATGATAAACAATGATTTTATATAAACATCCTGCTGCTGTTCGCTGATGACCTTGCACATTTATAGTTCACAGAATTTTCAAAACAAAAAAACAAACGCAGTACCAGAAGAATTCACACATCCAAAACCGTTTTACCCAAGTAGCAGGTCACAAAAAATTGTGTTTCAGCTATTTTTCATTTCACTTCGACAATAAACGCACTTGAACATAAAACAAATGTAATTTTGAATTCACAACTGGAAAGGATCACCACTGCAATGGTACATGAAAGCAGCATAAGTGGTAAAGCCAAACAGAGAGAGTTCGACAACAGACTTACAGCCACACAGGTGAGTGCTGTTAAGACTCCAGAGAAGAAGAATCCTGCTCCTTTGTGCTCGCTTGTCCTCGACCTCCCCAAGTTATCACCGTATCTAAACACAGTTAAATCACAGATGAAAGCTTTGATTAATACAAGTACAGATTGGACTACGATCAACTTTATATAATAAACAACAACAGCGTCTAATTCTAACCGTTACACCTCAAAGCCCGTTTCAAAGACATCTCTACCTCTGGAAAGCCAGCAAACTCCGTGAAATTTTGGGGTTTTCTTGGATCTCCGCTCTTCTGCGCTGCACCACTGTACTGAACAGCTTGTCTGTTGCATCTCTACAGAACAAAGCATTATAGAAATGGAATCAGTAGAAAGGAATAAACAACTTTTATCAAAATTTATAAAATGTCATGAGACTTTTGCTGTGTGGGGGTAAAAGGTAAATGTAAATAAGCTGTAAATGCCATAGCTACTGCTCATATTACAGAAAAGACCGGTTAGATATATTCACAGTGGTTTCCAGGAAACGCACACTTATGGATGATTATAAGGTCAGGTCTGTTGAAATGCAGAGTTAGACAGATTATTAGGAGTATCAGAGTTTCCCTTATATCACATGACTTAAGTGCAGTACTGTACCCATTTTGGGAACCACCGAAGCCAAGGGTGTCAAACATATAGCCCTTAGGCCAAACCGGCCTGCCAGTGGGTCTAATCCAGCCTGCAATGAACTGCAAAGGTGTCAAATTCATTTTAGCTCATGGGCCACATACAGCCCAGTATGATGGCAAGTAAAATAATAGTATAATAACCTATAAATAGTAATCAAAAATGTTCTCTGTTAGAGTGTGAAAAAAGTAAAATGACATTATGAAAATGTGAGTAACCTGAACAACCATGTACAACCAGAAATTTCTAATGAAAAATAAGTGCAATTTCAAAAATTATTACGTCACAGCTAATTATTAACACAACTTACGGATCATAATGAATCTGCAAATGCAAAAAACATTTCGTAACACGTACAATATTGTTGAAGTTGCACTTATTTTTCTTAGGTCATCTCCAGTTATTCTCATTTGTTCAAGTTATTCCCGTTTTACTGTGAAAAGCTGGTTTGTAAATGTAAATATTTTCATAGAGTAATTTTACTTTTGTCCCTTTCAACCAAGAAAATGTGAAGTTGTTGCTATTTACAGGTTATTACACTATGATTTTACTTGAGACCACAGTGGGCTGTGTGTGGCCCATGAATTAAAATAAGATTGACACCCCTAAACCTAAAAGTAAAAGCAGACTTTGGGATATCCATTCATCATTTGCAGATTGTATAAATTATTTACACAGACATGGTGATAATGTTTTTGTTTTTTCCAACCAATAACTTAAGTTATATTTTCTTAGTTGAAAAACACATTTACATGCGATGTCATAAAAATATGTGCCTAAATCCTGCAAATTTGATGAAAATTCAGGAATCCTGAAAGCACCATATGAACAAAAAATTAACAAAAAATGTTTGCTTGTAGTTCAGATGATGAGAACCAGAAGGGCATTTAATAATAATCATTAATATGCAGTAATTAATATAAAGCAAGTGTGTAATTTTTGCAAATACATGAACAATCTTTCAGTTTAAATAAAATTAAAATAAATCTCTCACATACATTCAATCTGTATATCTACAATTATGATCTGATATGATTTCCTATGATAAAAAAAGAACTATAGAAATCATAGTTTGAGTTCAAATGTAATTGTACCCCATCCCTAAAGAGGGTGGTTTATAAGCACTTTTAAACCACATATATACACATACATGTACCATATTTAACATATTTGTCCCTCTGAAATTTCGTAAGCATGATGCTCTTTCTTTCTGTTTGACTTCTACAACACATTTGGTATTTTGACAAGTTAAAACGAGTTAAACCAGTTATACATCTTTAACACACCCTGGCTTCTGACAACAGTAGATATGAAAGAGAAACACAGTTTAGAGCATTAATGTCAAACTCTTTTTAGTTCAAGGGCCACATACAGCCCAATTTGAACTCAAAAAGGCTGAGCCAGTAAAGTAATAGTATGATCATTCAGAAATAATGACAACTCCAACTCTATTTGTTTCTATGCAAAAACAGGAAAATTACATTATGAAAATACAAGACAGACTATCCTTTACAAAAATGTGAATATTCATGCACACCCTGAAATTGTTTAAGGCAAATAAGTGCAATTTTAAGAATATTATATCTCAGTTTACAAGTGCATTACACCTTGTAGATCACAGTGGATCTAGAAAGACAGAAAACATTTAGTAACAGGCATCTGAAATAAGTTAACTTTATGATCTAAACAACTGGTGAAAACTCAGTGACACCCTTCAAAGTCTTCTGTTTAATTTTTGCACTCCGCAAATTCATCCTGTGGGCCACATTGGACCCCTTGAGAGGCCAAAATTGGCCCGCAGGCCATATGTTTGACACCCCTGGATTAAAACTACAAGTACAAATCTAAAGCTATTTGTAGCTTTTCTAACTTAAAAAAAAGACCTTTAAGACCACAAATAAATGATCTTTGTGTGGAAAAAACATGACATCACAAGAACAATGATAAAACTGTGGATTTCTTTTCTCAAAAAGGACAGAACATTCTAAAAAACTATCAGACTCTCAGCAGAATGAGGAGGTGGTGTACTGTTAACGTCACATGAATCAGAACCAGTTTGTCCTGTGTCTTTTTTACCTCGACACAGTACACAGTCTGTACACAGGTTTTGAGAGACAGAGTTCCAGATGAGGTTCCGTCCAGTATCTTTGACTGAACAGGTTTCACAACTGTCTCCAATCCACATGGTGATCATATGAATAGCTTCAGTGTGAAATATTCATGTATGGATGTTGTGCATTATTATGTTGGTTATCTGTCACACACTTCCTTTTACACAATTTATTTAGTTTTATTCAATAAATACATGCAAACTACATGGCTGGATATCAAATCTCAGCAGTGTTTGGGTAACAGCCAAAATGTATAAGTAACACTCAGTATCAAAAACTAACAACTGAATGATGACACTGAAAGCCTGGTCACATTTCAATGAATCTTGCTACCAGCAACTCACTCCATGTGCAGTGGCATGGTCTGCTTTCGCAAACTGATTAAGAACAATTGTCATTGGTGGATCGCCGCGTATAGTGTGTGTTGGGTAAACAGGCTGAAATTAGATGAGAACATGTCGAGTTCATTTGCCTCCTACATTGCAGGATCTGCAATGTGACTATTGTGCACACATACATTGCGATGACGATGCTCAAACGATATATTGTGCAGCTCTATCACATACTGTTCTATACTCTGTGCAAGAAAGACAAAGTCAATACTGTTGTCAGAAATACAGAATTCAGTCATCACGTGGATGTGAAAATCATACCTCAGCAGTATGTTGACTTTGGGAAACCCTTCCCACTTCTCACGGCACTCAGGACACTCGTTCTTGTGCGAAGACTCCCACCACAGAGCCAAACAATGGCGGCAGAAGTTGTGGCCACAGGTCAGCGTGGTGGGGTTCACCAGGATGTCGTAGCAGCAGTGGCATGAAAATTCATGTTCGGAGATGTTGGTGGTGGCTGGTGGCTTTGGCAGAAGAGATTCAGATGAGTAATGGGGGTCGTCCTTAAGAACTCCTAGACTATTACCTGTGTGCACCTCCATCTGATGAAACATATCCACGTCTGTAAGACAAGAAAAAGTAGCAAAATAGAGACTGAGTTACACATTTAAAGGTTTAATAAAATGTGGAAACTCTTGCTCAGTTCTCCACAGAAACAACTATCCTATCCTACTGTATATATGTATTTAGTTATAGTAACAAAAATCAAGGCTGTGGCACAAACTCAAACCCATGTCTCACTAACTGACAATGAGGGTTTTACACCTCAGAGTTGATGCAAATACTAGTATTTGAGTGACTTAAATCCATGAAGTAACTGAGGATCAGTATTTATAATTATCATGACCAAAACAGCGTGATATGGAAAAGAAAAAAAACTCTAAAATACTTTCAGTGTTGGACAATTTGTGATTTTCGTAAGTTGTTGTTTGGTTCATGAATTAAAAACAAAACAAAAATACTCTCTTTACAAAACCTATCCACCACACGTGACTGGAAAAACTTGTTCACAATTAATATATCACAAGTAGCAAACAGGTTGTTCTCAAGAGGAAAAATATCTGATGGTGACTGATTAATGATTTAAATTCTCCCTCACTTTTCAGAGAGCAAAACCTTGGTGAAGTGCATTAATTCAATAACCTGCTCAGCTTCAGTTGTGACATAATTTTATGTTCCTCTGGTCTTATTGTTTTGATTTGTTTTGTCTTTAATGAAGTTCTAGTCTTGTTGCATCATGCGATCTTTCACATCATTTCCATCTTCTTAGGTCTTTTAAGAATAATAGAAAACTGTCCATTACTACCCATATGGCTTCATCAGCTTTCACTCAGGGCCAAGAATTAACCTTATCAATGTTGGCTGACTGAACTTTATCATGGAACCATCTTTGGATACGTTGCCCCAGTTTGTCATGTCAGTAAAGCGTATTTAATCTGAATTTGAACAACAGACTATATGCAGGTTATATAACCCTCAAAGAGATAAAAATCTGCTGGTGACTCAAAACATCTACTGATCTAAAATGTTCAACAACATCTGAACTATTAGTTCTATAAATATAAGTAAAACACACAAACAAAAAAAGTGTAAAATACAGTTCATCATCATTTCATGGTCATCACATACGACCCATTTGGAAGTTTAGAGGCTCCATAGTGAACATGGAAAAACTGTTACTGTATGGATTCCCCAGTAAAACCCATGGAGTTGAGCAAATGACAGTGGTTGGGGACACTTATTTTTATGGTCAGTTAATGATATATTTAGGCTGAAAAGTAACTTTATCGATAGATAGATAGATAGATAGATAGATAGATAGATAGATAGATAGATAGATAGATAGAGAGAGAGAGAGAGAGAGAG
>JAQQZY010000001.1:29586797-29603163 GCA_030068375.1 Ostorhinchus rueppellii
GGAATCTGAAAAAAATGATCTCTACACATTTGCTACACTCTGGCTGACTCAGAAATGAGGCCCAATGTACAAAATACTGGAGTGTCGCTTTAACTGATCGTTAGCCTCAGAGAATAATTACCTAAGTCATACACAAATGGACAAAAGTAAGTGGACACGTTGAATTAAGGGGTTTCTTTTCTAAGAAGAGTCTGGGATAGAAAACAATAATGACAAATATCATAATACAGTTTTATATTGCGATGAATATATTTATTTATTTATTAGTAGTGATGCTTTTATCTTAAGTCAGCGTGAAATGGCATCTTACAGCTGTAGACATGATGTGTCCAAATACGTTTGTCCATATAGTTTAAAAACATCAGTATTTCCTTAAAGTTTAATGGGAGAGGCTTCTTCCACAGGGAGATGTGAAGAAAGTAGATGGTTAGTTTTGGTAGAAAATTATTATTTGCAGGAATTGTAGAAATTTAGAGGTAAAACATTTAAAATCATAGTCATGAAAAAAAATGTCAATGTTGAGAAAAATAAAAGTAAAAACTGTCTTGAGGCATTTTGGAAGCAAAGATAATTTAGATAACATATTTATTCCAACATAAAACTATTACTACTAGAAAAGAATCACCTGAATTCAACGGGTCCCAATACGTTTGTCCATATAGTGTATGACTTTGACAATTATGTCATGAGGCTAACATGATATTATCACCGTTTACAACTGTAGATACCAAGCAGAGCCATGGCCCTGTTGTTTACAGCTGTTACTTCTCCATCGTACATCATTACTACCGCATGAAAAACCTGATGTTCCCAATGAACTGGGGATGAAGAGGTGGGGGAGTCACATCGGGACTGTACAGACCTGAAACCACCTGAAGATACTGAATGACCAGGTTTTTTCATCTGTGTTTTTTTCACCCACAGGGCACAGGCATATTCCTAGATGAGAATACCAGGATTCAACAGGCTCAAACTGTCCCAAACTTTGATGGCTAATCTATGTGTTAAATGACATCTTATTCGATCTGAAACAGTCCAGACCTCAACCAAATTTGCAGTCTTTGGGTTGAGCTGCAGAATACGTTATGCAGTGGTCCAATTCTTCCACTTTTAATCCAAGATTTTGAGAAAAATAATAATTTTACAATAGACAAAAATAAAGTATACACCTTAAGTTTAGTGAAATAATAATTAGCACCTCAAGAAAACCCAAAAAACAGAAAGAGTGTTGTTGATGGGCTGTAACTGTCCTACAGAGTTCTGAATCTTGTCCTGTGTAAATAATATGTATAGTGGTATGTGATTACAGCTGGTGCCAACAGAGATGCTGTTACAGCATTTTTCTAAACTGGATGAGTATGACTCACATGTCCTTTATTTACACATAACACAGACAGTGGATGCTGGTGTCGTGACTCTTACTGGGAGACACATTACAGTAGAGACCTGGACAGGTTTTGAGGGAAGCAACACAATCCTTTGACAATCTAAAGATGCAGGGAGCACTTGTTTCATGCTGTATTGTTTCACCAAGGACATCCATCGTCCTGAGCACTGATTATTTCATGCTCTAAAAAGCTCATCCTTGACACAAAGGAAGTTAGATAAGTTCATGTTTGAGGCCACAGCATGTGATCCAAGCACCAGGGTCAACACGGTGCTCTGTAGTCTTGTTTTGTGGTTTTCGTGTGGCCTCAGGACATCAGGGTGCGGTTACATTAAACCACAAACCAAGAGATGGGAGGCAGCCTGTAAACAATCACTCCCTCTTCCTGTCATTGCACAGATAATGTCTCCTTAGTAATGCTCACTCCATGTTGAACTCCCCTCACCCTCTTCTGAGTCTGACGAACAAAGGCAAATGCAGTAGCACACATATTTAAATAGCGCAAACACGCCCATCACATGATCTGTATCTAGGGCCTCAGTTCACAGTATTATTTCAGCACTGTCTCCTAGTAACAGTAATGCCACCAGTGGGTCCACCAGATCTTCAACGCACTATACCCTGTAAACTGACGAACAATTTTTTTTTTTATTTCACATGTGGTGATGGTTTTTTTGCACGTTTCAATTTGTTACTAGGCAAAGTGATTATTAGTTGGCACCTACAAAGACAAATACAAGCAGAGCGTGCAAAAACAGTACAAAGATGCAAAAAGATGGAAAAAAAAAAACCCATAAAAATAAGACATTACAGTTTAGTTTTGTGATTTACTGCTTCATTTCGTCATTTTTCTTTTTTTGATGTCATGTTGTGAACCTTAACTATGAACCTGGCTTTTGGTTTCCAAAAAAAATGTACTATCAACATATCAGATATAGGTTGAATCTATTCACATATTAGCACTTCTGTTGTGATCTTTATCTAGAGTGTTTTGGCAGCGTACTAGTCAATGTCTATCAGAATAGTATACTATCTTAACACAGTCCTGAAAAATATATGGACACGGTGCCAACATTATTCAATTTGAATGAAGTTTTGACTCAAGGCTACATATTTTAGACAGCCTCGCTTCATCTGGGACACTTCAGTGGACTGACTGCCATGTGACGCTCACACTTATTCACAAACAATTCAAATAAGGTTTAAGGTCAAGAGGTGCGTGTTTATGTGTCCACAATGTGCAATGATTCCACAGTCACCTCGTAGTGGTATTATAACAAAGTGGAACAACAGCAACTCAGCCATGAAGGGGTAGTTCAGATAAAATCATACAGAAGGATCAGCACATGCATCAGTGCAGAAATCGTCAGTACCCACAGACCTCTCAACTCCATGTGCCCTTCAGATTAGCTCCAGACCAGTGCATAGAGAGCTGCATGGAATGGGTTTTCATGATTGAGCCAAGTGCGGGATGCGGTGATGTTAAGCAGTCACCAGTGGACCAGTCTGGGCCTGATTGCAGGAGGGGTAATGGTGTGGGGGTGCTTTTCAGGGGTTCTAATGGATCAGATCTATATAGGACTTTCCTTTTGTTGGAACTCAAAGCACTCACAATGAATCCATTATTCATTCGCTCCACAATCACAGACTGGTGGTGAGCTACATCTGTATCCACACTGACAGCCTCTCCGACCACTACCACTAAACAGTTATATGCATTCACGCACCAGTGTGAGTAAGGAAGGTAAAGGCCATATTACCACACAAAGGAACATGACTGGAACGGAGTAGGATTCTGGTAATTGGACCACCTCTACCTCCTTAGCCACAGCCACCCTTGGCCCCTTAGTTCCAGTTAAAGGAACTCTTCAGGCATGTTGTACATTAAAGACACAGACGGATACAGATGGCGTGTTCTATCCGTCCTCTGCATACATTATGTGTGTAATTCTGTCCGTTCTCCAGGAGCTTGTGGAAGCAAACCCAGACTAAGAATCTCAGAATACGGAGCGGTACCACCAGGAACCACAGAAAGCAGTGTTGAGATTTGAAGAGAATAATTTCCCGAAATAGTGGAACTTTTCGAAGAACAACTGTGAGTTAGTGAAAAACTACCAACATATTTATAACATCTACCCTTGTCAATATCAATATTAGCATCTGCATTAGTAATACATCCTCTGTCATCCTGTTTGTTATTGACTTTCTTCTTCTTCTCAAAAAAACGTTACTCTTCTTCATGGTATTCGGCCAATATGTTAATAAAAAGCAGCATCCTCTGGTGGGTTGATTGAGAAACGCTCATTCCAACACACTGAACGCGTGGAAGTATGAAGGCAGCGACACTAGCCAACATCAGAAATGGACGCACCTGTTTACGTACATAAAGCGAGCATAAATGAGCCTTCAGTGTTTCAATACATCAACACTTTTGACAACTCCATGCCCACTTTGTGGAACAGTTTGGGGTTGGCCTCTTTCAGTCTTAACATGACTGTCATCTGTGTATAAAGCAATGTCAATAAAGACATGAATGGGTGAATTTATTGAGGAAGAACTGGATTAGTCCCGACCATAGTTTCAGGTAGCGAGGCATGCAGCTGTGATTTGCACGGCCAATTTTCGAAATATTGGCGAAAACCTTGCTAAAGATCTTTATAACTGTGTCTCACCTTGTTAGCTCTGAATTTTGGCTAAATCCATCTTTTTATCACAAAAATACAACAAAAGATCATCTCAAGTTCATGACTAGCAACTGACTTCCGGTTCTACATTTTGCGAAGAAACATGCAATGATTGGTTAACTGATGTACCATTTGAAGGAGACCTCCGATTGGCCTGAAAGCAAAATCCCCCACCCCCCGCGCACCCCAGTCAACCACCAGGAAAACAAGTGCAGCAGCAGCACCCTAACCCCCCCATCCTCACTGGTCAGCCGGCAGGAAAACACCTGCACACCCCGATTTTTTTATTTTTATTTTTTTTTGCACATCTAAAACTCTGATTCCTGCCTAAAACTCTGGTTCTGACCTCAACCTGATGGAACCTCTTTGGATGAATTAGAATGGACACTGTGAGCCAGACCATCTCTTCCAACATCAACCTCCGATCTCACAAACGCCACCACAGGAATGGTCAAAAACTCCCATTAACACATTCCTAAATCCTTCATAGAAGAGTTGAAACTTTTATATCTGCAAAGGGTGGAACAACTCTATAAAAGAGACTCAAGCACAGTTTTTACCTACAAGTGATTAAATGTGCCCCCCCACTGACTGAACAACCCCCACCCCCAGTCTAATAGACAGTGCAATAGTCACGCCACCTCAGTGAAATAATCACAACACACGCACCTTGTTTCCCTAACCTTACTTTGTATACATCCTTATTTGTTGTACATATTTCTCATTTGCTATATAGAGTTAGCTTGTACATTTCTGTAGTTTTAGTAGTAATTTAGTAGCATATGTAGTTAGTATTTTATCCTGTAGTTTATTTCACATATCTACATTTTTCAGTATTTCTGTGATATTTTTAAACAGATGTTTAAATGTTTTTGCTGCTAAACAGAGGTACTGTTACTCAAGAAAAATAAGATTTAAATAAGAGATTAGGCATTTCATGATTTTTTTTTTTACAGACACTGCACTTCTGAAGAAACAGGTCATTTCTTGGTCATAGAAATGCAGTATCGTCATCTGGAAGGCTAAAGAAAGGAGAGGTTATGCACAGTAACAATAGGCCTGAGCGAAGCTGCTGCCAGAGGAATGTAAATGTAACACCGAGTACAGGCCCAAAGAATGTGTCAGAGTGTGTGTCTGTGTGTGTGTGTTGTGTTGATATTTGTGTCAGACAGTGCAGTAATGGAGCTGAACAAGTGGTATGTCATTAAGTTGCATGAGACAATGCATCAGTTATGTTGGGCAGAGACAGAGGCAATCTCAGTTGAGGAGTAGCAGGCAACATCAGCACACTAACACTCAAATTAAAACACTGGCACAATGCGGTCATGTTTTTGAGTTCGTATAAATCTTGACCTTCGGCCTCAAAATTGAATAATTTTATCCTTGAGATCGAGTTTATGTTTGTACCAATAAGAAATTCCCTCAAATTATTCCTAAAATATCCCATTCAGAAGTATGTGTGTGTCTATAGCTTTTTTCCTTTTAAAATACTTTTATATCAGTTCAGGTATTTAGGGGATGAAAATATCATTTTGGCTAAAGAGCTTCTCCATACTGATGTATTACCCATTACAGAAAAATAAAATGATTTTGCTTAACTGCCGGTTCTGTTCATATAGGGTAGCTGTAGCATAAATCCTACACTGGGTGACAGTCTAATACATTTATTAAACACTGGATATTTAAACAGTGACACAAATGTTGTAATTTTGTCTCTGCACACCAGCACAGTGGGGGTGAAATGAAGCAATCAAGATGTGACTGAAGGGCAGCGTTTTAGTTCAAATGCAAATTCAACATTTGGAACTCCAGACCTTTCATCTAGTTAATTTAGCACAGAATAAGCAGGGAACAGGCCACATATGGAAGAGACGCTGCTTATCAGTCAGCTGTTCAATTACTTCTGAGCCTCTGAGAATTAAGGCACTGTATTTAAAATTATTGTAATTCCTAAATAGTTAATGCAATATTTTTGTTTAAGCCCTTGAATTAAAAGCTGAAATTCCACACTTCCATGACTTTTCAAATGCCTTTATGAGCAGCACAGCAGGAGGGTAGGGCCGCAATGACTAGTTGATGGCAAAATTAGTCGAGGATTAATTTATTTGTTGATAAGTTGTTAATGAGGTCATGCACTTTTGTTTAAGGAAATATGTTTATTTTATTGCTGATAGTAACTCTTGTGTATTTAATTGTGTATCAACCATTGTTGAGTTCATTATGGTGCGTAAAATGTACTTTTGTTTAAGGGGAAACAAGTATTTTATTGCTGCTGCAATATTTGTTGAACTGAATATTTCTTTCCCAAACTTTGTTGTGCATTAATTTAACAAGTTCTTATTAAAGGAATGAAAAGCTGATGTAAATAAGCAGTATTGCTTTTTGTTTTTGCAGTTCATAGTCTGCCAAGTCGACAAGTCTTTACAGTAGTTGATGAGTCGTCGACTACTGAAACAACCGTTGGTGACAGCTTTTCTGGTGGGATGCTTCTTGCTTCCCTTCTGCTTCAGTTCCAACAGACTCCGATATCAGACACCCGACTCAATCTGAAGAATTCTCCATTTCAGAAAGGCTTTTGAAGCAGCACTACAATCAAATGACTGTGTGTGGTCAGTTGACATCTGTGATTACAACCGACAGATGACATGATCTTTAGTTTAGTTTAGCATAAAAAAAATAAAAGTACAGGACAATGTAGGTGCTCTGGTCAGGTTGTTCATGTGTCGTTTTCTGTCCCACACTCAGATACACGAGCACAGTCAAAGAGCAGAACTTCAGAGATGTGGTTTAGACTGATAGCTTGGGTTTCAGTGGTTCACCACACCCTTGGCCTCTGGAAGTATTCCACAGTCAGAGGGCAACGCCAGTAAACACTAAGACGAACACACATTCAGGGAGGGAGATATAAGAAACACAGGAATGTTATCAGTCAGCCACTCCCAGCAGCTGTCCAAGCTCATGTAGCAACAACGCTGAGCTCTGGGAATAACAGTACGTTAAACTAATGCACCATACTGGGACAGACACCACTAAGGAATATCACTGACACTGATTCACAGCAATTACAGCTACTTAGTCTGAAGGAAAATAGTGGCTCAGCAGATACAAATACGGTCAATAGAAATCATGGACACTAATAACAAATAGATGGAGCATGCCAACACAAACGTTAACACCATTAACTATCAAAAAAATAAATAAATTACTGAATATTGTATGAATGAAATAAAATTTACGGTGCAATTACAAATAATTCATAAATACTAGTGAATAAATAAATAATTGTACACTACTTGTTCGGAGTTGATAGGCTAGGACTGGTGAACAGCACATGCATTCATTTTATAAATATGAATATCAAGTATGTACCAATGAGATCCAATAACCATCAAATCCCATATATATTTATTTGTTCCTTTAGTTATTCATTACCGTTTGTTTAGGCAACTATAACTTTTAGGTATTTATCATGAATGGATGCATTAAAACTGGATAAAGTAATGGAGTTTGGGAGGAAAAGGGTTGATATTAGGCTGTTCATCCTCTTTATACTGTCCATCATTATTTAGAAATAATCTCCCAGTCGACCTCTAACCCCACTGAGGAAACAAAAATAAAGTTTCTTATGAAGGCCAAATCTGAAGCCTGGTTTTCCTGGTCTGCACTGCATCTATATGACCTCGACTATGAGCGCCCTAATGACTCAAATTTACATTTATTAACTTAGTCGAGCGAACAATTCAACTTCATTTTGGTGTATGAGATTTCGTTTTACAGCTCTTCCAGAGGCAAAACTAGCAAACAAACTCTAACGTTAATAAAAACGATTCTTTCTGTAAACCAGAAAAATGTGATAACTGGGAGAAATCGGATAATTGTAATAATCAGATCTGACACGTTTACATGCACTTCACAGATGCAATAATTGTAAACCCTGATTTAGACGCTTGAGTTATTCAGAGTACCTATGCACATAATGATGGTAGACTCCAACTTCCTGTTATTGTCTTCCGCTCCAGTTTGACTACATGACCTCTATTTTCTATGACTTTAATTGAATTTACATATGCGCAGGTGTAAAAGTATTAAATAAATCAGATTAACCTGTATACAAGTAGGAAGACATCAGAGTACTGGGGAGAAATCTAGGTGAGTTAATCTGATTTCTCATAATCAGATTACTGCTGTTATCTGATAAAACATGCCACATTATATTTTATATACTCCTATAACTCCAGAAATCAGATAATGATCGGAGTATTGGTGTTCATGTAAAGATGCTCAATGACAGAAAATACTATGATTTCACGGTTTCTCACAGCACTGCCGACTCTCACGGCAAACACAAAAATGTGAAAAATAACTTGATAACTCGGATGAGCAAAAAGACGACACTTGACAGAAGACATCAGTGACTTGAAGCAGAGCAGCAAAACAGTGCAAATTTAATTACCATGGTAACGGAGATGTTCTGTGTCTGTGCTTGTGCTAAATCGGGAACACCTCAGTGGTTTCATATCGTTAATGGTTAATATCATACAGGCTGTAGTCGTAGAAAAAGAGTAAGTCATTTAAGTTGTTTAATTCATTCTTGTTGAATAAGAACAGGTTTCACTCATTTTCTAGAAAATATTAAATAAAAACAAAATAACCCTTAGCTGAAGGTGTATTTTTGTCATCATACGTCTCCTTGTGGTTGGGTAAAATCTTAATTTGTGATAGATCTTCATTTGGCATATGCTCTATATTTCTGACGGATTGTACAGATTTCATTTAAAAAGTATTTAAAAAGTACTATCAAAACTGTTCTACTCTATAGCTAACACTCCCTATAAATGGTCCATTCACCAATGCATTACAGTATTTTGCAAAATGTTGTGCTAACTTTTATGTTGCTAGCAAAGCTTGCTAAGTAAGCGAGTTTATTTCAGTTTTATAACATTTTATTAGCATCTGTTCGCACTTGGATATTTAGATTCAGTTCACATTAACTTACAGATTTTGTGCCATTTTACTGTTACTGAATAAATAATGATGACAAATTACAGGAAGTCCATTAACTGTGGGTGTTGTGTCTGAACTTTGAATCATTTTCTCAATTTACATGAATGCTTTTCCCCGTCCTTGAATCATCGTGTGTTGATTGTGTTGGAGGGTTTTGTAAGGTACTACATACTAGAATGTTTTGGGGGTTTTTTTTATGTACGTTACATTTTTATGTTTAGTTAATTATATATTTTGCAAAAAAAAAAGTCAGTTTTTCCTTAATTTTTTCAGATTTGATCTAAAAATCTTTGAATTTACTCAAAGCTTTTATGAACATTTACATGAACAGGGAATTAAATATAGGCAAATACCTGATTTCCACTGAAAAATTCAAAATGCAGAGGATATTATTATTATTATAAAAGGAAATAAATCAGTTGGGAAAGATTTTAAAAAATCATTTGGAAGTTGTGACAAAAAAAAAAAAAAGATGTGGGTCTTTAAGGGTTGATGGCTGTTCATTGGCTTAAGGAGTTCAAAAAAACAATATCTCTTAATATTTGGGGTGCTTCATTTAAGGTATACATAAATTATTTTTTTCAAATCCATTACAACTATAATATAATCACCTCCATTTAACAACATTAGAGTAAAAACTGGATCTAGTGTCTTCTAAAAGACCACTCTGAGCTCTTTCCTTCATGAGTTTGCTCTCCTTTCAGCTTCTGCAACACTGTAATGTTCAGTGTCCTGATTTGACTTGCAAAAACCCAACCATGCTTGAAATAACCCAAGTGAGAAAAACTGGGACTGACAGAATGGGCAGGCATGAGTCTGATTCAGAAAACACCACATTGCTCTGCCTTAACCAAACTTGGGATTGAAATCCACGATGGGTCTTACAGCCATTTCTGTCAGGTTGCCGATCGCATAGTACATGTTTGAATAAATATTAATTCATCAATCCATGTAAAAATATTCTCAGGTGTAACTGCATTAACTTGATGAATGAAATCAACCGTTGAGCCTACATACAAAAGTCTTATTACATCTCAAGCATCAACAAACATCCAAAGAGAAATTAAGATAGACTATCATATCTAATAGCTTTTATTTGTAACCTGTTGTGTAGCCAACAGTCTAGCCAACTAGCTAGCAGCTAACATTAGCAGTTAGCAGGAGCCAGTATGCCTTCATTGCTTTCAATACATCCAACTGGTTAACAGCACAAACAACAATTTTACCACAGCAATGTTTGAAATGTAGGCTATGTCGTGTTCAGACAAACAGTTGTGCATGGGCGCTGCTTCCTCTTCACTGAGTCACTGATTTCTTCCTGTTTAAATTAGATGACATTAGACTCTGTTTTTCAGATATGGTCACGATGGCCTCGAATCAAGTTCATTTGCCAGTCAGAGCACAATTAAACAAACATCCACTTCCACAAAACTACTTCCACTTCACCTTAAAAATAGAACCAATGGCCCCGTATCTCACCACCATGTTCCATCAAGAATCAATACCAAGTTGAATTTGCGAGGTTGTCAGGTTCTGTTTCTATGTTAGAGTCCAGTGGTCTTGATGCAGGAGATCAATCTCCCAATAGAAGTGGGTGGTACTTTCACAGGAGGAGACCTCAACTAATTAAATCTAAGTCCATATATGACGTCCTATCAGCGCTAAATGGTAATTATACTGATATCTGTCAAAACATCAAGAATCTAAATTTCTCAGAACTTCAAATAAATGTTGTAAACATCGTCCTTAAGAACCTACATGTAAAATTTTTAAATGAAACTGAGCAGTAGTTTTGTCTGAGAAGATATTTGAAGAAATTGCTAATGAGGATGGCAATGAAGACGACAATGAAGACGACAAAGACAAGGACAAAGACAACGACGAACCTAGCACCTTCAAAGTAACTATTATTATAAAGTACTATTGGAAATAAATAAATAACATAATTGGACCACCTCACTTTGATTACGTGATGCCTTTGCTAATCCTAATGATAACATAACATTACAACATTATGTTTCTACCAAGAGTAGCATTCATTTTACACCAAAATACTGTGGGCCAATCCATATGTGACTGACACATCTTGCTCTTTGAACCAGTGTTTCACAAACTCACTGAGGCTGATGAATCCTGACATTGTCTGTCAAGACTGTCAAAGAAGCCTGTTAAAGAAGCACTGCTCTATAACAGGGTTGTACAGTCTAAATGCACTATGTGTTTCTGTAGTTCACTAGTCTAACAGACGGAGATATATCTCCTTATTCAATACAAATCTTACATGAGAATTTGTACAACATTTCAGGCCTTTTAGTTCCACACAAGTTAATATACTGCCTTTAGCTGCAT
Source organism: Ostorhinchus rueppellii (assembly GCA_030068375.1). Classification (NCBI taxonomy): domain Eukaryota; kingdom Metazoa; phylum Chordata; class Actinopteri; order Kurtiformes; family Apogonidae; genus Ostorhinchus; species Ostorhinchus rueppellii. The sequence goes on from JAQQZY010000001.1 coordinate 29,598,222, forward strand.
CATATCATCACATTATAGTTGGTGGCAATGGGAACAAAAAGAGTTTTTATACATATTTTTCCGGGTTGGAGGGGCTTCATAGCGGTGGCCTGATGATAGGAGGATGGGTTTGAGCTGCTGATCCTTCCTTCTGACTGTGAAGGTTGACCTGTTATTTTATTCAGTTGCTAAAGGATTTGAGAAAGCTCTGAATTATTTTTAACCGAGATGAGACTCTCCCATGCCGTTATGTTACAGGTTCGTACAGATTCAAAGACAGATCTGTCCACAGCTGCTAAAATGTCCGTTTTGACATCATAATTCCTGAGTCTTCTTAGGTCAGTGTTTTAGTTAAATAAAGTCTTCTTCTCCTTTCGGCTTTTCCCTTCAGGGGTCGCCACAGCGAATCAGTTAGCTCCATCTAACCCTGTCTTCTATATCCTCTTCACTCACACTAACGACCTTCATGTTGTCTTTCACTACATCCATAAACCTCCTCTTTGGTCTTCCTCTACGCCTCCTGCCTGGCAGTTCAAAACTCAGCCTCCTTCTACCAATACATTCACTATCTTTCCTCTGGACATGTCTGAACCCTCTCAGCCTGGCCTCTCTGACTTTATCTCCAAAACCTCTAACATGTGCTGTCCCTCTGACGTACTCATTCCTGATCCTGTCCATCCTGGTCACTCCCAAAGAGAACCTCAGCATCTTCTACGTGGTCAAAATTAAGACCACTTTCAATACCTGAAAGAAAATTTGGTACAAAATAACAAGACTGCAGCTAGAATTTTCATTAGAACCCAGATTGGAGAACTTATTCCTGATCCTGTAAGCCCATCAAAGCTCATCCCTCTAGAATTAACAGGATTAATTTGTGCAAGTTATACAACATTTTCACAGAGCCCCTAAATTATGATTAATTATTTGAAGACATGTTAAAAGCATGTTGTTCAAAATTCAACTTTTTCCCCCTCACACCTTGATTTGTTCAAAAAGCAGTTTAAGTAATGTGGGTGATGAGTATGGTAATCACATTTGTTTTTTTTATATTTCTTACAGGGAAACCAGGTACTAAAGGTGCTTCAATAAAAACATGATGAGCAATTATTGTTGGTTCCTACAGCGAGAAAACATCATAATCCACAAGTATAAGAGGAAGTGTCTGAAGCATTGTTGAAACGAACCGAGGCTGTGGTGTTCTGCTATGGAAGGACGCTACATGGGTTTGATGTTCACATGTAGAAGTAACATTTGAGCTGTTTAGCACATTATATATTAAAATTATCAATACACAATAAAAGAAAGCATAAAAATGTGACAAGGATGGAATTAACATTTATTAATAGAGTACAATTTTCATGAATCAAAGCTTCTTTTTCTTAATTTCATTGCTGCTAAACATTGGTTCCACTGTTAGGCTTCACACAGACACTTATTGCGACGCACATGACTCCAAGATCAACATGGATTTGTATGTTAGTTCCATCTGAAGTTGTTCGTAAGTTGGATCCAAATGTGCTGAAGATTGCAATACACAAATTATTTATAGATGTCATTGGACTTGTTTGTTGTTGTTTATATCTATAGATATTTTTATACTATTGTTATTTCTATGTAGATTATTTTCCATATCCTTTTACTTTTATAGTTTTTGTGGTTGTTGCTTCAGCTGGTTCTGGAATAAAGGATAACTTGTTTGTCATTTTCAGACGTTTAATATTTTTACTATTTTTTCACCTATTCAAATAATCATTTAATCAAATTGAATAAAATAATCTAAAGATGAACTGATTACAAAAAATAATCAATAGCTGCAATTAGGCTTGTGCAATTAATCGAATTTTGATCACGATTTCGATTTTGTTGTCAAACAATCTCAAAACTCATATAATCGAGTTGTAACGATTCATTTTCCATTTTTCTTTACACAATTTCTGAGACTCACATGTGCAATACATTACATTCCATTGCAAAACAGCTGTAAAATACATATTGCCAAAATTGATTTTCAATTCAAATTTTTTGGATAAAGAATCAATAAAAACTGTTTTTTGAGAGAAAGGCTCAATAAATGCATTGTGAAACTCAAAATTAATCGTTTGAATAATTGTGATTTCAATATTGACCAAAATAATTGTGATTTTTTTTCCATAATCTAGCAGCCCAGGCTGCAATGCTTAATTTTACCTATGAACAACTGCACAACTGTCATTGTATACAGTAGTATAGGACTGAGGGACTGTCACAGCATCATTAGTTGGTTCAGAGCCCAGAGGCCACACACACACACACACACACACACACACACACACACACACACACACACACACACACACACACACACACACACACACAACCTTGACCTAAAACCAGTGTAGTTACTGTGTGATCAACCCCTCCCCAGTGACCAGAACCTCACAATAAACAACAAATACTAGAAATGTCAGCGATTTGACTGGAAAAAGACCAAAGTAGCACTTGTGTAAACAGATGTACAATAATTACATGATCACAGCCCACTTTTGTACCAGAAATATCAAGCCATAACAACCCAAACATCCACCACAGACCAAAACCATTTACTGATGTAATACAACAATACTGTGAACACTTATTCATGTGTACGTCTTTTACTTATCATATTGATATTATGTGTCTAGTACGTATTGTACAAATGACTTGTTTTATTGTGCTTTAGGTGTGCGTTTTCATGTTTATTTGGGTAAATACACATTTAGACCCGTATGTATTAAATTAAATTAAATTAATTAGATTGATCCCACAATGGGGAAATCCACTGGTTAGGTCAACAACAGATTTAAGTGCAAGAGAAATGAAGACAACCAATATATAAACATAATAACAATAACAGTAGTACCATATATATTATATGTAGATTTTTAAAATATATATAATTTTACTTTTATACTTTTTTGTGGTTGTTGTTTCAGCTGGTTCTGGGAAAAAAATCTAGGTTGTCATTTCCAGACATGTATGTTTTACATTATTCTTACCATTTTTTTCGCATATTCAAATGATCGTTCAATCGAACTGAACAAATATCATCAATAGATTATCTGATTGCATTAATAATCGATGGGTGCAGCTCTACACAGCAGTATAGATTCAACCAGTTTGACTTGTCCAACTCCTGTAATCTGAAACATGTCAGTCTGGATTAAAGTCACTTTCACACTCACTACATGTCATCTCTCTTTTTGTTCGTGTTTTTTTTTAACATGTCTGAGGCCGTTAAACATCAGGAAACAGCAGGTAAATGTTAGCTAACGGCTGTACCAGGCTGTTATTGGCTCTTATGAAGTACAACAGGTGTATGAGCTAAAATGACCATCGGCGGGTCCACAGTCAAATAACCCCGAGCACTGACACCAAAGGCGGCTTTAAATGGAACAGACGCTCCGTTCGAAACTTCCGCCGTCACCAACATGGCGAACCGTATCCACGATTTGACGAAGCAGGAAAACATTCCCAAACCAACGTCACACATGTCAAATCCATGTCACAAACTGACACTTACTCCGACATTTTCGCTCCTGCTCGGGTAAGAGGCCAGCCTTCCTCCGCCTTTCACCGGCATCCTGGTTCTGCTCCGGTCGGACGAACGGCCGCGGTGTCGACGCAGGAAAACGAGCGAAAGAAAAGCAAAGAACCAAAGAAAGAAAAAATACCAAGAGCCGCTGGAGCGGATTGAGCTGTTAACGCGGTGGATACTTTTTGAAATGAACCATATCAGTGACAGGCAGGACGGCTCCGCCCTCGACGCCTCCGGGGTGAGTTCCTCCGGGTGGACGGGCTCATGTTCCGGAGCCAGTGGCCGGAAACGGGGCGGTCCGACGGCGCGCGGAGCAATACGGCCGACAGAGGCGACCACACAACAACAAACAACAACAACTGGAGAAACACATTTCCTGTTTCCTCCAATCCACCCTGGACACCATAGAGCTAAATGTCCAAAACATCCCCATCATTTCAGTTATTGTTAATTAAACTGGAAATGTATTTTAAGTCCCTAAAATGTATTGAATTTAATAAAAAAGTGTTTCAGTTCTTCAGTTTTATTATAATTACCTTGAATAAATCTGTCTGCCACTTCATATTGTTACATTTTTCTCCCTTTTCTAACTGTATTTTTACTTATTGTTGGATCTTGATCTTTATTTCCTTTGATTTATTTATATTTTGTCTTATTTGTTTAATTCATGTATTTATTATTGTAGTTTCTTTGTCTTCTGATTATTAGGTTATAACTATTGTGTCTTGGAATGTCTCATGTTCTGTGTATTCTTGTTACATTCATATATTTTGTATGTTCTATTGTTGAATAATAAATGCATTCTTCAGTTAAAAAAATCCCTCAAGACAACATGGCAAAATGTACATGCATAATAAAGTTAAATCATCATACATCAATAAAGCGGAAGAAATGAATGAATCATACATCAATATTATTTTGGGCTTTTTTTTTTTTTTTTTTCCATAAATCTCTCTTACACAACTTCAGCCCTGCTCAAAACAACCCAACATTCAATCAGTTTGAAGATTTTAACCCTTTAAATGCCACTTTAATTATTTGAATTGAAAAACATTTATTGGAAAAAAACACAAATACTGATTATTTTTCATGCAAACAATGTCAGGAGGGTGGGGCATTGGTGATGATTAGAGTCTTGGCTGTGTCAAAGATTTGCAACTAAATTGATGTGATTGCAGTAGTAGTGTCAGTTATTCCCTGTGGACACCTTTGTACCCAGAAATGTACATGCACAAAAAAAGGCAAACATGGCAAAATGTACACACATAAAAAAAACTGCTATAAAATCATCATACATCAATATTATTATTATTTTTTTCATAAATCTCTCTTAAGCCCTGTGATGAACTGGTGACTTGTCCAGGGTGTACCCCACCTTCACCCTTAAGTAGCTGGGATAGGCTCCATGTG
>JAQQZY010000001.1:29613788-29626272 GCA_030068375.1 Ostorhinchus rueppellii
GATATGGTGATTGACCGTGTCAAAAGCTGCTGATAGGTCAAGTAGGATTAGTACTGAGGACTTACCAGCTGCTTTGGCCCCTTTTAAGGCTTCAGTCACAGTCAGCAGAACCGTTTTAGTGGAGTGACCACTTTTGAAGCCCGATTGGTGCGGATTAAAGTTAAAGCAGTTCAAGATTCACAGTCTAATTGCAGTGAAGATGAAGGGGGAAGTGAAGATGAAGGGTTTTCTGTAATGCTCAGTCTTCTAGGGCAGTGAGATCATTTGTCCACTGCAGGTTGTTTTAGATTGTGGTGAAATATAATTTCAGTTGTCCACCATGTCCTCCTCATGAATTCTCCATCATTCCACCACAGCCTTCTGTGAGCTCCACTACCTTCCCAACACGAGCCAACTTGGCATCCTTGTGTTGATGCTCTCTCCCCAGCAAATGCCATCATAGAAAAGCACACTTTTCATGACCAGTTGGTAAAACACCCCTGCACGAAAGTAATCTGTCACTTTCAACAAAGTACATCTGTGTTTGAGGACCCCTCCATCTTGTTCAAATGCATTTCAAGATAGTTGTATGTTGGTATATTGTTAATATCTCTACCACATAACTTTATGAAATCCACAACCATTTCTTTAGTCTTGGGGTGCTTATTAGGAAGCCGTTTTTTTGTTTTTTTAAACTCCATTTCACTGATGGCTTTGCAGGTTCCTGTACTCTGAACCCTTTCTGTCCATGTCTGATACACACCACAATGCATGTATGGACATATTTCTGGATGACACAGGATCCATAGTTATACTGAAAGTCCACTGTGTACAGTTTGAACAGGAAGGGAGCCAATACAGGTCCCTGTGGAGCCCCAGAGCGACTCATTACTGTCCCCCTGTGTGAAAGGTTCACACATTTTGATAGCACACTCCTTCAGCTGCCTAAAACATACCCCACTTATGCAAGTTAAAGTTTTTGTTTTGTGAAGTAATAATATCTGTTAAGTTTATTACACACTAATAATCATAGCTTTTTATTACTAATGTGTGATTAATTTATTTGTAACAACATATTTGAATAGATGATTGCAGTTTTTCCGTTACCATCTTTGTGACTGAGTAACTCCAAATTTCAAAACTATCGTGAACAAGAGCACTCGGTGAGCGCAAACCTCCGCCAAGGTTATGACGTCATAACGTCAAAACCACTATCCGGATCATGACCAAAAGTTAATGGGAACATCCTTGGGTGATTCTCTATCACTGGTGAAAGTTTCAAGAAAGTCCGTCTAGTAGTTTTTCTGTAAAGTTGCTAACAAACAGACAGACAGACAAACAAACAAACGCCGGCAAAAACATAACCTCCTTGGCGGAGGTAACAAACTAGGAAAACCTTTCTTTATAGGATTTAGTATTCCTTGTATTTCATACCATCCATCCATTCATTTTCATTCACTTATCTAGGTCAAGGTCGCAGGGCCATTAGCCTGAGCAAAGCCCAGGCTTCCCTCTCCCTGGCGACCTCCTCTAGGTCCTCTGGGGGGATTCCAAGGCATTCCCAGGCCAGCCAAGAGATGTAATCCCTCCAGTGTGTCCTGGGTCTGCCCCTGAGTCTCCTCCCAGTTGGACAAGCCCAGAACACATCACCAGGGAGGCATCCTGACCGAATGCCTTAACTGGCTTCTCTCCATGTGGAGAAGCAACGGCTCTACTCTGAGCCCCTCCTGGATGGCTGAACTCCTCACCCTATCTCTAAGGGAGAACCCAGCCACCCTGCGAAGAAAACTAATTTTTACTGCTTCTATCTTTGATTTTGTCGTTTTGGTCACTACCAACAGTTTGTGACCATACATGAGGATAGGAACGTAGATCACCTGGTAAATCCAGAGCTTTGACTTTCACCTCAGCTCCTTCTTTACTACAACAGACCGGTACACCGTCCACATTACTGCTGACGCTTCCCTGTTCCTCCTGTCAATCTCCTGTTCCATCCATCTCTCAATTGTGAACAAGACCCCAACATATTTAAACTCCTCCACTTGGGGTAGCAAGTCTACCCCAAGAGACTTGCTTCTCCACTCTTCTCCAACCTGGAGAGGGCACTCCATTGTTTTCCAATTTAGGACAATGGCCTCAGACTTGGAGGTGCCCGGCTGTTTTGCACTCAGCTGTGAACCAATTCCAGTGCAAGTTGAACGTCACAGCTTGATAAATTCAGCAAGACCAGATAATCTGCAAAAAGCAGAGATGTGACCCTGAGGCTCCCTCACCAGAGCCCCTCCTCCCCCTGGCTGTGCCTAGAAATTCTGTCCATAAAAATTATGAACAGAATCAGTGACAAAGGGGGGGGGGGGGGGTTCCAAACCCATATATTTATATTTAAAATTGAGCATTTTTGCACTCGACAAATAATGGTATTGTAACTATGAGATAGAATGGCTATTTTATTTTTTCTTTAGTGAATGCAATGCACCTCTGTGTTTTTTGTTGTTAACAGTGTTTAAATATTACAGTAAATGGTTATTCTTTCTTCTTTCCATTCCTCCCAACTTCAACTGAGACAGTTTCTATGTCTTAATATTAGTGCTACAGAGTTGGTGTGAGTTGCCAAAAATAATATGGAACGCTTACTGTGTTGTCTTGTTGTATTTATGTTTTGTAACCATGTTTTTTTTTTGTTAACTCCTCTCTAGTAGCCCATCTGTTCAATTGAGTGCCTTTGTATCCTGCATGCCAAATACTAATACTTAATGTTAATAATTATGCACAATATTCTTGTTATTTTAAAATCCATGTTGATGGAATACAGACATTTTTCAGAAATGTTTGTTTGTTTGTTTATGTATTTATTTCGAATTAGCTATATATATATACATACAGTCCTAAACCTGCCTTTTTCAGCAGTTCTTTTTGACAGTTACAGTATATATCCACCAGATGGTGCTCTAACCTTTAATCTTTAATACCAACAATTAGTTATGATGAGCTCTTATTTGCAGAAATTAGTCTTACACTCTTTGCTCACTGTCTTCATTAGAACATATGCTGTATTGCAAAAAGTATTGGAAGACCTTTTTTTCCTCTTCTTTTTCTCCTTCCCTCTTCCTTTCTTTCCCCATGGAATTTGTGCTTGGTCCAGTTTTTGGTGCTCATGTTAACTATTTGTGATTGTTCGTCTCTATATGTCAGCCCTGTGATGAACTGGCGGCTTGTCCAGGGTGTACCCCGCCTTCGCCCTTAAGTAGCTGGGATAGGCTCCATGCGACCCCCATGACCCTAGTGAGGATAAAGCGGGTATAGAAAATGAATGAATGTTAACTATTTGCCCTCTACGAGATCTTTTGTACCTCTCTGCTTTGTTGTTCTTGTATTTATGCTCTCTATATTCAAGAATACATTAGAACACCATATGATTCCACCATCCCCAGCTTCTCCCGATGGTGAAGTTGGCGTTCGATTCACAGCTTCTGATTGGATTGTCCCGGTCCACCTTAAAAGGTGGGGCCTGAGATGTTTTCCTGGAGCTTTTTTCTTTTAACTATATTGTTAAAACGTTTCCTTCACATCCCGAGTGCAAACAATTAATGAAATGGTCTGACACAAAAATGAAAAGTTGTAGTCACCTGTGGAACGGACAGGACTGAAAAAACACATTCCAATCATTTTGAGTGCCCACTCTAAATGATTGAACGGCGATATGTCTATCAAAGTTAACTGCCATCTGTCCCTGCCCCCTCCTCCCTCCGCGCGCGCCCCTATTCGGACACGAATCGCGCGTCCTTAGAAGCTTGAAGCTCCTACCAAAGGAACAGCTCGAGCCTGGAATGCTATATTAGCTAGCATACAAAGTTAAAATAAAGTAGACACTTGGAAATTAGGAGCAGTATGGCAGAAAAACTGGCACCAACGAGTCGTAAACGGAAAACTGTTTTTGAGAAGGCTACTGCCAGGCAAAAGGCTTTAGAGGAGCGGAGGAGAGTGAACATCGGTGTGGCCCATGAGCGGTGGCGTCAACTCAAGGAGCGGAAAGGCCTGCAAAGTGATGCCATGGTGGCCCTATTTCTACTTGATAGGTAAGATAACATTATGTCACGTTTCGCACTGCGGTCAAGCCAGCAGGCACTCACTTTCGGCTTGCCCTGTGTATACCAGATATTACGGTATTAATGAGCTCAATGGGAAAACCTTGTGTTGCTTTTCAAAATAAAGCTCTTCCAAATATACTCATTTTTCTGATCATTATTATTGATTTCAGATGAGGATTTTTGGAGAAATCCAAATTGTCAGTCCATCATTCCACGTCAGGCTGATAGTGTACAACCCCCTGAAGCCCCTCACCAAACTTCAGGAAATCAAGAGTAATAAACAGAAAAATTAGTATTTTTGGAAGAGCTTTATTTTGAAATGCTACATCAGAATTTCCTGAAATTTGGTGAGGGGCTTCAGGGGCTTGTGCACTATCACCCTGAAGTGGAATTGTGGACTGACAATAAGCATTCTTTTCATTATATCGATCTGAAATAGATAATAATGATCGGGGGAAAAAGAGAATGTTTGGATGAGCTTTATTTTGAAAGGGAACACAAGGTTTTCCCATTGAGCTCCTTAATACTGTAATACCTGGTATACATAAGGCAAGCCAAAAGCGAGTGCCTGCTGGCTTGACCGCAGTCCTTTAGCTGTGGTTGTGTTACCGTGTTCTTTTATTGGAAGCTCCACAAATAAGTCTGGATTCGTTTGAGTCTCATTTTTACAATTTTAATCTGACTTTAGATGATCACAAACAGGATACAACATACTCAGTACTGAGGACCCACACCACAGAACCAAATGGGGTCCCAACATTTGAATGCAAATGACTATTCGATTCAACTGTAAACTGACCCCCAACAATGGACTGACCCTGTGGGGTAGGTGGGCCGCCAAAAAGATAAGCTGATGTTATCTGACTCTTTAGTCAAACAGATGTGACATCCCAACTCTGTGTGAAGTCCTGACTGTGTGTTTACATCTTATACCTTATACCTGTGATGGACTATGCAGTGTGTAAATATATATTTAAAAGTGCATCTAAAGAAAAACAGATAATAGTTAACTTGAATGCATACAGATGTTTTCCACCTTTACAAGCTTTACATACTAACAAAAACTTTAAAACAGGTAACCATTAATTCTGGTCACAAAGAAATCACAAGTAATATTACTGAAATAAAACGGATTAATCAAATTAATCGTATAATAAAACGTTATCTACTAAGTAATGAAACAATTTATCATAAAACATCAATATCTGAATTAAAATAATATCTCTGTTGTCTTGTAGACGTGGATGGCTCCAGAGTGTATTCAAAATCAGAGCCAGCGAGGCTCTCCTCATGAAACTTCACAAAAACAAACAATGTATATAATCCATCTCTATTTAATCCAACTAAAAGTCAAACAATTCAAGCTTTTGGTTATCATTTACAGATTCCAAACTCGAATAAATCATCAAGCTATGCTAACGTTAGTTAGTTAGTTAGTTAGTTAGTTAGTTAGTTAGTTAGTTAGTTAGTTAGTTAGTTAATATGATGTAGATGGGTGGGGGACAGCAGTGAAAATGCTTTTTTTTTTGTTTTCCTAAATATAACAAAGGGATTGAGATCAGTAAGAAAAAACGTTAACCCCTTAAACGCCTGAATTCATTTCCAATTATGGAAAAAAAATTCACTTGCATTTTTTTTCTTTCAAGTAGATAGTATTTTGGTTGCATTTTGGAGGGGGGTTGAGGCGAATTCGTTACAATCGGCGTCAAGGGGTTGTAAAGGTAGAGAGTAGAGTAACATTTATTAATCCCGGAGGAAATTAAGGTGTCATGCAGTTTACATAGATTCACAATACACAAGACATTATTGCACAGCATAATAAACATATAACACACACATACTTCTAGTCATAGGCAGATCACCAACACACACACACACACACACACACACCAAAAGTGAAATTCCACTGTGCATGGTCCAAAGAACAAGCTGGGGTTAGGTTTCCATCAACATGGAAAGGGAGTATGGACACGCCTGCAGTACACATACATACATGTGTGTACACACACTCTCACACACCCACACACACTGCAAAGCTCTCAGTCAACAGACCCATTTCCAGTGATAAATAAGAAAGTGATATTTCTGACGTAAAATTGTCATCCAGTGCAGTAACTGTCCTAGATAGTGCAGATAAACATTCAGGTTCTGGTGCAGAGGGTTATCTTATGCAGTCCAGTCACCAACGGTGATCTCTTTCTGCGTGTCCTTCTGCATGGTGTTGAATATCTGGAAGGCCCTGGGAACAAAGGACCATCGTAGCCTGTCTGTCCTGCAGGGGGTGGCACGGAACCTGTAGCTGAACAGACTTCTCTGGTTGGCAAAGACTCGGTGAAGGGGGTGATTGTCATTGTCCATTATAGAGTCCAATTTGCTCAGAGTCCTCTTCTCGGCTGTGGTACTGAGAGTCTCCAGTTCTATGCCTACTACAGGCCCAGCTTTCCTCATCAGCCTGTCAAGACGTCCAGCATCTCTCTTCCTAATGCTCCCACCCCAGCAGGTGAGGGCATAGGAGAGCACACTGGCCATGACAGACTGGTAAAACATCAGCAGGAGTCTGCTGCAGACATTGAAGGATCTCAGCTTCCTCAGGAAGCGGAGCCTGCTCTGACCTTTCTTGTAAAGTGCATGCGAGTTTGCAACCCAGTCCAGTTTGTTGTCCAGATGTACACCAAGGTACTTGTAGGTGCCGACTATCTCAACTGTCATGGCCGCGATAGAGACAGGCACCAGTGGTGGGGAGGTTCACCTAAAGTCAACCACCATCTCCTTTGTTTTGGTGGTGTTCAGCTGCAGCTGGTTGGTTCGGGTGTTGAGGGTGAGGAGTGGGGAGGTATGAGGGCCATTAGGCAGAGGTTGGGGGTGGGGTGATGGTTGTTGTGTAGGCCATGTCAGGGTCGTTGTCAGAGGCAGGTGGGGGAGGTGCTCAGGGGGTGACAATGGGAGTGCCTTTGTCTATAGCAGTGTTGATTGTCGCCCCATCACCAGAGGAGTCAAACCTGTTAAAAAAGCTGTTCAGGTCGTTGGCTCTGGATACGTCTCCATCAGCCTTACCAGCTTTCCCTCCACACCCAGTCATATTCCTAAAACCTTGCCATACGTCCTTCAAGTTACTATCCTGCATTTTCCTCTCCACCTTCCTCCCATATGCCTCCTTTGCTGCCTTCGGGCTGCTCTTGAGTTCACGCTGCACAGTCCTCAGCTCAGTCTTGTTGCCCTCCTTAAAAGATTTCTTCTTTTTATGGAGTAGCGTTTTGACTTCCCTGGTAACCCCCGGCTTGTTGTTGGGGTAGCAGCGCACTGTTTTTGTGGGTACAACTAGGTCCATACAGAAGTTAGGGTAGTCCGTAGTGCATGTGGTTGCCTCCTCCAGATTGTCACCACCCTGTAATATACTCCAGTCAGTGGACTCAAAACAGTCTCTCAATGCCTCCTCTGCTTCTGGAGTCCATTCCCTGAAAGTGCGTGTAGTGGCTGGGAGTTTCTGGATTTTTGGAGTGTGAAGTGGTTGTAGATGGATGAGATTATGGTCCGAATTGCCAAGAGGAGGGAGTGGGATGGCACTGTATGCGTCTTTGTCGTTTGCATAGAGGAGATCAATAGTCCTGTTTTTCCTGGTTGCACAGTCAACAAACTGGAAGAAGTTTGTGAGAGTGGAATCCAGCGTGACATGATTAAAATCTCACGTTATGGTGAAAAAAACATCCGAGTGCTGTGTTTGGAGCCTCGCTACAGTGGAGTGGATGACGTCACATGCATTGTCTGGGAGGTCTCGTGGAGGAATGTATATGCATGTATCTTGATTACTGCAGATCGTCTCCTTCACTGTTACATGTCCTGGGTGACACCATTTGTTGTTGACGTAAATCACCAGTCCTCCTCCCTTCTTTTTCCCTGCGAGTTTATTGTCTCTGTCAATAAAGTAGGGTGGGAGGTCTCTTTTGGAACATTTTTTTTTACCATATTGCTTGAAAAACTCTTAACAATCCCATTGTACCCACTGAAATAGAATGTTTCCAACAAAAAAAGAAAAGTTTTAGTCAAGTCTGTGGTAGTGTGCTTTTATTTTGAAGCTAGATGGATGTTCCGGGTCAATAGAGGACTTCCGGGTTACACTATGTTGTCATGAAGCATGTGGTTGAAAAGAAAAAGTGAAGACAAGGAACCAGGCAAACTCTTGCCGTTGACTCGTTATTATAAACCCGCATGAACGCGACACAGTCTAGAGGTTGTAACCAGAGGAAAACTCTGACCAATCATTTTACTGATCATCTTTACACTTATTTGCTGCTGATACGTCCATCAGCTATCAGTCCGCTCCCACCACCACCCACCCCTCCCTCCCCCTTTTGTCCGTTCACCGTTTCCTAACGCCAAGACCTTCCCATAGCTCGTTGAACACGCAAGGGGTTGCAATCAGGTGAGGTGAACTTATTGTGTAGCCATTTGAAAGCCATCAGTTAGCTCGATCAGCTTATGTTGTACCAACAATGGCAGAAAAGAAAACAACCACCGGCAGCAAAAGAAAGACTGTGTTTGAAAAAGCTTGTGCGATGAGGAAACTGACCGAGGAGCGAAACAGGACAAGAGTGGTCATCGGTACGGCTTTCCACCGCTGGCGACAGCTAAAAAATGAAAAGGGGCTCCAAACCGATGCCAACGTGGCCCATTTTCTTCTCGATAGGTAAGATGATGCAGTTATGATTGTATACTATTTCGACATACTGATCGCTTATGGGTACCGTATTCACCCAGTCACTGACGATAGAGTGAGTGTGAGTCTGCATTCCAGTGAGGGACAAACATATTCCAGCATGTTTCGCTAATCGCTAAGCTACCTTACTCTGTAAACTTTTTTCTTACTCTGTAAACTACAGTATGCTAAGTGACACCGTTAGCTAGGCTGTTGTAATTAAGTTATTTCTGCTGTTGAGAAACAATGGTTTATCCTTTTTTGTTCTATATCTGGCAGATAGCAGAGCAGGTTGATGTGCCTACTGATTGATCATATGAAAGCTGTTAGTTCCACCGAGCTATAAACCAATATAATGGTAATACAGCTCGGTGGCTAGTTCATAACTTTCCACCGCAGTGATATGGAAACTTTCTCTGTTATTTATGTTGTGGTGTTTCCACAAATTTCTTTCTATCCATAACAGCATATTCACACAAACAATGTAAATGTAGGCCTTTTGTATATCTGACATTGGCCTAATGCTGTGTTTTTTTTCCATCTCTTGTACAGAGATGACTGGTGACTAAAACTCAGTATTATTATACCTTTTGACGTTATTTGTTCAATTTTTCAGTTCGTGTATTAGCTTAAATGACTGAACAACGCAATCTACCGGCGTTATGCCACTTTTAAGGTGGACCGGAAAATTCCAATCGGAAGCTGTGAATCGGACGTCAACTTGAGCCTCATCTGCTACCACAAAAAATAAGATGCCTAGAAGGACTGTAGCAGAAAAATTTGCCCTAAAGAGAATGCTTGATGCGGCACGAGGCAAGACCCGTATATACATCGGTTCTGCCTTCGAGCGATGGCGGAGGTTAAAGGAGCTTTACCCGAAGTTGAAAAACGATGAGATGATCGCGGAGTTTCTGCTGGACAGGTACTTTTACTTTGTCAAATCATAAAACACAACGTCACATAGGATAAGGCATCATTCAGATGCTATCGGTTACTGTAGTTCTGTAATGTTACCTTATTTGTGCAATGGAGATTAGCTTCAGCGTTAACTTCACCGTTAGTGTAAACAAATCAAGCGTGTAGCATTAACGGTGGCGTTATATTTAGCTGTAGGGATATGGACAGTGTTATGGGTGTTAGAACTTGTTAGGAGCCTCAGTGTTTATTGTGAAGTTGTCATTAACTCTGTTCTCAAACGCAACCTCGGGGTTGGGTCTGACTGTCGGTTGTACAGTAACCAGAGCCAGGTCAGGACATTGTTAGAGGACTTCTCCGGCTAATAGGTAATGCTGGCTAGCTAACATCTGTGTGCGTCAGGGGAAGAGGGGGCGTCTGAGGTCAGGCAGGGGGTGGCGGGTTGTTCTTGTTCATGCCGCATGGCCGACATGCTACCCATTCAAAGTAAAGTTCTGTAGTGAGTAGTGCTGAGAGTGAGAGCTGAGCAGCAAGAAGGCAAAAAACAACAACAACATGGGGGGCGGGTGTTGTGGTTCTTGTGATTCACTACAAAGTATCCCTCTGAGCTGACTGTTAAGAGCACGACACATCACTCACTACATAATTCCTTTTTAAATTAGTAATTATACCCCCTTTCATTTAGTAATTTCCTTTAGTAATTCATTTGTCCATTTATCAGAAGATGATACACGCATACATGGGCAAAAAGCATAGGCTGGAGCAACAGCTTATTTATGTTTACTCTATTTACAAAAGGGAAAGTTGCAGAAACAAAACAAGATAGCCCCACATCACTCACTACATAGTTCCTTTTTTAATTTGGAGTAATTACACCCCCTTTCAAAAAATTTGCTTTTTTTTTTTTTAAATTATTGTGGAGAGCCACATAGAATGTGTTATGGGAACAGTTTGTGCTTAATCACATGGTTTAGTGTCACCAGGTCATGTGATTGTTTGCTACATTGCATGCTGTAAATATGCGGTAAAAGCATGTTCCTGTTATGTGTTATGAAGTTATATGACTTATGTTATGTCTAATAGAGGAGAGTAGCTCAATTAACTGTGCAGAAGGAATATTTCAGTTTGACACTATGACTGAACAGTCTGTACTGCTACCTTAGAGTCTGTGAAGTTTCCAGATGTTATTAAAAAAAAAAAGTAAATAAAATTGCTTTCTCGTAGTCGTGCGGTGTATTAGGGCCCGAGAAGTGCAATTCTAGTTTTATCTCCCATGACTTTATTCTACCAAAACATCACATTATATTTGTCTCTTGACTGTTGCCTGTAATGTTTGGTTGTATTATTGTGAAGTCACACTGCCGAACATCAGATATACATTTTGATCAAATATGAAAGTGGGCTCAATCTGATTTAAAAAAAAAAAAAAAAAAAAAAAAAAAAGACTTTTTTTTTTTTAATTCAACAGCTCATGTGGAAGTAGCTGGAAACATTGTCAGGAGTGTTCACTTGTGTACAGCTGATCTCAGGATTTGTAGATCGTGTCATTCTCCAGGAGATGTTTGAGCTCAGGTACAGTCAGTATAATGTAAGGGGAACTGCAAGAAGAACTGCAACTACAAGAAAACTAGGTGTTAAACAAGCATTAAAACGGTCAGTGTATCTCTATTAGAGGGGTATATCTGTGTGTGGAATAATCTGGATCAAAATTTGAAAATGTCCTCTTCAATATGTGCATTTAAAAGGATGTATAAATCCACTATAATGTCAAAATATAGAACATCTGAACAAGTGTATGTCAAGTTGTAACAGAAGTATACGTTAAATAAGATATTATAGAAATTAATTAATTATTATTATTAGGAGATATTGCCATACTTATTGAACATTGTATTTGTAGTAATTATTTAAACTGTATATAAATAATATTGTTCATACAATTGATTTTGTAAATCTGATTGTGTGTGAAGTAACTGAAAAAGTGTATGTGAATGGTTTGTATGGCTGTTATTGTGTTACTCTATATATAGAAACAAAAGTGTGTTAAGCAAAGCAAAATTTAACTATTAGTTAGTAAAAAGGGGTGGGAGTTTAAGTTATACTTCGTCCAACTCCTTTTCAAGTGCAGAACATTTTTTTTGATCATGTTGTATGGTTCTGTGTTTGATTCTATTTGCTCAAAATAAAACTAGACTAATTCTATTTCTCTTGTTGGCTTTGAATAGGAATTACTAATGTAGATTTATTGCCTGTTTTTTGTAGATATGAGTCTACTGAGAAGAAACCAGTGCCTTCTGCTCCTTGTCTCTCAGATCGGTGAGTAAATTTAGGCCAATAAGAGCATTGATCAGACTGCTGTTCTGTTTGATGGGCTGTTGTCATACAGGCTGGATGCTGCCATGAATATACTTGATGCATGTATACAATATCACATATATTGATATGGATTTGTCTTGGAGCGATGAGGATTTAAAAAAAATTTGGTCAGCCGATGGCTGATATCTACAACTGATTTGTGAGGCTGATATTTAAGGCTTTTTTTTTTTTTTAACACATTGACTGTAAAATACAATTTAACCACTCAGATAATTACCATTTTTATGTCACAATACAAATGAAATTATTTATACATGTACATAGTACTCTTTTTACATTTATTGAACTTCAAGTGCTGCCCACACAGGTACCTGATCTAATATCTTGTAAGATTTTTACTACTGATCAAATATAGGCTTTAAAGCGACACTCCGGTATTTTGGACATTGGGCCTCATTTCTGAGTCAGCCAGAGTGTAGCAAATGTGTAGAGA
>JAQQZY010000001.1:29648436-29666753 GCA_030068375.1 Ostorhinchus rueppellii
TCCAGGGTGTACCCCGCCTTCGCCCTAAGAAGCTGGGATAGGCTCCATGCGACCCCCGTGACCCTAGTGAGGATAAAAGCGGGTATAGAAGATGAATAAATGAATTTTTTAGAGGAAGGACAGGAAAGAAAGTACGAGAGAAGAGAAAGATGAGTTGGGCATTGTCCAGTCTAACATTGTCACACCACTTTATCATACTAATGAAGTGCCACACTGTAATCTGTGGGTGTTTGTATCATTCTATGACACATTTGTCATAATTATTAGCCATAGACTTTATATCAAATGTCTGAGTAATAAACATAAAAACAACCTGGGTAAATGCAACTTACAACTGTAGAAGAGAACACTTCCAAAGAATTTGGGGAATGGATTAGTGTATGACAAGATAACGTCTCTGTAGTGGCTGAAAATGTCCTGGAAAATAATTTCAGGGAAAGAGTGGGAACCCTGAACATCCTTCGCACGACATAGAAACGAAACGTTTTGTTCACCCAGTCCCACAGGTCCTCCATATTGACCTGGCTTTGTCTCTTGACTTTTCTTTTTCTCGGAATAGGAGGACTCCACTTAGTCAGCACATTCATTACTGGAGTGTGTTATAAACTCAGAACTAGTACTTAAATGACTATTGACTTTTATTTTGATGTAAAACCAAACCGGAAGTTCCGAGTGAACCTGAAGTCAGCTAGTAGCTAAAGCTAGAAAGGTTATCACCAGAGCCCAACGCATCTAACTTACAGTTTATTTAGTAACTTGTCATTCATGAGACTTGTCACTTGAGCTTGTCGAGGCGTTGAAGTGAGATGGGAATAGAAATGTTGTCGTTTCAATAAACTTCCATCGAGGGACTACTTTATACCTGAGGGAAAATTCAATGCTGAGGTTGGTTCAAATGCCTATTGTTTGTTAAACGTTAACCGAGCTAGCTAATTTAAGACATTTTATAGTGAAACACGGCTAAATCATTTTTTCTGCTGGACGAAATGGCGTGGTTTTTGCTGGTGCTCTTGTCTCTTTTTGTTGCTTCACTGTTGTAGCTTGGGGCTAATCATTAGCTAGTCGCTCAGATCAGCAAAGCAAGTAAACGCCATGTCAGGGGCTAGCTGGCTAATAACAGTCTGGTCTGAACCCGAGGTAGTCACTGACCAAAGTCCTGGTCACGGTTAGACGAGGACATTTCCTCCAGAGGTTGAACAGTGGCTCCTAGGCAGCAGGATGCGGATACTTCTCATGTTGTGAATGCTATTGTGACAGAACATCTACCAACAGGTCTGGTACTTAGGTGGTCCGATAACTTAATTTAGAATCAAACGGATGCTGCAAAAATGAATCCTACCGAGCTAAGGCTACCGAGCTAGCATGCTATTCTGTGAGGGTGTCTCCAAACATCTTGTCATTCACACACAGACTGCCTAAAACAGACAAATAATGTAGCCACAGTGTAACAGCGAAAACATAGAAACGTGTTGGTCTTTTAGGGAAAGTCTTCCTAAAAGGGGGGCGTCCTTCATTTTCTAAGGCCCAGCCAGGTTCAAGCCTCCACATATATAACACAGCATCCGCCCTGCTCAAGTGTCCTTGGTGTTAAATCAATGAGATCTTAGTTACATGACAAGTTTATTTCATTCATGAGTTACTAGAAAGATAGACGCATAGAAGCTCACAGCTACAATGCAAACAGCAGTGTTGTGTGTGTGTGTGTGTGTGTGTGTGTTACAACAACCAACTGCTGTTGTCCCTATTGACAGTTATATTTTGGTCTGTTTGTGAAAGAGCTTACATGTTAAGTAATATGTAAACTGGGGCTTGTATATAACTGTCACACTTGTTCAAACTCATGAGCAAAGCATCTGAACTGAATTGAACGCTCGCCTCACCTTTTTGATATTTATTTGTAAAATGACAACTTTGTTTCAGTCATGTGTTCTTGGAAAGATGCACACATGGAGTGAAGTGTATGTAGGCACAGAGGTATCTCACTATAGACTAGACTCCAGGGATGCATGGTGTGTTAAAAAAAATACTCAGTGAGCTTATTGTGGAAAGTATTGTAGTTTACAAATTTAGTCTTGCTTGGTCATCTATGAAAAATGCAAGGATTACTCAGTTTGAACTTTTTAATTTTCTTCAAGTAAAACAAAGTGAAAGCATAAGTAATGCACAAAAAAGATGTTTTCATGTTGTGGATTTTACACAGGACCAACCTCTGCTCAGTCACTGAATCGCCATAAAGGCTGTGTTTGTGTTAAACATGTTAATACCAATGCTGAGAGTAGATGTTCATTTCAATATAATCGTAACTTTTAAAAACAAACTTTAACAACAACTTGGCATGTTCTCTGTCTGCTGCTTGACATGAAAAATACAGTTGAATAAGAATGCATTTAGCATTTTCTGTGAATTTCTCTTTGGAGATTATCTATCTATCTATCTATCTATCTATCTATCTATCTATCTATCTATCTATCTATCTATCTATCTATCTATCTATCATGAAAAAATGGGCAAATCTGCAAACTGAGTTTATCTAAATAGCTATTTAATGACAAATTTTCAAAATGAAGAAATATGCTCAAAATCAGGGCTCAATAAAAATAACTTAGGTAAATAACTTCCTAACTTCCTAAAGTAACAATTAAATATACAAATAATGGAAATGGCTATGTAACCATAAACATGGACATTAACAAAATAAATACCAAATCAACAAAGCCAACAAATAAATGAAAACACACTGAATAAAAATAACCAAAATAAACATTAAGTCAACAACATTTTCCCTCTGAAATAAGAAACAACCTCTTACATTACTGTATAATGTTGATTTTAATTGATTTTTTTTTTAGGGCTTTTCTGCTTTCATTATACAGCTTAAAACATTTGTCAGAAAATGAATGAATAAATGTGCTAAGTTAAATTATGTTAAGTAATTCAGATGTTTACATTATTTTTTTTAACAGTGAATAATAATGTCTTGTCACAAAAACAGCTGTGGATGAAAAAGTGTCAGATCTGTGGCTTGTTTTGTTAGAAATTAAATTCTTTAAGGATTACTGTTAGGATTATTGTTCTTTTTCTGCATGTCTTCTTCAAGACAATCTTTGACATTAACAGGGAAGGCCAAAGTGAGACCAACTTATCACATGTTCATTATAATGTATAATTCTTATGCTAGCATTGGATTAAAGGTCTGGTTGTGGTGAAGCAAGATATGATGACAGTTATGTGTTAAATTCAGGCTCAGTAGTGAAGCAGATTTGGTAACCCCTTTTTGTGTGATATAAACATGAGAACTTTATAGTGCAAGACTAAACATTTTCATAGAAATGTGTGTATATCTGGATTAAGTGTCCTACTTAGACATGAACGACCACTGTCCCTTTGCTGCCCCTGGGGACATTTTGGATAAATATTTTAAATCCCAGCTAACTTGCTGTTTGAGTGTCTGTGTCTCCATTGTGAAACCTGGTTCTTGACTTCTTTTAGGTTTTCTATTTGAGAGATGGGCTCTGAAATCCCAGAAGACTTTGAAGCAGCTGTTATCCTGTCTGAGGATAATCAGCAGGAAATCGGAGGATTGATAAATTCAGATGGAGAAGAAGTGGATTTCTCAGATCTCAGTGAGTCAATAATAAAATAGGAAAGCCCCCCCCAACCTTTTTTTTTTTTTTTTCTTAGGTTTTCAACACTGTGACCTTACAGCTGGATTTAGCTTTGGTAATGTCAAGTTACTTTACCATTTTTAGATCCCGTCCATAGATACAGAAACTGGAGATGGGATCCATGTGCTTGTACACTGGTGGAAATTAAGTTTTTGTTCACCCCATGTATTTGTGATATATTATAAGAATTGCTGTTAAGTTGAACTTTGCCGCATATTGTTTCATTCTCCAAACCCACATGTTCTCTTCTGCACATGCTCTGTTCCATTGAGGCCAAAACTGGATGTTTCAATAAAATAATGAAACACATCCAGGGCATGACATGTTGAAACTGTCAAGACTAAAGTTTGAGACCATGTAAAATTTAAAGGGTGTCAAAAACGTTTTTTTCCACTACTCGTGAATGTCATTACCGTGACTGCCATCTTACGTTATTAGACATGTCAGAATGGTTGCGAAAAGTGTGGCAGCTACATGTCACAGAAAACAAACTTGATAATTTCAACCAGTTGGACTTACCTTCCATTCCTAAGAGGGTATTAACTCATTCACTGCCACTGACGTGTTTTGGCGTCATTTCAAAGCTTTTCTGTAGATATGCCTGGCAGTGAATGAGTTAACCAGTGATTAATATATTGCTGTGGTAGTATATAATATGACCAGGAAATGTCATGGAATTTTAAAATGTAATTTTCTGACTCAGAAAAAGTAATGACATTTTATAAAGTTACTGAAATTTTTTGCACAGTTAGCCCATTTAAGTTTTATCCTCTGGTAACCTCTAGTGCAGACTTTATGTTCGTTGATGCCTGTAAATGTATTCCCAAAGAAAAAAAATGTCAATGTGTCTGCTTGTAATTTGACATGAATGTATGCAATGTGAGTGGTCATGGAAATTATATTGTTGGTCTTTGAAAAATCATAGCAAAGTTTTGTGCAACTGTGCAAAGATACTGTTTGTTCCAGCAGTTTATGTGGTGGATAACAGATATTTTATTCTTCCTCAAAATGACAATTTCAATGATTCTAAAAAAAACTCTTGAAGTGTCAGTGTCTTCATGGTAAAAGAGTACCGTGAACAAACATTACAAAATACTCGTTCTTGAGTGGAGGGAGACTTTCACATCATGTGTGACAAGTTTTTAATATAGTAGTGTAGAGTAGAAAATCTTCATGGTTCTTGGGACAAAACCATTTGTTATAGAAAAGGTTTCTTCAACCTTTTTGTGTGATGAAATGAAATGTTTTCTTCTTTGTGATCCCACAGAAGACAGAAATATGGGAACTGCACAGACTCCGTCAAAGCCTCTGTCTCTCCACAGCTGCTCAGTCTGTGGGAAAGACTTCCCTTACGCCTCGAAACTTCAGCGGCACCTACGAACTCACTCAGGAGAGAGGCCTTTTCCCTGTTCCATGTGTGAGAAGAGATTTCCAGAAAAGGGACTTCTCATGATTCATGAGAGAGTCCACACTGGAGAGAAGCCATTTCCATGCACTTTCTGTGAGAAGAGGTTTGCGAGTCAGGGGGAGCTCAGACTACATCGGCGTACTCACACAGGTGAGAGGCCATATCACTGCTCTATCTGTCTCAAGAGCTTTTCTCGCCATTGGCACCTGAAAACACACCTGGAGGCCATGCACTCTGAGGTGGTGGCTGGCTTTACCAGGAAGAAGTTTCCATGTTCTGACTGTGACAAGAGTTGTAACTCAGCAGCTGAGTTGAGGGATCATCAGAGGACTCACACAGGAGAGAGACCCTATCAGTGCTCTTTCTGCGATAAGAGGTTTGCGTTGTCGGGGACGCTCGTGAGACATGAGCGTCTCCACACCGGCATCACGCCCTACCACTGCTCTGACTGTGGAAAGACATTCGCACAGCAGTGGACTCTAACAACACACATGCGGACTCACACAGGAGAGAAGCCGTACAGCTGCACGCAATGTGAGAAGTCTTTCGTGGCTCCTGGTGAACTTCGTAGGCACACAAGGATTCACACAGGTGAAAAGCCGTACACCTGCACAGACTGTGGGAGGCACTTCTCTTTAGCAGGAACTCTGAGAAACCACAAACGCTCATGTACACAAAACAAGAATGGGTCGGTGGCAGGCGTCGTGTCCGGCTCAGTTGAACCTACAGCTGGTGAGACGTCACAGCAAAACCCGACAAACATCAACTCTGAGGTAAAAGCAAGCACACAGTACCAGCAAAGTACTCGTCTGTCTTCATTCATTTGCATTTTTCATTAATGTGATCACTTGTTTTGTTCAGGGCTTTGGGTCTGTAGTTTTTAAAAATAATTTTGGTCTGATATTATCAAAATTTATTTCATTAATTTATTTTTCATTGCCACTTAATCCCCTGTTGGATTGATGGAGGTGGTTAAAGGCAACCATCAACTGTTACGTGCAATTTAGAGCAACCAGCTAACCTACTAAGCTGCACATTTTTGGACCGTTGGAGGAAGTTGGGGTACACTGTTAACGTAGGGTACCCCAGTGCTGTGAAAGTAGTAATTTTACCGCAGCTACTGCTATACTATTAAAGGGCATCAGGCTGCAGGTAACAGATACCGTAATTGTTGACTAAGAAATGAATTGGTCTACAAAATGTCAGAAAAAGTGTATCCCAAATCACAAGATGATTTCCTCATATCTTTTTTTTTTAAATTCACAACCAAATGATATTCAGGTTGCTGTAACATGAGAAACAGAAAATATTCATATTTAAGAGAGAAATTTGCCTTTTTTTGCTCATGAAGTCTCTAAAATGGATTATTAATGATCAAAATTGATGTTGATTGATTGTTGTCTGTGGAGCTCACAGTAGTCAAATCAGTCACACACATGCTAATGTGTTGTTGGTGTGGGAGTTATTTACTATGAGTAAATAAACACAAACACACTTGGAAGAAGTGACTTCGCAAATATGTCTGTTGTCTGTGCTTGGGATTCGCTGATTCTGAGTCATTACTTGGGCTTAAAATCATAAGTTAGCCTCGAATCAAAGAGCACTTGTATGCTTACACCTTCTTTAATAATTCAACCAAACCCAATATAAAAAATACAGATTGCATTGTAACTCTGGATCTTCTCTTAAATCAAACGTGTTCATCCTTGGCTCATATGTTGCCTTTTCACCAAATTTATTAAAAATCAGTCTGATAGTTTTGACAGATCATAAGTTAATGATCACACAACATCAGCTGTCCTTGTCTTGTAATAACAAGAGACATTCTGGAATAATTTGCAGTTCATTTGTATAAACATAACATGCTGCACACTTAATACCCCTTGGCCAAATATCGTGTGAGATTCTGTTGAAAGTTACTGCCCTATAATTTAAATTAGATTGTCTCTGTGTAAAACTTATTACAAACACATTTATATTTGGAAGTACTCGGATATTATGACTACACAAGGCCATTTAACCTTGAAAAAGTAGGTTAAGGTCACTTATTTTCAATAGGCTTCTGCCCCATGCCAAGATGCATCTACAGTATAACTGTGGTGCAGATATGTCAATACATTCTTCAGATAATGTGATTATATCATTGAATGGACGGACAGATAGATGACAAAATGATTACAACACCCCTTCAGCCAGAAGTTGGCCAGTGGGTAAAAATCTCTGCACTTTGTTTGAATGACACTGAGAAAAGTTCCTACAATTTGGTACTGTTTGTAAGAAAACTTACTTTCAAGACAAGAATAATCTTTACTTATAATGTTTCTATTCCTGTGATTTTCCATAAAACTAAAATTCTTCTCTCTGTATTTCTGTAGGTGTGTGACAGTCAAAGTATGCCAAATGTAGCTGAAGCCCACTCATCACAGGGTCAACACTGTGACAAAGACACTCAACATCGAGTACCAGACAAGCAGCAGGAGGACAGCCCACATATGAATGTAATAGTGAAGGAGGAGGAAGAAGAGGAGCCTTTATGTGGTAACATTAACATCAGATTCCACTTTTAGGTCTTGTATTGTGTGTAAAAATGAAAAACTGTATGTGTGTGTATTTTTATATCTCAACTGGCATGTGTTTGTTTGGTTCTTCCCCCTGTAGAAGAACTGTCTGGAGATGAGGATTGTTCCCTGTCAGAGGAAAATGAAGATCTACAGCAGGAAAACACAGAAATACAAATTACTGTCAAGGAGGAAGAGGAGGAACCCATCAACAGTAAGAGAAAGACTGTTCCGGGACAATTCCAAAATTACACAAAAACAAGAAATCATAGGTTTAATAATTACCTCCGCCAAGGAGGTTATGTTTTCATCAGCGTTAGTTTATCTGTTTGTCTGTTAGCAAGATAACTCAAAAAGTTATGGACGAATTTTCAGGAAATGTTCACAGATTATCAGAAATGAGGTATCCTATAGATCAGGGGTCAGCAACCCTAGTCCTAGAGTGCCACTATCCTGCATGTTTTAGATGTGTCCCTCTTCCAGCACACCTGACAGGCATTATCAGGCTTCTGCAGAGTTTGGTGATAGGCTGATCATTTGAATCAGATGTGTTGGAAGAGGGACAAATCTAAAACATGCAGGATAGTGGCACTCTAGGACCAGGGTTGCTGACCCCTGCTATAGATGAATAGATTTTAGTGGTGATCCGTACATTCAGCGCCATCTAGTGGATGAAAGTACAAACACTGCCTTGGCGGAGGTCTGCGCTCTCCAAATGCTTCTCTAGTTCATAATGTTTTAGATAACATTTAGCAGTAACTGAACATTTACAAAGTTAATACAGTGGAACCTCGCAGTATGAATTTAATTCATTCCACGACCATGCTCGTTTTACAAATCAGTTTTCCTCATTGAAGGAGGAGGAGGGAATCTTCTTCCAGTAAAACATCAAGTACAAGTGTTTCTGGTGTTTTCTCTCTCTTCTTTCTCTCTCTCTCTACTTAATTTGTTCTTTCTGGCCTCACATTCACTGTCTGCACTTGCAGGTCATTTCATTAAAAACCTATCCAGAGAAATCTGCTTTTGATCTGCTTTTTAAAATGTTCCAAAAATACACCAGATCATCATCATTAAATAAAGCAGCCACGTGATCTGAACTTTGTTTGTCTGGATGATATTTTTCAACAAAATCATAACCCTCTGCCCACTTTCCCAACACTTCTTTTCATTTCCTGGTTGAGATCCCCTCTTCCACTACACTGTCCTCATTCTGGGATTTCCTAATCTCCTTTTCCTTCTGAATGCTGGTGCTCCCAAACATTCTGTGAAGGCTGTTGTGAGGAACACCTGCTCTTACTACAGATGTCCACTTGTATTTTGAGATAAAAATTGTCAAGAGCTGCGGTTCATAAAGTGACTTTCTTGTACTGCGGTGCGCTCATACTGAGGCGCTCTCATACTGCAAGGTTCTACTGTAGTAGTATTTCAAGTGTTAACACTTCAGAAAAGTGGCATTTGTTTGTAAACTTGAAGTCTCTCCTGGTCTGTCTCCCCAGTGTCCCGGGAGTTCACTGAGCAGGTGGACAGTGTTGAACCCAACAGTCCTCCAGCCTCACCGGTGCAGGAGCATCTGACAAAGAGCTCTTACTGCTGTGGACTTTGTGGAAGAGACTGTCATAAGATGTCTGCACTACAAATACATATGCGGATTCACTCGGGAGAGAAACCATACAAGTGCACTGTGTGTGGGAAGCAGTTCACTCAGAAAGGTCAACTCAAAGGTCACCAGAAGGTCCACACAGGAGAGAAGCCGTTCTCTTGTCCAGACTGTGGGAAAAGCTTCGCCCACTC
Organism: Ostorhinchus rueppellii; assembly: GCA_030068375.1. Classification (NCBI taxonomy): domain Eukaryota; kingdom Metazoa; phylum Chordata; class Actinopteri; order Kurtiformes; family Apogonidae; genus Ostorhinchus; species Ostorhinchus rueppellii. The sequence goes on from JAQQZY010000001.1 coordinate 29,657,859, forward strand.
AGGAGCCATGAACAGACACCGACTCACACACACAGGTGAGCGGCCGTACCACTGCTCTGTGTGCGATCGCAGCTTCAACCAGTCTGGACGCCTAAGGGAGCATGAGAAAATCCACTTTGGGGAGAAGTTTGACTGCCCTGAGTGTGACAAGAGTTTCACACGAGCTTCAAGCCTCAAGAACCATTTCAGACTCCACACAGGAGAGAGGCCATATGGCTGTGACATCTGTGGTAGGGGCTTCAGCCGCTCGCAAAGCCTTCGACTCCACAGACGAAAACATGAGCAGATTCAGACTAAGGAAGAGGCTCTGTTGAATGTGAAAGACGATGACTTATCACACAGTGACAATAATTCACCCATTAATATGTGTATAACAGACAAACATGACTGACGGTGTATTCAGATGAACCGTGCAGACAGCAGTTGTCATATGCTATACTGTTGTCAGCATTTTAGGCAGTAACATACAGATGGGTGACATATTTTAGGAAAAACCTGACAGGTCAAGGGTATCAAACTTGTTTTAGCTCAATTTGATCTCGGGTGGGTCAGATCAGTAAAATACTTGGAGAAAAAAAAAATATACCTGTAAATAGTGACCGCTCCAAATGTTTGTTTTTGTGCAAAAAAGTAAAATTAAATTATTAAAATGTTTACATTTACACACTATCCATCCACAAAAAAAGTGAATAACCAGAAATTTCTAAAGAAAAATAAGTTCAATTTCAGCAATATCATCCCTCAACTTATCATTTATACATGTGCATTATAACTTATGGATCATAGTGGATCTACAAAAGGAACAAAATATATAGGAACAGCCAGAATATTGTCAATATTTCAAAGTTTAAAATGTGGAGTTTTCATTATTTAATGGTTATTCTGCTATTATTTTATTGTTCTGACCCACTTAAGATCAAATCAGACTAAAATGAGTTCAACACCGTAGACCTTTAATGTCTTCAGTGTAATTTTTGCACCTTGTAACTTCATCCCATCGGCCAAATTGGAATCTACTGTGGGCCGGTTTTAGCCTGTGGGCTGTATGTTTGACACCCCTGACTTAAGACAGCAATGAAGTCCCAATTCCCGAACAAGAGTAGCCATTGCCATCAATCTGCAAGTTAAAATATCCCCTTTCCAGGAGAAATAAACATGTTTACACCCTGGTACAAAAATATTTTGTGGCTAATTGTAGAGTTTATGAAAAGTGTACCAGCATTAATTAATTAACAATTAAAGGTGTGTCTACTTTGACTGGGTGCCATCCATTTCAACTGGTGCACTCTGATTGGTAACTTCTCCGCCTGCTCAGTTCAGCTTTATGGGTTTCCACTTTTTGATATTGATTTGTTACATAGCACTAATATACTAACTGCTAACATGCTTACTACTAGTCCAAAAGTTTCCAAAGTTACATTAATCAGACTTAAGAGGATCAGTCACAACTGTTTAATAAGGTTGACCAGTAATTACTGTATGTTGTGCTCCATTTAAGGCAGGGAGTAGCCATCTTGAGTTTTGACATAGGGTTGGCAAAGTTGGTTTGACTCTGACCTTGGAGCATTTCAGTTGAAGGTGGAAGTGGTAAATCAAACTGCAGTGTATCCATGTCTTTTTAGACAGTCTGTGGGGCTCACTGAATGTTTGAGTATGAAAATGATGTGTCTCGGATGGGAGACTGCAGGATGACGCATTAACACTCTCCGGCACCGTCATCAAAACGCCACGAGGGGATGCTCATCCTCTAGTATAGTTCACACTAGAGTCAATGTAAAGGTTGTTTTTTCCAGTGCTTTGAAGCGACAGAGCTCATCACAAAGACACTGTTACTGCTGTGTGTTGCCTTTTCCTTTCATTTGCCACCCATCTGAATGTATGAACTTGGAGGCAAAAAGTAAGGGACTACCTCTGTGAATAGACCGTTACTTGGTGGTTCACAAAAAAAGTATTACGAACACCGCTCCGAGTGGTCCAGACATTATAAGAATATTAGCCGGCTCCAGCAACTAGCAACACTAAGAAAATGACCAAATGAATATTTACTACAAACACAACTTTTTTAAAACCCTGTTCAAATTAGAGGTCACATTTACTTGTTTATCACTCTTATCTATGTTAGTTGCATTGAAATATCACACATTTAGAGTATTTATTGTAGTGCAAAGGACTTGTTGAAGGTCTGTGATTTCACTATTTCCATGCAGTATTTGTCATTGAAACTAATTGTGTATGTGAAAATTGGATTCAACTCTTGACAGCTAATTATGTTTTTCTGTCAGTGTCCAAATGGCTGATTAGTAGCAGTCTTGAAATGAGGTGAATCTGGAATTCGTTGTTTAGATGTTAGGTAATGACTACGTGTCAGCAGGTGATGTGGACATTGTGGGCGTCACCAGATTTTTTGCCAAAACCGTTTTGCCTCATTGGTGATAAATTGTTCTCTCTTGTTTCATACAGCTATTACTTGACAACTAAACAATGACTCAGATACATTGGTTTAAGACAAATCAGTAAAGACCGATGTGAAAATCTTTCTCTAACGCTGTGATAAAAGGCAATACTTTGAAGCAATGTAGAGGAAAAAGTTTGCCCAATGCTGCCTCTGTTTAAATGTATGGGACATGTTATAATGGACATGAAAAATAAATATACCAAAAACAGTTGTGCTGTTTTATTTAAGGCCATATAAGAGATGAAAGAGGGAGTGTTTTTTCCCCATTGTGCTTCGACATGGATTGCTTATATTTTTGTATTCTTTGATCATCTCAGTGCAAGTTTCACACCTCACATTTGACTCCAGAACAAGGATCTATTTAATCTTTGACAATCTATGAAAATCCGAAGCTGTTCATGAACGCAACACCATCATTAATGTAATAATGCATCGTTGTTGTGCGATAAAGTAACCTCCAGGGATATCAGAAATGGTTCGTCGTCATAAAGTACAACGTTTGTAGCGATAAGAATATGAAGCTACTTTTTTTTGTTTTTTAATTTTATTTTATTATTTTTTATTTTATTTTGATGTGATATTTTCGATTGACTGTACACTAGAGGACAGTCGAGGGCTTCTCAAGCGGAAGTTTAGAAAATTCCGAGGTACAGTGAATGTGACATAAAAATAAATACAGGCACATCACGCGCAAAACCGGGGTTATCAGTTTAATGTCAAGTGGCGCATCATTACATTAGAAAGTTAGTTTTACACGTCTGTCCTACATGTAAATAACAGCCAGGTAAGCTGAATTTTCGCTACCAATTCCGACAGTTAACGTTAGCTCACATTAGCTAAAGTTACCCTGCGGTTGACATTAGCCAATGCTAACAGGCTAATGTTACACTGCTCATTAGTCACTTGTTTTTTCAGTCCGTTGTCTTTCAGTTATTTATGTAGTTCTTCCGGTTAGTAAACATTTTGATAGAGTGTTGTGTAAGAGGCCAAACAACGGTGTCCGTGGTGAACTTTGACATTATAGAGCCCTTCTAATAGCAGTTGAAGTTTGCTGATTAGAGAACGGGTTTCACACCTGACGCAGCGTTTTCTATGATATGAAATGAATTTAATGAAAGTGAACATACACATTGATAAATAGTATGTAATGGTTGTGACACAGTGTACAGTTGGTCATTTAGTCATGACAAACCTGACTTATGTAGTGAAGAGTTGGCCCACTTAGAGGAACTGTACAGCATTCTGAACCTCTGTCCCACATGTTTACGCACTGACCCACAGTTTTATATTAATGGACACAATAAACACATTACAGTCATGGCATGTGTATACAGTCTTTTCATGTGTATCTCAAATGTAACTGTTTTAAATTGAAGAAACTCTGAATTTATGAGGACTAGGAGTTGGTTTATGGAGATGTGTAGTAGGTACAGACTGTGAATAGTAGTACATTTTATTTATTTATACTTATTTAACCTTTACTCTAACCAGGAAAGGGTAATTGAGATTAAGAATCTCTTTTACAAGCACGTCCCTGCCAAGATAGGCAGCAGCATAGTTAACCTAGTTCGAGACAGCAACCAAACACACACCAACTCAACTTTATAAAGCCTCTTTAAAAACAATCACTGCTGAAGCAAAGTGGCATATATCAATATTAAAAACATAACTCTAAAACAAACAATATAAAATAATAAAAACAGTAAGGATAGTAAAAACAATAAAAGCTCTAAAATAAGAGCAGTGACTCAGGCTGGATCAAAAGCCAAGGATTAAAAATAGGTTCTAAGATGAGTTAATAATAAAATGGACATTGAAGAGCCTTGTGCCAAGGAAGGTCATTCTATAAGGGCATGTTCTGGCATCCTATCTGTTTTGCCCACTTTGGATTGATTTTAAAAATAGGTGTGTCTGGCTCAGTAAAATGCATAATTATGTCTGGAAGATGATTTTGGACCATGTTCAGTGATGCATGACTCAGTTGCTGAAGCAAAACAGGAATATCAAGCATTCTCCCAAACTGTTCCCTTTAGCCTGATAATGTCTGTAATATTAAGTCTGGAACTCTTTTGTGTTAATAGTGACATAATTCACTCAACAGGAGATGAGTTCCATAAAGCAATAAATGCTTATGATCATAGTAACAACAAACATTTTTAAATAAGACCTGTTTAGGTGAACAGTTGAGATATTCCATTTCATTCTGCATGGAATGTATGATTTTTAAACCTTCTTGGTTTGCCTTCAAATTGAACATCTTGTCCTCCTCACAGATTCAAAAGTTTGACACATTTTATGTATAAATATAGTGTGTTTAACATATTTCAAGCAATAGAATCTATAAAGTGGGGAGGAATGTTTTTTTTTTACATTTTAAAAGTCAAACTTAATGATTTTGCTGTATTTTACAACATGATATTTAAATCAGTTCAGGTCAAAGGTCATATTTGGTCATTATACAGAACTGGATATGTATTGAAGGCAGTATTTAAGTATTATATGCATGAATGATATACAAGTGAGTAAAATTGCATAAGAGCTTTGATGTGATTTTTAGGAAATATTGTTGTTGCGGGTTGATGGCAGATGGGGGTGAGTTCAGCTGTTGCTGTAGTAGCATCTGAAGGTTTAGGTAGTTATAGAATATTTCATATTTGGTATCATAAGATAGATCCTTATTGGAATCAAAAGTTAAACTATTTCTGAGTAAGTCTATGAAAAGGGGCCTGGTAGGTAAGTTGATTGTTGATAGATTGGTGAAGTGTTTTTATAGTTTAACATCATTGTAAGAGCCCCCAGACCTGTTTTACAATGTAAAACATTGTTTTGTTTTTTTTTTTTTTTTACAATTTGTCTCCTTTAAAGTGTCAGTGCTTGACATTATGTTCGGCATCAGGGAGTAAAAATTCCATAATTACCCTTCAATTTTTTTTAAACTCCAGACTCTCTGAGATTAAATGATACTCTTACTCTTCTTATATGCAGAGGAAAGTCTGCCTCCTGACAGAAGATCATAGGGTAGACTTCCAGTTTAGATGGTGAACTTCCAGGCAACATGTCAGCTTCCCATCTGTGATACTTTGTCATCACATTTATATGAGGGCTTGAAGTAATGCCATATCATTTGCTTTTTGTTTTGGACTAGAACAAAGATCTGTAGAAGGAAGGCAAGAATGTTAAATTTGGCATTTTTCCATGATTTCCACCTCAGTCAGCTTCAGAGCCTTCTTTAACTTTAATCAGTTGGGTCATTCAATTAAAACTCTTTATTCTAGGCTGATTTATTGCTCTTGCATCCTGTGACTGTTTGCAGTTGTCATGTGACTTTACTGATATTGTTGAAATCACATGTCCACTCATTTTTGCTTTAGTTCTCCCACCAACTTACAGCAGCAGGAAATGACTAACAACCACACACTGAGTTTTGTTCTCTGTCTCAGTTTTTCTAGCTTACATAGTCAAACACTGTGACACAGTCACACTATCAGGATGGTGTCCTACAAGCGCCTGAACCCTGAAGATGTCCAGTTCTCCAGTGCAATGCTGTTAGAGCCACGTCCTGGTCAAGAAGAAATACCGGTCAGTATATGTACAGATAGACAGAACATGCAGTATGATGTAGTTATTGGACTTTATGGAAGACATACTCATGACAGATTTGAAAATGTGATGCACAAGTCATTTAACCCTCAGAGCTTCAGAGGTAGTTTCTTGATTTTTTTTTTTTTTATTTTTATTTATTTATTTTTTTAATTAAAAAAAAAATTTAATGTGTTTTATTTCAAAATGTTCATGACAATCTCAGATTTATGTAAAGTGAGGCCCATTTTTGTTCTACTTCACTGCAGAAAGAAATAATTCATCCCAAATCATGAAAGTTTGAGGTCAGATATGTGACAACTTTCAAATCTCTTATGAAAACACATTTTCACTCATGAGGACAAAGTGTTTTGGTGCTTGAAATAGGTTTAACAAAGTCTCTGTTTCACAAAAGTAGTGGGATATATGAATAAAATAGGAAAATATAGAAAATATGTCTAAAATTATAGTTTGTAATTCTGACTTCTGAGTATAAATGTTTCTTTCTATTTTCAGCAAATGTCTCAAATAAGGCCGAATAATGTCTTTATATTGCATATCAAGATTCATTAAATGTATGCATAAATTTAATAAATAGAAAATAAATACAAAATCTAGATAGATAGATAGATAGATAGATAGATAGATAGATAGATAGATAGATAGATAGATACTGTATATTAGTGCCGATTGCTTGGTAAAAGTTGACAGATGAGGGATTCAACTGATCGTGTTGCACAAGCTGAGAGACAAAGGACTGATCCAATTCCATACAGTAACAGGAGATGATACGTGTGAATTGATCTGTAATTGGCTCTAACTCTAGCTGCCAATCATATGATAAAGATAAGATAAAATATATTTTATTGTGCCCATGGGGAAATTTTACCTGGGCTCCACAGTGCTTCAGTTTACAGGAGGACAGAATAAATAAGAATCAACAGAGTAAAAGAAGTATCAGATAAATAGATTTGCATGTGATATATACAAATTCATAAATAAATAAATATGCAACATCAATAGAGTGTCTAACGGAAAGATGAGATTCTCCACTCAGAAGTATTTGAACAGTTTTTCTACAGCGGAAAGTAACTAAAATATTAATGAAACACTGTGAAGTATTTGTAAAAAATATGCCTTTGAAACTATCATATCAGGTTTCAAAGATTGAAAATGCATTTTGTAAAGCCTGAAGTTGTGATCTATCAACACCCCACCCCACGATATCCACATAAGGAGTTGTATATTCATTTCTGGGTAACCTACTCAGGGTTCACCTGCTGTATGGATCCATACTACATACTACATTTGTTCAATTAAATCGTATGTGAATTTTTTTCCGTGGGTATGAACAGACCTGATTTACAAACGCTCCATCCACTTAAGCACTTGATGATTTCCTCTTTGTGTTTGAAGGTTGCAGAGCCTGAGGAGGCCTCTCTCATTCCACGGAGGCCATTATGTTCAGTCACTACAGGCCTTGTGATCATTGGTTGCCTGTTGTTGCTGCTGTGTGGAGGCTGGCTCCTGGGCACTATATTCTGGTTGCACGGTTCCTCGAATAATGAACCGCACAAACCTCCTCCACCAGCAACAGCCGGAGGCCAAACACCAAGCTTGAACACAACACAAACAACTGTACATGTGGCTACAGCCTCCACCCGCCAGGAGGCCTGCAGTTTAATCCCAGAGACCTGGAGGTTTGACTGCTATCCTGAAAGATATATAGTTGTGACGAAGGAGTTGTGCGAGGCGAGGAATTGTTGCTTCATCCCAGCATCCTCCTCCACCAGTCACCCATCAGGAGGAAATGGAATACCCTGGTGTTTCTATCCTCCAGACTTCCCTTCCTACTCACTGAGGTCAATAAACAATACATCATTAGGACTGAAAGGGACACTCGTAAAGGAGGTAAAGACCTATTACCCAGAAGACATCCTCACTCTGGAGGTTGAGATGCGCTATGACACAAATACACGGCTACGAGTCAGGGTGAGTCAACTTCTAGGTTCAATCATATGAAGGCTGCAGATATTTTTATACCTACAGTGGTGGAAAAAATGTTTTGCACACCCCATGCATTTGTGATATATTGTTTTTAGAATCACTCTTAAGTCATTGAACTCTGAGTATTGTTCCATTCTCCAAACCCACGTGTTCCCTTCTGCATACATTCTGTTCTATCAAGGTCAAACCTGGAGGTTTCAGCAGATAATGAAACGCCTTCCGAATACGACATGTTGGAACTGTCAATTTGGTTTTGTTATATTTTCTTGTCAACAATAAAGGGAGAAATAATTTGCATTTGTTTGCGGCTGTCTAATGCAGCCACACCTTTTGAAACATGAAAAAGATTTTTCTGCAAATACTTCATGATAATGTCTGAGATTGTGTACAATTTTTTTTAAAGGGTTTCCGACAACTTTTTTCCACAACTGTACGTGCTGCTCCTCACATCATCACTGGGACCACACATGTGCTTCTCAGTTTTAGTTCAAATGCTGATGCTTCACATTTGACCACAGAATTTGTTTTATTTCTGCCAGGGCCCTTATCCCTTGGTCCCTTGCTGCACCCTGCTGTGTAGAAAATCCCATTGCCAGCAACTTTGTGGCCAATTCTGTTAGGATGTGTAGAATATAAAAATCCTTTCAATTTCATCAGCACTATATGAACAAAAATATTTGGACACATTAGATTAGGATGGCTACAAATTGGCTTTCCATTGCTACATATTTGAAATATCATGATTAAAATTTGGCGACACGGTGGTGCAGTGGTTAGCTCACAGCAAGAAGGACCCGGGTTCGATTCCCGGGCGATCCTTGGGACCTTTCTGTGTGGAGTTTGCATGTTCTCCC
>JAQQZY010000001.1:29764046-29775528 GCA_030068375.1 Ostorhinchus rueppellii
GTGTGTGTGTGTGTGTGTGTGTGTGTGTGTGTGTGTGTGTGTGTGTGTGTGTGTGTGTGTGTGTGTGTGTGTGATAGATGGCCTCTCTAGCTCTGACAGATGCTGTAGAATCACTCAGCCACGCCAGCCTGGCTGGTTACCGGGGGCAACCCTGTAAATCTGACATTATGGGCTGTTGACAGGAGAAACGGTTGTTATCATAACCCACAGTGAGTTACAGGAAACACACACATCTCTCAAGTTCTCTGTATGACAGGAATATAGCGTTTCACACACACAGATAGATGGGAGATGAGAGTCTGAATGAGGTATTTGGAGATAATTTGGATTTACAGCTCAGCAGCATGTAAAGGTATTGGAAGTGTGTGATCTAGCAGTGTGTGTGTATGCGTGTATGTGTGTGTGTGCGCCAATGTTTTATTCTTCAGTAAGAAGGATGTGATACAGTGAAATGATGAGTGTGGGAAACCTCACCATAAGCAGGTCACAGGAAACAAGATATCATACCTGGCCCTGTCTAATCCTCACCATGAAATGATGTACATTCACACACACACTACGTGACTTTCAGACAAAATGCTCCCTCTCCTGATACGTTTCCAACCAGATGTTTTTTACAGACTTATTTTTTGGTGCCTTTATTAGTTAATTGTGCCTAAAAACTAGAAGTAGAGTATGTGAAGGACACGCTGCAACTGAACCGACTGACTTCAGGCCTCAGTGGATGTGGTTCCATGTTCTGCCAAATGAACCACCAGTGCCTCATCCAGCTGTTTTAAAGCTCCCACAGACTCAGAGATAGCAGCACTCCTGAAGTTAATCAGAGCCACATTTTGGGAGTTGCATCTAATGACCTTGAACACAACACTTGCACAATCATAGGCTACATTCAGACTGCAGGCAAATGTGACCCAAATCCATTTATTTTTATTTATTTTTTTTTATGTGACCTGTATCTGATCTGTTAAAGACAGTCTGAACAGCACAAATCTGATTTTCTTCAAACCCAGTGTGGTCCTAAATCTGATATGTATCTGATATTTTGCAATGCGACTTCAGTCTGAATAGCCAGATCCCATTTATCCGACCTTTACATCATTGATTTGCAACAAACGTGACAATTCTGTGTCCCAGGAGGAGGAGCGATGGGAAAAACATATTTACTTCCATAAACACAGTGCATGCCTGTGTGGTCATGTATCACATCAGGACCTCTTTTGTGCATGTGGGTCACTTCAGGGTCATATTCAGTTCATACTAAAAATGGATAAAAGTCACATTTAATGTATAATATGAAGAAGCACACTCACTCACACACACACACACACACACACACACACACACACACACACACACACACACACACAAAATCCCATTTCACAAAATAATCTGAATTGTGCATTAAGACCTGTTGTCTGAACATAGTCTAATTTGGGATGTGATGAAGACTTGATGCAGTGGTCCAATTCTCCATCATCAAAAATAAAAAATGAATTAAACTATGACTGGAATAAAAAAAAAATATATAGACCTTATTATGACTACATAAGCAATACATAATAATTCTGCATTCCAGGAGGAGGAGCAGCAGGAAAAACTACAACAGCCACAACACACACAGTGAAATGAGATGCCTCCATATTTACTTCCATGAACACAGTGCGTGTCTGTGTGGCAGTGGTGCTGCTGGTCTTTCAAAGGGGGACGCTTATTATCAACTTACATCATAAAATTTGTTCAATTATTTATATATAAATTCTGCTTCCGTTCCTTTTCAAGAAAATGGTCTGTGACCCTGTGATGGTAGCTACCTAGTTCACGCCGACCTAGCCAACAGTATGACTGACTGAACCATCTAATGAAACGATATTAAACTCAAATGAGGAATTATTGAAATTATGTAAAACTGAAACAAGGGAATATGATGAGTGTGTTTTATTTACAGTGTGAGAAATGAGCAAGAAAATGCAAACAAATTTGTCGCAGTTTGCATATGGTCTCCACAGTGGAAATGTTCTCAAACGTAGTGTCAACAGATAAGCTGCAGTTTTCAGTGAAAACAGCGATGCCAAGCTCCACTTTGTGCATGTGCATTACAGTGTCACTCACATGTGCAAACCGGACAACAACAATCACATCTGGCTGTGCTTGTTTCGGTCTGTGGAAGAACATGTAGGGGTCATGTCGACTGTGTTGCTATAAAGTCCCAACTACTGGCCCTGGCATGACTACGACAGAGTTTTTGATCCTTTCACCGCTCCAGTCTACACAGAGATCACTGTTGTGGAAATCCAATTAGCAAAGGGAATACTTTTGTGTTTTGGGGTGAAACGTTGTCATGTAAACAGGGCCTGAGTTGACCTGTTCTGTTGTTCAGGTACTGTATGAGAGTGAGGTTAAATTTTAAGAAGCAGGTGGAAGGGTTTGAAATACATATTGATCCAGATCAGGAGCTAAAACCACCTCATATACATTGGACCTGTCAATCAACAGCTCAGATGGGTGTAGCTGTATAAATATTCATATTTGCAAAGAAAATGATAATGATGATGATCCAACACTTGATATTTGCTGCAGTCTAGATTTCAACTAAACTAAAATTTGCGGCACATTTGGAAGAAAACCCAACGTCTGTCTTCTCTCCTTGTTTCTTTTCCCCGCTCATGGTCTTTTCCATCCCTTTCCTTTCCCTCTTCATCTGTCGCTCTCCGTCTGGGTGTTCCCGTAGTAATGGTGTGTGCTGTGGGAGCAGCAGGAATGGCCATTACCATCCATGGATCACTGGCAGAGGCCTGCACACAGTGGACTCACATGAGAGGGAAGACAGAGACGGAGGGAAGGAGGTCAAAAAGGTACCAGCGAGAAGAAAAAACACAAGGGAGGAAAGAGGGAATGAAGAGACAAGATGGCAGCAGGAGTGGGATATTATTTCACGCAGTTATTATAATGGAGTCATTCCAGAGCGTTTGGATTGATGGAGGATCTAAGTAGTAGCTACGATAAACCGCTTGTTGGGTTTCGTGCACACATGCTCAGTGCGCTTTTCTACTTGGCTCAGAATTTGGGTGAAAGTCCAAACAGGCTTCAAACCCACAGAATTATGGGTACTAAAATAAGGATAGATTCAGGCTGTGTCTTTATTTCCTCCAGGATTTTTCAATGATGTCAAAGGTAACGCAGTCTCAGTACAGAAAGTCATCATTAATGTCCACTAATATGACAAAAACAGTAATAAAACAGTAATGTGTTGCCCTGAAACCTGCGTAAAAAAATAAATAAACTGGTTCTTCCACTTTGTTAGTCTTCTTATTCTGGTGCATGTATGAAAAAAACTCACCTGGATGTTCTGCAAATATTTAACACTATGTTGCATTTATTATGTTGCACTGGGATTTCTATTAATATTCTATTTGTATTATTTAACGAAACATACACGGACATGTTTATATTGAATAAACAGTCAATAATATGTGTTCACAGTCAACGTGTCTTTGTTTTAGTAGCTGAAGTCGTTTCAGAAAAGACTGTGTTTTAATTGTGGTGGAAGAAATAATCAGATCCTTTACTTCAAAATAAGTACGACACTGAAAGTTCAATAAAAGCATTCATCGTGCAGAATGTCTCTGTTCAAAGCGTTATAATAGTGGGTAAATTAGTATTATAGCTGCATCATATGACAGGTTTTTATGTGAAAGCTGTCATACAAATATAGTTATTTGCTGCTCAGATGTGTAAAAATGAAGCAAGTAGAGATGCCAGTGTAGTACAAATACTTCAGATTAGTACTTGTGTACATGTAGCGCCTGAGGACAAAAAAAGAAAAGTTAAAACCGTAATTCACGTTTAGCTAATGAAAATACAATGCAGTTCTGTTAGATTGTATATTCTATTCATCCAATATGACTATGAAGCAATAGGAAAAATAAAAAGAATTGAATTGACTTGAAAATAATATGATTGTGATTTATTTTTACTGCAACTTCACAACCAGTACAACCTGTAAATACATGCATGTGTCATGTGTGTGTAAATTCCTGTACTTGGACAATCACAGATTACATAACTGATTAATTAATTGTCAACATGTTAACGTCCACAGAGCAGATTGGATTTATTTTCTCTTGTTTTTTTTATAATTCTTTTGTTGAGCTGATTAAGAAAGTGAATTTCATCAAGTTAAAAACTGTAAATAAAGTGTTTTTTTTCTCTTTTTTTAAAGAAAGTGAATTTCTGCCTGAGGAAGTTCATCTGTATTTGGACCTCAGTATTAAAATCAAGTTATAGAACTAAATGATGAGTTGTTTTTTTTTTTTGTTTTTTTCCCAGGGTCACCTTTAACAAACAGTATTTCACAGATAAAATGAATAAACATTAAAACAGCTGCGAAATTATCTTCAGATTAATTAAGCGAGCGTGATATAGGTTTTATCACAGATCTATATGACAGATAAATTAGATATTTTATTGCAGTTAATGTACTTACTTACACGTACGACTGCAACTGCTTTTTAGTGACATTTTTAAAAGGACAATACAAAATCCAGGTGAGAGTAAAAAAGGATTAGAGCAGTTACTGAAAGAAAATAAGCAACATAAATAAAAATACTACATAATATAATACAGCAAAAATACTAAATAAGCATCAGAACATCTAAAAAAGACATAATAGAAAAAAATTAGGCAATAAATGGCTATCCTGTGCTGTTTGTCTGGGTGCACGGCCATATTGCACTATTTCACTGTATTTACTCTTATCTGCTGCTTTACTCAATTTTATTTTGATAGTTACACATACTGTTACACTTTATGATTTTAGTGTTTTAAACTATACGTATTAGACTCTGAAGCTGCAAATATCTGATTGTACAATGTCATCACATGTATGGCAATTCTATTTTATTCTATACAGTTCTGTTCTATTCTATTCTACTATATTCCATTCCATTCCATTCTATTCTATACTGTTTTATTCTACTCTATTCTATACAGTTCTATTCTATGCTGTTCTGTTCTACTCTGGTCTATTTTATATTCTTCTGTTCTTCTCTATTCTATTCTATTCTATTCTATTCTATATTGTTCTGTTCTACTCAACTGTATTCCATTCTATTCTGTTCTGTTCTATATTATTCTATTCTATTCCGTACTGTTCTACTCTACTCTATTCTATTTTGTTCAGCTGCACTCTACTTTATTCCATTCTAGTCTATATTGTTCTGTTCTACTCTATTCTATTCTATACTGTTCCATTCTATTCTATTCTATTCTATTCTATTCTATTCTATTCTATTCTATTCTATTCTATTCCATTCTATTCTATTCTATTCTATTCTATTCTATTCTATTCTATTCTATTCTAGACCAGTGGAATGGCCTGTGGTCTTCATTAAAGGGTCAATAAATAATAAGAGCCCCTCCTTTTTTTAAACTTATAAACTTACTATAATGTAAATAAGACAGAGTGGGGGTGCACCAGACAGAAGACGGGGAAGGGCCTACAGTCTTGTACCTCCTCTGTTCTAAAGCGGCGCTGTAATGAGACGGCCGTGTAGTTGTTGTCATTCAGGGACTTGTGCGAGTGGCGGGAGTGTGGCAGGTTTGTACCAGAGCTGACCTTTCTGTTGTAACGCCCCCAGTATAAAGGGAAGTGCCACACAAAGAGCTCTATTAACAGAGAAACCAGATATAATGGGGAAACAAGATGGGCCTTTAATGGGGACAGGCAGGCCTGTCAGCATGCATAATGTAACAGTCGTGTTAAAACAACACTGAGGCTCCATGTGCTCCTCCTTCAACACACACACACACACACACACACACACAGAAACAGCCTTTATGAGAGACCCAAGTTATTAATTCACACACTGGCCTTCATCTATGAAATATTCTCCATGCACAGCGCACATTTCTCTTGCTAGGATGGGAATCATTGTTGTGTGTAATTATGAAGACAATGTTCGGAGGGATTATCAAAGAAGTAAGGGGGGAGATAAGAAAGCGGCAGATGAAGAGGGTGCGGGGACGAGAAGAAAGGGAAGTAGAGAAGGAAAGAAAGAACAGAGGAGGTGGTGAGAATGGAGAGAGGAGGCGAAAGATTACCCGTCGGCTCTGTGTTTGTGGAGCTATCGTCCCGGCGCCTCCTCTCGGTCCCTCCTCCCTCGCTCCTTCTTTCTCTGTATTAGCATGATAAAGACATGGAGGAATAGGGCAGCCGGCAGGTCTTTGGACATGGAGACAATGCTATCGCCAGAACAGGCGTGTACGGCAGGGGAACAGCCGCCGAGGGACGACAGCAACGCACACACACACACACACACACATGAACGCACCACTGATGCAAACCTATACAAGACAGACAAACATGTAAACACACACACAGAACTGTGGATTATAGTGCCCAGGGGGAGGGTAAACAATAAGAGGTAACATACAATCAAAGACAGCAGCGTCTCCAAACCACAAGACAAGGAAACACATTCACCACAACAGCTTTTGTTACGTGGCTCTGGGTTTTCACTAAAGTATTTGTTGCTCTTAAGTCAACCTGAGCTGGACATTTCCTCACTTAGTATTAGAATCACACCAAAGAAACAGACTTTTCCAAATACCCCCTGTACATTTTAATGTCATAAACTTCAAAACAACAAATGTGCATTTATAGATATATATTTTTCCCCTAAATTACTGTTTTTGTTGTAATTTAAGTAACATTTTCTAAATATATCAGTAGGATCTTAATGCATTGGGATCTTACAATACGAATTACACTTGCATTGGCTCTTAATTTCAGAATAAAATAAAACTACGTTGAATACAAGATGTACGACTTTGACACTGTGATATTATGGTATTAATAAAAATAATGTATTAATATCAATGTCTGGCTAATTTATGACAACTTGATTCTCAGACTGCTCTAATTGCGTGTTATGAAGTTGAACTTAACTCGTCACGATCACATTAAAAGTTGTGTTTTCTTCAAATGACTGAACAAAAATAGTATTGTGAATCAAAACATTAGGTACATAAAAGATGTTTTCCCCTTCTTTAGTGGTGTGTTGACTACAGCCAAACTGCGCTATGGACTCTTGGAATGATATTTTATTATTAGATAAGATGGGAAATATCCAATAATATCACAATAATTAACTTAAATTCAATTGACCTGCAGTTCAACACACACTGAAATCATTGACATATTTGATATATGAATCATTACTGGTTGAACCTAAATAATATCAGTCTGATCTTCTATCATTTATCAACAGCTGTTATGACTTTCACACCTCTAAATGGCTCTAAATGATCTTTTAGTTCAGAATATGTGATAAGTTAAGGATTTTGTCTCCTTAGATGAAATAAAAACTCTGATAAAAAGCTGTGTAACTGAAGAGTGTCGTTGCGTTTTCTAACTTGGATGTTTTGTACCCAGTCATACCAAATATATACAGCAGAACCTGAACTATTGAACCTATAGGTGTCAAACTTATTTTAATTCAGGAGCCACACACAGCCTAGTATGGAATAAAGTGGGCCGGACCAATGACATATAATAATAATAATAATAATAATAATAATAATAATAATAATAATAATAATAATAATAATAATAATAACAACTTTTGAGTGAAATATTTTTAATTCCGTAATGACAATATTTATATCTGTGAACTATACTCAAACGTAACATGAACAAATATGAACAACCTGAAAATTCTTAAGTAAAATAAGTGTAATGTTAATAATATTATCATCATCATATTTAATCATTTATACATGTGAATCACAACTTAGAGATCACAGTGGATCTACAAATACACAAAAAATTAAAAAACAAGAATATTATTAAAATTCCATGTACTTCTCTTAAGAAATTTCAGCTTATTCACTTTTTTTTATATATATATATAAAAGGCCAGTCTGTAAATGTAAACATTTGTGTGTAATTTCACTTTTTTTGTACACTAAAACAAAGAGAACATTTTTGCAGTTTTCCTTATTTCTAGGTAATTCTGATGGTATTTTACTGGTGATAGTATGATAGTATGACTTTATTTCAGCCTTTTCAATCTCCCAAACCAGACATATACTCGTAACAAGTACAAACAAACCAAAACACTCACCATAACATAAGCTTAAAACAGACAAATAGAAAAGACTACAGCACCACCCCCACCCAAAAAAAGGGGGCAAAAAAGCCAAAACATATACACATACATATACTCATAAACATAATAACCACACCCATTTTGAACATTCTTGATCATTAATATCTTCAGTGTCATTTTTTTCATTTCACAAATTCATCCCAGGGGCCGAATTGAACCCTTTGGCAGGCCAGATTTGGGCCCCGGGCCACATGTTTGACACCTGTGATTTGATAGGGTTAATAATTATCAAACATTTTAGATTTGGTCGCCTGCAGCTGTGAGGGTTAATCTATGTCACAGCATCTTTCCATAAACACCATAAAAAATACTGCCCAAGGCTAAACCTGACCATAAAAAGAGGATTTGATGCACCTTTTAACAGGAGAAAATACACAACCTACCGATAATTTCTACTTACTCTCAGGAAGCCAATCAAAAAGTTCATCATTACATTGAATTGAATCATAAAATGGATGGAGGTACTTTTATAACATGTAATTTCAGACATATTTTAGGTGCATATTGATGAAATTTCACCACAGATTGAAATATACCAGAGAAAAAATGGAAAGAATGGTTATTAAATCATTTATTATTAGTATTTTATTTATTTATTTATTTTTTTAACATAAAATAGTACATATAGATGAGAGGCCCAAATGTATAGAAAACCCTCTATGTCAGTGTAGACAGGACATTAAACTGTGGTTCCGTAAATATCATTATAGATGTCAAAATACCATTTCTACAAAGCAATGGGTGACTACATTATTTTCATGTCTTCTCACTGAAAAAAAAGAATTCTGACTGTTTTTAGCTGCTCAAATTGCTCATGTATATTTTAGTACAATAGTGCCACATTTTTAAACTTTTTGTCATGATTAGTATGTATTTTCACAAAGTGGTGCTACTGTTACTGTCGAAATTTGCACAAAATATAAAGAATAAGACTAAATATATCAGATATTGGTATATGTGTCTACATATGCTTGTGCAGAGCAGGCACATGAATACCTGCTCCAGTGTCTTTCTCATCTTCTTTCAGTCTGTTTAACCCATAAAGACCCAGAGCTAATTTTGTGGCAGTTGCCAAATTACTTTTTGTCTGTTTAAAATTTCTTATTATCACTTATTATAATATTATCTTCTGTATTTTGCATTTTTCACTACAAATCATGCATTTAATTTCCTACTCTTAATTTAGATCTTCATTAAAGTTCAGAGTTAATTCAAAAGTTATTATATCAAAACAGAGCAAACTGAAGAAAAAGTGATTTTATCAGTCAAATATGTCAATAACTGAACATAAACCCAGTGTATCCATGCACTGTCTTTGATCCAACTCCATTGGTTTTACTGGTGAATCAATGTTGTAAAAGATGAGTGTTTCCATGGTAACCACAGAGCCTCAGAACATATAAATGGGTCATATCCGACGACCATGAAAAGATGATGAACTGTATTTTACACCAATTATTTACATGTACTGATCAGATTAATGGATCGGTAGGTTTTAAACGGTTTTGGTTTTGGTCACTGGTGGCTCTTTGGGTCTTTATGGGTTAACTGGAAACCTGGACTGCACTGGGAACCTCATTAACCACTCCATCAGCAAGTTTTCAGACTAATCAGAGAGATGCAAACACAAAGTTAAACACACACACTGTACACAAACCTCTTTGGGTGGCGCATCTTCATTGATCTGGAACATTCTGATGGTGGAACCCGGTGGGACGCCTGCCCAGCCCACCATCAGACCCCTGAACTGGCGCTCGGCTCCTCACTCACCTCCTTCTGGAGCTTAGAAAGGAATTACGAGCACATTGACACTAACGCACACAGACTCACACACACTCTGTACCGTATGTAAACATACTGTATGCACCAGCATGGATCATGGCCAGTTCATGAGCCTGTGACGGTCATCCAACCAAAACACACACAGAGGCCACACGCGACACACACACACACACACGCTTTCTGTAAAAACATACAGATCTGTGCAAACACACTAAACGCACACAAGAAAATTCCATCTCATGGTTTCAAAGAGTCTATTCAGCGAGAGGCATCAGCGCGTTCCAGTTTATAACCAGACTGAAAAGACAGTAAATGATTTGAAAAGGTCGTGATTGTCAGATGTTTGAGGTGAAGAAGAAACAAAAGATCACAAAAAAAATGCAGAGGAAAAGCGAAAAAGCAGCAACTTGAGCATCGTGTCATTGAAAGTGCATCAGACGTATAAAAGCACATATTACAACCCCTGTTACTTAACGTCCGTGAGACTCCACCGACAAAACCCAAGCTTTGTAAAGGACAGATGATGCAGCCACATGGAGGACGCTGGAGTTCGGCAATATTAACACATTTCTAATCTCTAATAAATAAAAGATCATCCACAGATAATCTGCAGCACAAATAATGCTGATCACTTTATTTATCTGCAGGAGATCCTATTTAAGCAGCTAATCAATGTGAGGAAAATAATCCTTCAACCAAATCAAAACGGGAGGTAAAAAAAGAAACAGAACAATAAATAATATGCACTCGATTTTCTACGGAGACGGATGATATAGCTCTGATTATTCTACATAATACATGAAGCCACCAGCATTGTATTTTACTACAAACGTGATCTATGCTTTCATTTTGTCACAAGGAAATAAAGAGGGTTAAAGTGAGAAAATCCAGGACTTTGTAGGACATTATAGACTCAAATCCACATCTGAAGTCCAACACATGATCAGGTTAAGGCAGTGTGAATACTACTAAATGAATTTTTCTCTACATCAAACCTTTCCTAAGAAATTTATCAGCATTTATTATAATATTACCCCCCGTATTTTGCATTTTTGGGTGAAATTCTGGTATTTTTTCTGAATTTAATCTACAGATCAGGTAGATGTTCATGAAAGCTCAGACTAAATCAAAAGGTTATTACATCAGAAGCGACTTTTTTTGACAAAACATAACATGAACTGAAGGTAAAAATAAACTACTCATGTTTTATCAATGTTGCAGAAGATGACTTTCACTTCGGAGTCTCTGAATGTCCAAATAAAAAGATGACAAACTGCATTTTACACTGATTACTTATATTAGGTATTGATAAGATTACCGGTTCTGAAGTTATTTAACATTTTAGTTCAGTAGATGCTTTGGTCTTTGAGGACGTCTTTCTATAAACACAACAAAATACTGTTAAAGGAATAAGACACCCTGTGATGAACTGGTGACTTGTCCAGGGTGTACCCGGCCTTCGCCCTTAAGTAGCTGGGATAGGCTCCATGCGACCCCCGTGACCCTAGTGAGGATAAAGTGGGTATAGAAAA
>JAQQZY010000001.1:29840137-29850181 GCA_030068375.1 Ostorhinchus rueppellii
TTTTTTGAGCACTATATATATATATATATATATATATATATATATATATATATATAAAAAATTGAAAATTTAATTTGAAATGACAGAATTTTTATTACCCTGTCTGTCACAATGACGGACAATAAAAATGTCGAGCACAACCTCTGGTATATTTACATATTTTACCATGTTCCTCAAAGGTGACTTGGCAGTAGCTTTTAAGGTGGGATATCTTTTATAGTTTACTGCATGAGGTGACTCTGAATCAATCAATACCACTTAAATATCAATGTGACAACTTTAGTCATTCTATCTGTTTTTTTGCTCTGTTGCATGGAGATCATATTCATCCTGTAGTGGTGTTTGTTGAGATCTTACATTAGAAATGAACACGATCAGATTGCCCACTACAGATGTTAATACAAAGTCTGGACACATCAGCCAGTCAACATAACACAGAACTATTAGCAACACAATAGAAGAGGAAGAAGCATGTGGTTTTAGTTACATTCCATCTTAAACAACTCCACAGGATTTTGTACTGTTATTGTGATAGTGTGGTTGAGTTAATTGTGTCTTAGAACATACCCACTTGACCACCACTGTTTTCTTTTGTCATTGAGCAGAGAGGAGGGGCCTAGGTTAAACGGGTCTTTTTAAAAGCACAAGTGGGAAATATCGCACACTTTGCCTTTAGTAAATGTTCAATTGCAACTTAAGTTAAGACATTTTTTCAAGTTGTTCCTTATTTTGTGTCATATTTTAATTGTAACATGCTCTATGGGTGAAAGTCACATTTTCTGTAATTCAGAAGTAGTGCACGGATGTTGCTTGGAATCCACAGCAGCATCCTTTCACTTGAACCTCCTAGGATTGCCTTTCCTCAACCAACAGGAGATGGCTAACCAATCCTCCTAGGGCACTCAAAGTCCAACCACTATGATGCGCTTCTGGAATGAAGAACCATGTTTGGCTGCAGTGATGTTACCGCTTCTTCAGGGAAGATGTGTGTCTCTTCTAAGTCCATCAGAATGATCAAGTTGTCAAGCATTATATACTGAGCTTTTTTTTTTTTATAGACCTAACCCTAGCCTGGGTGACAGGCCAGGGGTGGATTGATTATGAATGCAATTTGAGTTACTTGGATGAGAGTCTATTGTCCTGATGTTTGTTGTTCAAATGATTTTTCCTCTGATTTCATCCAATTAGGAACCAGTGAAGTCAGAGGAGGGCAGGGAGATGGCCAACCGGATCAATGCCTTTGGTTATCTTGAGTGCTCAGCCAAGACCAAGGATGGCGTCAGAGAAGTGTTTGAGATGGCTACCAGGGCGGCACTTCAGGCCAAAAGACGAGGCAAGAAAAGTGGCTGCCTTGTGCTATAGAGTGTCACATGACATGTAGGAGGGAGAGGATGGAGAACCAAGGCCAAGAAAACAGTGGAACTGGCATTACAGGAACAGGGAGTTTCAAGATCAATCAGGCCAAAGGGATAAAATACAAAATGTAAGGATCCAGGTTAAGGCCTTTAGGTTCCAAATAATAATATTGCCTCGTGGTGTTCAGGGCTTATGGGGGAGTCACATCAGAGGATAAAGTTGTAATATTTTGACTCTCAAAATACTACTTTACTCTCTTAACATTTTGACTTTTTTTTTTCTCCTTGAAATAATTGACCATATTCTTGTTAATATCACAGTTTTATTCTCAAAGTAACGGTTTTCTCCTCTGGACAACAGAATAAAATAGAGTATTTTTCTTTTATATTTGGGTCTGCTGTTGGAGAATGCGTCATTGAGAATTCTCAAACATAGAAGTGGGTAAAAATGTAAGTTTGATGTGCACCTGTGAGAACAGCTCCAGAGGACATTCCTGCCTTAACTACCTGCTGCAGGACTTCATGGCTTCACATTCCACTCAGAAACACACACAGTAAGTGTATGTGGGTGAACTGTTCCCACACTATCATTGATTTAAACAGCAGAAACTCTTAAGCACACGTTGTGTAAAGAGACCAACTTATTTGATTGTTTTATACAAGCTTGTCAGTGCATGCATTGATTTAGCTGGGCTTCCAAGTCAGAATACTGTATGACTGAGTAGATGTGGACTGTCAGACCCACCATATGCAGCTGGTTATGAAAAGGTTGGGCAAAGTGGCATATAGTGTACATTCCATTTTAGTCAGAAACAAGTATTTACTTTGAATTGACCCCGTTTGATCTCATTTTAATAAAAAGCCTGACTAGCTCCCACTTCAATCAGTAGTTAACGGTAACTTGTCAGTGTTATGTTGGATTTTACATTCTATCCGTTGAACAGTTATGAGTTAACTCCTGTTCTTGCTTTGTATCAGACAGGGTCATTGTAAAGAGTCACGTAATTTTTTCCAATCTTTAAGCTACATTCACATACATACATTAAGTCCTTGCTATTGGTCCATTTATAATTTCAGACAGGACCATTTGCTTAAATTTAGCTTTTAATTTCTGAATGAACAGTAAAGCTGTATGGCAGGGTGTTGGTAAAACATCTTGTCCACATCTATTCTTTATCTACTTTGTACTCTGTTATCATTTGAACTTTATGTGATATTCTACTGGCTTATGTTGTATTATTTGCACACATTTAGAAACTTAATCAAAGGCTCAGTGTGAATCACTCTTTGAAATACTGATGTCAAATTATAAAATGCAAGCAACTCTCCTAAACAATTGTTTTTTTTGTTTTTGTAAGAGGAATGTCCTTTTGTATACAAACGTATCCTCACATGCTCTCCAGTTGTCTTTTGAAATGCATTCTAAGAAATAAATTGTAACAAAATAACGCCTGCTACTGGTGTGAACACTGATTTCTTCATGCTATTTTATTGGCATACATTTTATCAAGTTGGTGGTTTTTCTGTAAAGCGACCATTTTACAAAGTACCTCCACGTATTTCAGTTAAGTCAGACCCCTTCTTGTGTTGACTTTGTTTCATGAACCAAATTCAGTTCATACTTAAAACTCCTCCACATGGGGCAGCAACTTATCCCTATCCTTCATCTATGGTCACAAGCTGATCAGAGGGAGAGACCCTAGTGCAGATTCAGGACACACTGGAGGTATCCTCTCAGCTAGCCTGGGAATGCCTCCGTATCCCACTGGAAGAACTAGAGGTGACTGGAGGGAGGAAAGTCAGGCCATCTCTAATTAGGGTACTGTCCCAGTGATCTGGATAAACAGAGGAAGTTCGATGGAAACTGTACTCATTTCATTGGTAGATGAACCCTCTAGAACATCACCAAGTGGTTGTTAGGCTGCTTGTTTGAGGCTTTGACTTGGTATTTTCAGTTTGGTAAACAGCTGATTAATAACAAGGTACATGTTGACTACCTCAGAATTTATTTCAAAACAGTATTTTCCCTTCATAGCTTTTTTCTTCTTTAAAACACTCAATTTTCTATAAACATGTTCTAATGCTAAACTTCAAAATGCAGGTGGAAACACCTGTATGTTCTTGCTCATCACTGCAGTTTGACTTTATACTGTAAGTGAGGGCACCTGATGTAAACAATATAACTGTTGGTGTTCTGGAAACATTTTTCCTTGCCAAGGGTCAGGTTTGTGACTGTCAAAACACATGGATGGAAAGCAGACACATGTGAAGTGGTTGTCAGGAGCCATTTCAAGAAACTTCAAAGAATCAGAGGATGCTTTGTGAAGGTTTGCCAGGCTAATAGAGGAACACACCAAAAATTGACAGCGAAGACATCCCCACAAGCAATCCACCATGTCACCACTCATCATATTAGCTTCACAATCTACTGAACAGTAACGTATCTCTTAGTGGAAACAGATTGTCCAATGCCAAGTTATCCTTAAGCAAAGTAAATTCATACACGTAGAATGATGCCAGTTCCGAGATGTATCTTTCACTTCATTCTAATGTTTGGTGGAGTCCTGTCACTAATTCCTGATATGATGGCTCTGAAAAAAAAAAAAAGATACAGATGGAAAGCTCAAATTGAAACCTCAATATGTCAAACGACTTAAGGTGTTTATCTTGACAAGGGGCTTTAGAGAGTACTACAAACCTGTGTCTGGATCAATAAATGAATGCCTAATCAGGAAATCCAAGACCACCAAGGCGCTGTTGGGTTTGAAGTCATCAGTAGCCAGCAGTTCTTTCACCTCAATTTGATCAGAAAAAAAGTAATCTTAATTGTTCCTCAGATCACTTATATTTACAAGAACAGTGATTTAGAAGAGGATAGAAATATTCACATTATGAATGGGTAAGCAGTAGAAATCTTGCACTTCTCCATCTCCTATTTTTGGCTTAAAAGCCAGAGGAAGCTCTAAATCAAACACAAACTGACTTTCAGCAAACACACCCTCCTCATCTTCGTAGGTGTAGCTAGAAAAGAAAAGTGAAGAGTTAGCTGACTGGAAAGGCTTTTTAATCAAGTTTCATAATTCAATTCAGTGGCAGCTTGGAGCCCCATTGAGGGGAACCGATAGACAGGCAACAAAACTGTTTCAATAAAAAAAAAATTGTTTTTACCCCTCAGCCAACTTCTGACTAAAGGGGTAAAAATCGTAATTTAAAAAAAAATAAAAATTCATACACTAATAAAATGAATACAATTTAACCTCGCTAATGTGACCACTTTTAGAACCAAAGCACGAGTTTTTTTTTTTTAAACCTTCAGATAGAATTTGTCTGTCCATCTATCCTTCCATCTGTCCATTCAACAATGTAATCACATTATCAGAAGAATGCACTGAGATGTCTGCACCAAATTTATACTGTGGTGCATGGGTGTTTTTAGCCCATTTTTTGGGTTGCTGAAGCACCCCTAAATTGACTCCCAGCACCCCTAAAATATTTTAAGGTTTCTGAAATGTTTCTTTTTTCTTACTTTAATTCCATTCTTTACATGCTAGAAAAATGTCATAAGTTTTCATAAGCCTGGTCATAAGTTAAGTGCTTTGATCATAAACAAGAGTTTAAAATCATAAATAACCATCTTTCAGATTGTTTTGGTTTTATTGTAGAAGATGACAATTATTCAGTTACACTAAATTTATTTTAAAAACTCACTAAAGAAAACTAACATGGAAAATTCTAAATCTCGTCATTTTCATCAGTATGACTTTTATATCACTTCTGTAATAGATAGATAGATAGATAGTAACTTTATTGATCCCACAATCCTCTTAAGAGTATGTGAATCAAACTCACCTTACTGTGTTTACAGGACGAGCCTTTTCAGCAAGAGCTTCCGGTACACATGCTTCTTCGTGACATTCTTTGACCAGAGTGTGTTTGACTGTGACTCCAGCAGCAAGACCACCTGCTGCCTTCAAACATACACACAACACTCACATATTCACATGTGATCCTCATCTGTAGGGCACTGAAAAAAAAAACTGAGATACCTTAAGGCCACTTCACCACAAATGTGCTTTCATGTTAAAGAGTGGTTTAAAATATAAATCTTCACACTATCTCCACCTTAGCATTTTGCTAGTGATCTCAGAACATTCTTTAAGACAACTTGCCTTTCATTTTTTTTTCCTTTTATGAAGGCTTATTTATTGGTATTTTAGTATGTTTTAACAACAAACATAATGAAATAGTCCTCACCCCAGTAAGCATTTCATTTCTTAGTTGAATGATGACAGTGTACTGCGTGTCCTCACCATGTTGTCCAGTAGTCCAGGGTATGTCTGCTTTGTGGCAGAGCGCCGTGCCAGCCACATGCTAACCTCCCCACTTTCACTGACAGTGTAGCCATTAACGTGGACTCCGTAGCGCTTCACCCCAAACAGACCTGTAGGACATGTTATCATCAGGTCGTACAATGCCAAATTGCTTCTGGAGCTGCTGCTGAAACCATCACTTACTTGTAGCTGCTCTTTCCATCCACATCAGAGGAGTGTCAGAGAATGTGGGCATCACGCTATACTTCTACAAGAACAGAATAAAAAGGATTGAAACTTACTGATGGGGACTTAATAAGCAGTCTGACACTGCTCCATTCAAACTGATTTCCACTGAGCCTTATTTGGGTAGAGCCAACCATTTCTATAATATAGGGTAAAACTCCTCTAAACAGTTAAACACCTACACCAATATGTCTCAGACACCAGGATGACATTTGGCTGTTTGAGTAAATGGTGTGAAACTGTAGCAAAAATAACATACATTGCCCTAAGCACAAATGAGTACAAAATGCTCACATGACAATCATTACTGCAGATTAGCTCTCACAATAACAGAAACTTAGCATTGGTCATTGAATCATATTGGACAACTCGAACCAATACAAAGAAAATAAACTGGTACAAATGCATTTAGCCTCTGCTTATCATAATTTCTACATGCTTATACTTACAGGGTATACCGCTATGAACTAAAAAAAGGGGGGTTAACAATACATAGCACCATGATACATCTCACAGATCTATCACTCTCTACTTATGTCTCTTGGAGGAGCAGTGACACACTAAGTAACTGAACAGCAAGGCTAGAACAGCTATCCTAATACATCCACAAAAAATAACCTTTTCACATCTTCTCCATGCAAAATATTAGCAGTAGCAACACTAAAACCTGACCTCAGGTCTGTCAGAATACATCCCACTTTTATATCACTGTAAACAGAGATTAACAGTTACAATAATATAAATAATAGAACAGTTCAAATTAAAAACATACTTGAATGCTTCTGTAAGGACAGGTACATTTAACTCTAAAATTAATATTGATACTTCCATATTTTACCTTAAAAGTGTGTTTTTAAAAGTACAACTATTCGTATTACTTGGAGTGAAACATAATAGTACAGTATGGAGAGACATTTGCTTCTTTATGCATCAATCAAATAGAATAGATTTGCAACCAAAACAGAGATTTGAGAGAAAAAGACAGTAAGAGGCAATTTCAAAACAAAACAAAAAAAACAAAAAAAGAA
Source organism: Ostorhinchus rueppellii (assembly GCA_030068375.1). NCBI lineage: Eukaryota > Metazoa > Chordata > Actinopteri > Kurtiformes > Apogonidae > Ostorhinchus > Ostorhinchus rueppellii. The sequence continues at coordinate 29,847,077 of JAQQZY010000001.1, forward strand.
AAAAGGTAATTTTGCTTATAAATCAGTCCTTTTTTTTTCCAAGTTCAATTACACTTAATGGGCAGAGTCTATGCTTATGGGTGAGAGAAGAGTTTCTATTGGTGGGTTTGACATGGCTCCAGCTTCCATGTTAAATCCATTTCTTTCTTGTGTTATGCTAGTGCGAAGTCAGTTGATAGTCTGTTGTTCTTTGCAAGTAAAACGTGTCCCCCAAGTAATGAATTACACTAAATAGCATTGGCTACAGCCTGAGCAAAGTCACAGTCTGAGCAGAGTACAGTTGAGTGAGTGAGTGAGTCAGTCACAGGGAGGCGTAAAGCACTGCGTCACACAGTGTGACTGAAACACACATAGCAGTTGAATGATGCTTTTTTTCTGGCTGATGTTATAAACGCACATGCTGCTACAGCTGTGCAGCAACACATCTATCTGGCTCAGCTGATCGGTGCTCAGAGCTTCAATATCCAACTCTTCGATACAGAAGACAGTCAAATGACGAGCAAAACAGAGAGGAACTACAAATCAGTGGTGCTGAAATGTGCATTTCTCTTCTAAAATACACATTCTACATTTCAGCGGTGACGCCACCGTTTTAATGGACAGAACTCCGTGGGAGCCCTAACCTAACTGTGGGAGAGATACAGGCTGAGAGGCACCAATGTGTCACTGCACAACTGAAGCAGCGTGTGTGTTTTGTAACATCAGCAAGAAAAAAAAAAAAAAAAAAGCATCATTCAGTTGCTCTGAGTGTGTCATTTTAGTTGGAACAGTACCACTGGCTGGTTAGAAATATGTGCGGGCACTTGTTCCATTCTTGTCCATGTGTGTTTGTTGACATCAGAACAGTGTGTAGAAAACAGGAGCCAAGAGGAGTATGAGCCACTACATAGTGGAAACTGGCACCACAGTGTTCAGTGGTAGTTCAGTAATCCACAGTAGTACTGTTGTGTAAATTTTCTGGTATAGCAGGATCTATGACTTTTAGGCACTGGAGGTGCCTGACATAACACTAATGTTTAAATCACACCCCTTTGTTGTAAACGCCTCGTAACTCACCAACTCATGCCAACGTACTCTGCTTTGGCCGTAACTGTATGGCAGACTGTAGCCAACGCCATTTATGCCGCATTTCCACTACATGGAGCCGGCTCAATTTGACTCGACTCAGGTACCAGGTACTATTCCTAGAGACTGCTTCGATTACAGGATATTACCGACATAGAGTACCAGGTCGTCATAGTGATATGGGGCATAACTAGTTTGATAAATTTAGGATTAGGATTGTTTTTACGAGTATGAACCTAAAAGTTGTGAGTGCAACTCTAATTTCTATGACTACGAAGTCTTCCCTGTGAGGACGAATTCAAGTTTATGGGTACAAGTAGAAAAGCCCTGAAATGACTTCACATAGGTCACAGGGGAAGGTAATTGAACACTGATTGCTCCAAATGCGCATGCACCAAAGATGACTGGCAACGTTGGACCTACCGGGGCAGGTGACGCGTCACAGGTAAATTAAATAACACATCCATCTTTTTTGTAATTTATTTATTTCATGAAATTGTACTGTTTTAATTGATATACAGTTTATGGACGAAAGACGGTACTACTTAGCTTGCACGCTAACAAGCCGGGGCGTTTGGAGCAATCTGTGTTCGATTCCCCTGTGACCTATGTGATGTCATTTCAGGGCTTTTCTACTCGTACCCATAAACTTGAATTCGTCCTCACAAGACTTCGTAGTCATAGAAATTAGAGTTGCACTCACAACTTTTAGGTTCATGCTCGTAAAAACAATCCTAACCCTAAAATTTTCAAACTCGTGCATATGACAGCAGAATTTTGTGTACAAGTTTTTTATTGACATACAAATGTTTAACATTACGAATATGAATGGTTAGAATCGTGGATAAATATTTTTGATAGTAATCTTTCTCCATAGATTAAACCCACCAATAGAAGTTCTTCTGTCATCCATCAGCTCATTAAGTGCAGTTTAACTCACAAGCAAAACTTTTGAACTTGCAAGCAAAGAGTACTGATTTATAAGCATTTTTTGATTGTCACTTACTGTCTTTTGCTCTCAAATCTCTTTTTTGGTTGCAAATCTATTCTATTTCATTAATGAACAGAGAAACAAATGTCTCGCTATAGTACAGACTAAAATAATACATTTCCTTCAACTGAAGGAAATAGTTAACACTCCATCGATGCATGAGGCTTAGTTTTGGACTGAGCCTTTTACACTGAAATCCGGTACAGTATTAGGCACTTAAAAAACTGAACAGACAAACAAAAAACAGTTGTAACAAACGCATCAGAATGACGGCTGGCTATATGGACGTGGCCTCGGAATCTCACCTCGTCCCTCCATCCTTGTAGGCACCTCAGAGATGACTCCTGCCTCAGGGACCGTAGCATAGCGTCCACAGCCTCAGACTTCCGTTCATACGAATCCAGACTTGGACATAGCGACACGGCGCCATCTTGCGGGGCTTCAAACACCTTCGGATACCGGCTTAACTGCGAAACAACAGGAGGAGGAATCCAACCGACCTGTACCCTATCGATTTCAAAACGGGAGCAGACAGCACGACAAGAGCCTGCAGAGAACAAGAAGGAGCAGACGTATAGGACACAATACATAAACACGTCAAACATACAGTATCCCAGTAGTACCTGGTAAATAAAAGTTATTCATTCGGCGGAGGAGTTGGAGTACTTTTTCTGACCAAACATGGTTAGCCATTTGCAACACCAGTACGTCCACAAAATACACGACACAAACTAAAAGAGTAACAGACTCTGAGTTCAAGGACTGTGCAAGTCAATAAAAATGATTCGGTCCGATTACCACGGAACAACGCCGTGATCCATTGCCAAAACTGCTCATATTATTGAACATAATGGAAGACAATGTGCATGCTCATTTTAGTTCCGCCTCCGTTCTTCTTTGGTTTTAATTGGCTACCAGGATTCGACTTAAGATGTGCATTACCGCCACCTACTGGACTGGAGTGTGGTAGGTAGAGTGAGAGAGAGAGAGAGAGAGAGAGAGAGAGAGAGAGAGAGAGAGAGAGAGAGAGAGAGAGAGAGAGAGAGAGA
>JAQQZY010000001.1:29862726-29875072 GCA_030068375.1 Ostorhinchus rueppellii
GTGTGTGTGTGTGTGTGTGTGTGTGTGTGTGTGTGTGTGTGTGTGTGTGTGTGTGTGTGTGTGTGTGCATGTGTTCATTGTTTGACTTAGAAATAAAATGTAACTCATCTGACTGTTGTACGTGTATAACTGTGTACAGGTAGTAAGTGAAAATTTATTTCAATTCATTATTATTTTAATATCTAATGTTTTCCAGGTATACCTCCTTGGTTTTTACATTTAAGTAGTGTTTAAAAGTGTATGTGCATGGATGTAATTTATTTTTCTGACCACTCTTTGCCTTACAGACTTCATTCAAATATCTGCGCTTTCCCCTTGTCATACTCTCAAAACACGCTCATCACTTTAATTTTCGCGCCCCTGAGGTGATTTATCAATTTTTATTTTTTTAATTTGGAGGAAGCACATAAAATAGTAGAAGAAAGGGTATAGTACGGCCGACCTTGAACTATATTTTTTTATTTTTATTTATTTTTTTTTCTAGATATATCTCTATTAGGGAGAGAGATCCTAGGTGGGAGGTTCATATGGAGGCGCCTTGGGGTAGGGGTGGAGGGGTGGTTCAGAGGTTCTAATGTTGTTACCTTCTTTAGTATATACAAGACACAATCTTTCTGTTTACATTGCTGTGTGGGTGTTTAAAAAAAATGTGTATATGAAGTGAATATATATATTTTGTATATTCTTCGATAAAAAATGTATCATAATTTTTTTCTTTTTTAATTTGCCTCTGTGAACCTTCACATGAACACAGATTTCAACTTAAATGGATGAGACGATAACTTGGAAAGCACAAAAAAAAAACCATGAACAAGACAAAATGTACACATAAAATGCAATAAGATTACAGATCCAAAGCACATAAGATAGAAAAAGAAAAAAATAATAATGTAAAATAAGCAAGAAGAAAAAAACACAAAGGACAGGACATGAAACATGCTAAGAAAAGGCCTTATAATGATTTGAGTTCTTTGGCTAATGGCACATTGGAGTGAAGTTAACGCTAATCATTTTCAGTATTTTTTAAAATGACATTATAATAGTTTAATCATCTTCACTTTAAATTAATGACATGTTTCTATAAACAGCAGATACTTTGCCTGTTTATACCTTTAGTATATTTCATAGCCTGTACTTCTTTACTTTACTGCAGTGAAGGAATTTTATTTTGACACAGTACTCTATCTGTATTTCTACTGGTTTTGAGAACAAATATAATGGAAAAATTAAACAACACAGAACATCACTGTGATATCCCTAAGGTGAATTGACATCATATAACATCGGAAATTAAACAAATATAAAGATGTGAGTATATTTCAAATATGTAAAGTCTGACTATATAATTGAAGCAGTATTTGTTTTCTTTAGGATATAATCATTGCTGTCGTTTCCCATATTACATTCGGTGCATAGAAGGCAGACGACAAAAGACATTCACACTATATGTTACTGCTTTCTCACCAGCACATTTGAAGAATGTAGAATAATCTGATTATTCAAATAAATGTTAATTAGAGCTGTTTCTTCAAAAGGTGGCATTATTCGCTTGGATAAAATTAAGTCATCTCTGCAGATTTCTCTAATGCCACAAAAGAACCAGCGTGGACATAAAAAGAACATCTCTGTCGTTTTTTTTTTTGTTTTTGTTGCATTTTCCATTTGCCCAATTTTCCGTATTGTATTCAGTCAGTGTTCTTCTAGTGGGACATAATTTGAAGAGGAACAATGGCGCTGGATGAATAACCTGATATAATACATATTCATAGCGTTTGAGAAGCAGTTGAGTTGATCCACTTGTTTGAGACACAACAAAGGTAGCTTCCGCTCCTCTGTTATCCTCTCTGCTCCCAATCCTTCCTTCGTGCCTCCTTCAATAGTTTGTCTGTTCGTTCCCCCTTAATTATCTTTTGCAATCCCCCTTCTGTTTAAACCTTTGTCCTTTTCCCATGTGGAGCCTATAAACAGGCAACAGCAGCAGCAGCTTTCCGGGGAGAAATAAAAGGAGGCGGGAGGAAGAAGAAAAAGACATTTCTCAGGTTAATCTTCATCTTCCTAAAAACAGTAAGATGCGCTGTAAATGTGCAATACTGGTGGTGCAATTGTACAGCTGCAAACAAGGTGAGCATCAGGAATTTTTGCACATTTATCTGTCCCCGATGTGGAAAATATTAAACCGTGACATGCAGAGGAAACATGGAAACACTAGGCTGTGTGTTAGCCACGCAGTGTAAAATAACAACAGACAAGAATAGCTTCAACAGGCTCATTGCAAGAACAATTGTAATTACAATAACATTGTCTGGTAATCCTTCTAAATAAGAGCCAGGAAATAAATCGGTTTGATGACGGTGGTTCTCAGCTTAGTTGCCTTTCACCGGTTTTACGGTAATCCTCATTAACAAAACACTAATCCCCCCCTTCATGTTGTCATGTTCCGTCCCCATCCCCCATCAGCCCTGGAGAAAACTTCATCAAACTTCCAACTTTATCACAGACGCTCGATTCAGCCTAGTCGAGTCGAGTAAAAATCCTGTCAGCTTCTCACCACACGTTAGACGCACACAGCAAAGTTTCTGAATATTTACTTTTGTTTACAACAGGCTTACATGTGTCAGAATCCGATCAGTGTCGCTCACCAACAGCTGTGCACACGTCTGTACATTCATAGTCAAACATGAGTTATGGCTGTTATTAGGCTGTGATACATGAGGATCTGTGTCGAACAAAGGACCGAGAAAACGCAGCACTAGACTTGGCTTCAACAGTGGACGCAGCTGAGAAACAGCTTGAATTTGATTACATCAGTCGGTAGACGTAGTTTTACAGTACTACTGATCACAGGGACATGGATAAAGAAGAGAGGCAGATGAAGTGATTACCCATCATGCTTAGCACCAACAGTTGAAGCCTGTGGGGGCAGTGTTTCGATCCAGGATTGGTTCAGTTGGTCAGGTCTAGGTTTACGTTATGTGTCTAAAAATTTCGGTTAACTGCACCTGAATATACTGAATGACCAGGTCTGAAGATCTGTGGATTTCCTTCTATGCTGATGACACCTTCACATTCTACACACCAGGATTCATCAGGCTCAGACGGTGAAAGACTGTTTGAGGAGGATGAAACATCATTTACACATGGACTGGACACCACAGAGTCCAGACCTGAAGCACTTGTAGAATTTTTGGGATTAGATGGAGAAAACCTTACAAAGAGGTCCAAATGAATTCAAAGGCTTGGTCAAAAACTGATCCAACTGTGGATGGAAATCAATGTTGAGACATGCATTGTGGCATTGCATGAACATAATGCATCCTGTAAAGAGAGGTAAAGGTGAGGGCCAACAAAATATTGTGACTTTTATAAAGTAGATGAATAAGAATGCATCAAAATCATAGTTGCTGATAATTACTAATTTATTAACTTATTCAAGAGTGTTGATGCAAAACATAGAATTTAACTAGTTTTCTTTTTTTGTCATTTTCTTTAAAAAGTGGAATGGTGTAAATAAACTGGCAAAAATCAAAGCAAATCAGTTTTCAGTTAGGATTATCATGAGTGCTGGCTAAAGAGTTAGCTCTAGAAAATAATATTCCACTAGCATTTTAAAAGCGGTATATTTTTGTCCCATGAGGTACATATATTGAATTTTTTGCTGGTAATTATTCGTCAACCCAACATTACTGGTCATGATATTTTTATGACAGAGGAAAGTTTTAGACTCACCCGCATGGCTTCATTTCCTGTCTTCTTACAATAGGCAAATGTGTTTTTGGCAAAAACTAATCTCCACTAATAAACTTCCAGGCTCCACACCCACCTAAAGCTGGAGGCTCCTTGCCCACAATCCTTTGCTCTCTAATTATTCAAATAAGAGACAGGACAGAGAGCTGTGATTCGCCAGCCCTCTTCAATTAGTGTTGTGTTAATTAAAGAGCATCATCAGGTTCTCGTTAGTGATTAAACACCCGAGTGTGATTACTTAACTCAGCAGGACTCCCAACGAATCATCTGCCCCCTGATCCCACCGACGTGTGCATGTGTGTGTCTGTGCGGGTCCATGTGTTTGTGTATGTGCATTTGAAATTTCGCAATGCTAAGGCGCTAGTAATGGGAACAGATTCTCCTGCTCACGCTGCATATCAATGATGCAATGAACGCTGCATATGCAAAGCTGCGAGAGTGTGTACAGTACGTGTGTGTGTGTGTTTGTGTGTCCGATTAAAGGGGGATTTTTGTTCACTTGCTGATGAGGTGTCTGAAGTAAGTTAATTGCCTATCAAGAGAGCAAGCCAGCGCTGCCTCTTGTGTGTGTGTACTTGTATTTGTGCATTTGTCAGGGCCTCTGCGTCCGTATGTGTGTGTCATACACAAGCTAATTGCCTATCAGAGGACTGCTCAGGTCCCTGTCCTTTGCCTGGATCAGGGCTGGTTTAGTGTGTGTTTTGGCATATGCGGATGTGTATGTGAACATTGTATTGAGCACATAACACTGGGTTGATCTTAAACTTCCATAATGATCACATCCCATCTGAGACATGTTCCCTTATTTCAATCCAAATAAAAAGAAAGGAAAAAAGAACTAGCTGATATTGAATATATGTTGAAATTGTCCTGATGTCATGTACTGATTCATAAATTTTCAATTCCAGGAAATTCCACTCAACATGTCGCTTGATGAAAAGAAAAACTTAACTATCTGTTCAGAGTAAAAATCGCGTCTTTTAAGAAATTATATTTTTGTTAGTTTTGGTTGATGGTTTTGACATTATGAAACCATTATTTCCTACAGTTGCAAAAAATACTTTTAATTTGCTACATCAACAAAAAGTGAAAAATAAGCCTAAATTAAATAACAATACTTACCACAGTCAGTTTGTCAGATGGCCTTGGTTCTGTCTGGGTTCTAGTGTCCTAAGTTTTTGAAGACTAATTGGGGTAAAGAAGTGGTTACAGTAGGTTTTCATTTTTCATTAAGAAATATAGAATTTCATGTGTTTTTGCTCATTATTATTACGATGTTCATTTACAAAAAATTGGAAAAAAAAAAAACCAGAGCAGTATACAAATATAATTAAGAAAAGCTTAAAATCGAAACTTATTAAAGAACTCTACTGAGGGCCAACTGTTATCGCTAGATCTGATCTGATTTTACATTGTTTGGTTTTCAGTGCTGACAAAAAGAGCAGAAAAATTAAAATGAAAAGAAGAAGTTGCCAGTATATTCCCAGATCTTCCCATAAAACACAGAGTTGAAACATGGTTGTTTTTAGGCACAGGCTGTGTGGACTAATGCAGAGACTAAATTGTTTCTCATTTTATTATTTCAGTTTTTTACTTTAAAATTCTGATTATGGGTCAAAACACAGTATTTTAAAGCTCTCTGACGGGACATTTTAGAGACAATTTGACAGATTATTGTTGCTAAATGACCCACATTTTTACTTTTAAATTCATTTTTGCTTTAGTTGAACCATAAGGGATTATCCAAAACAAGGAGCTACTTTATATTGAAATAAACATTGGAATGATAATCAATTAAAGTTTGCTCTCTGATGGGACATTACTGTGTTTTGACCCTTATATATTCCGAATATAAAACTCTATAAAGTGCATAAGTTCATGATTTACAGTGGCAATCATGTGGTTACTGTTCACATTTCCTCAGATATGATTCTACTGTTCTACTGGAAGTGTTTCCACAGTGGCATCATATCATTTATCCTTATATTTAGTCTCTTGATTTTGAACGAGAGGAGAGAGCTGCAGAACAATGTCGTGTATTTATTCCCTGCTCTTGGCCTTTGCAGCTTTATATAATTTTAATTTAGCTAAAATTTCCCCTTTGATACAGTTGTCATGAACAGGGTAATTAGCTAAAGGGGCCAAAACCATCAAAGAGCCTGTAAAGGGGGGGGTTAACAGATTTTTGGAGCCTCTAATGGACATTCATGGTACTGCAGGTACTGTACACAACCCCACTGGAGTTTTCTGCTTTGGTTAGAAACTGTGTGGTTCGTGTGAATCTCCAGAAAATGAATGTGTGTCAGTGTAATGTCCCCTAAACACATGGAAATAACATTATGTGTGTGTGTTCCCAGCAGAGCAGTTTACCTCCAGAGTACCAAGATGCTAATTAAGATGAATCCTCCTCCAGCCTCTCCTGGCCCCGCCCCTCTCACACATTCATCAGTGTTATGTAGATTAGATTGTAAAAAGAACTCAGACGGCGGCCGAAACAGACCCGCAGACACCAACTCCCACCGTCTGACTCATCGTAATATATAGCATTTAATAATACTCTGTATACTCAGGCCCACCGAAAAAAATCAATATCCATGATTTAATAATGCAATGTACTGATCCAACCGGTTTCACAGGCCTTATTGCTGGCCACGAGAGCATCGCCACGACGACAGGCAGCAGAGTAACAGATCTACTGCGAGCGTGCTAATTGAATGCATGCACATGCGTCTGGGTCTGCACATGCAATGAAGAAACCATAGGACATTCTTTATTTCTGAGATGATGAAGTAGAATTTAATAAAGCTGCAAAAACACAAGCATACACATATATTCACACTCACGTTACACACACATAGATGCACACAGATACCCTCAGCAGGTGAGCATAGCTGAGTTGACACTTTGTCAGCACAGTGTAATTTGACATAATGAATGCAAGCATCGTTACTGCTGTTAATTGGCCAGACTAATTATACTCCGAGGACATCATTAGAGAGAACCTGCCGCTCCAACTGTGTGTGTGTATATTGTGTATGTGTGAATGACCGTGTTTATGAGTCAGGTTGGGGCAGACGGTGGGAAAAAAGTACAAGAGACTGAAAAAGTGAAGGAGATGGTGGATTGGAGTGAGATGGAGAGGAGCAGCGCAGGTGGCCAGGATGGATGGCAGGCGCGGGGAAGGGGTGGGGGGTAGGGGGGGTGAGGAGGAGTCTGCTGGAGTCGCTGTGGGAGGGGGGAGTTGAGATTTCAGAAGACCGAGAGGTGCCAGAAGAAAACACGAGGGTTAAGGAGGAGAGCAGAGAAGCTGGAAGGGTTCAGGCCATGAGGATCAAAGGCAAGAAAGCTGTAAAAGTTGGTCAAAGTCAGGGTCACATACATAGATATCAGCCCGACTCATACTTTATTATTCAGGTCTAAAACTGCTTTTGCTATTGGCAGGGTGATATATATTACCATTCTGTTATATGTGAATTTACTTTCTTAACCCATAAAGACCCAAATAGCCACCGACAACCAAAACCATCAACTGAACTAAAATATTAATAACTTCTCAACCACTTATTCTGTCAATACATGTCAATAATTGGTGTAAAATGCAGTTTGTCATCTTTTCATGGTCATCAGATATGACCCATTTGGACATTCAGAGGCTCCGCAGTGAACATGGAAACACTGTCATCTTCTACAACATTAATTCACTAGTAAAACCCAGGGAGTTGGATCAATGACAGTGGATGGACACATTTACACTTTTAGTTTATGCTCAATTAATGATAGATTTTGCTGAAAAACTCACTTTTTCTTCAGTTTTCTCTGTTTTTGATATAATAACCTAGTCTGGCAGGGCAAACTATACATGAATTCTATAGTCCGGAATCGGACCATTGAGAGAGCTGAAACCTGTAGGTGGATTCAACCGATGTCATTGAAACTGTTCCAACATGTAATAGGCCAGTTCTATGAACAATCAGAGCTACCGACAGTGTGAGAATGATCACCAGAGGGTTTTCAGTAAGCGCCACTCTTTTACCTACAAGCAAAGCCAGCTGGTATATTAGACTTTTACTGTAGCTAGTCGACAAAACAGAAAATCCATCCTTCTTTAAAACGAATGACTTGAGTGCTCCTTTCTGCTCAACTTTCAAAGAAAACTCCAAGTCTAACTCTTCCAAAATTGACGACAAAGCCAGTTCAAATGAGCGTGGTTCATTAGCCATATCCATCTCTGTTGCTCTCTATGGTTGTTCTGGTATCTCAACCTCACACAGCCCTGTCGTCATCGTGCAAATCCCACCCCAACGACTCGCTAAACAGACAGAGCGTTTTGATTGGTCCAACATACCCTGTGTCGGAGCCAGGATTGTGTCCTACCGTGTGATGCTAGGCCACAAGCTAGGCAAGAATATTTTCTGCCGCTAGATTGGTCTAGATTTCTAGGCTAATAATAACCCTCAACTTTAATCTGGACTTTTATGAATATCCACATTATCAGTGAATTAAATATAGGAATATATCTGATATTCATTGAAAAAAATGCAAAATACATTAGATAATATTATAATAAATGGTAATGAATCACTTAAGATAAGTTAATTGAGCTGACTAGTGAATGACTACTGTAGTCATTCTCCATGTCATTATTTCAATATGTTTATGCAGATTCACAACATTTATTATCATTTTTTTTGTCTTTTTTTTGGACAGATAGCATTGTTGAACCTAGACCTGACCAACTGAACCAACCCCAGATCATAAACCTACCCCCACAGGCTGGTACTGCAGGCACTATGCATGATGGGTAATCACTTCATCACTCTGGACTCATCGGACCACATGACCTTTTTTCATTGAAACACAGTTCAACAGTTGTTTGGTTTTTTTTGTTTTGTTTTTTTTTTTTATGCTCCCTATCAAACTGATGGTTGTTTAACAAATGAGAAGAACTTACCCCTCACTGTTGCTGCAGAAACATAGAAATCAATTCAGTATTTGTCCAACAAAAGGCTCTTGCCTATTAAGGTTAAATCCAGGGGGACTGGGTAACAAAACTCCTTTCATAGTCTTACAGAAGCAAAGTCAGTCATCTGTGTCAATTGTGATTGTTTAGTGTTTTGTGAGTTAATAAGTGTGTTTATTAGATTGTAGATTTATTGCTTTTTAACCTGGTCCTTCCCACCTAATTTCTCAATCTGTTCTTGGTCTAATTCAGCCATGAGACTGTACTAATATACTATTATGTTATAATGGTACACTATCACTAAACAGATGAATACAGACTAAAACAGGATGCAAGATATAAAAAAAAGAGAAACAAAGAAAACAGGAAAGCTGATAATTTCCAAAACTAGGCTCATCACTGCCTCCAGTGTCCCAGAGCATTTCCTGTGTTGTAAATTAGATTTACCTTTATCTTTTTTTTTGTATTTTCTGTACATTTTGATTTTTGTATTTGCACATTCACTTTAATGTTTGTGTTTTCCTTCTCATCTGTGCTCTGTCCTTCAGGGCCTACATGGAAAATTGAACATTATGATCTGTAAAAATGGCACAAAAGCCAAATGATGACTAATTTTCTACTCAGAATCAGGATGGTTTTTATTGCCAGGGACGCTAAAGAGAACTTTTACACTACAAGGAATTTGTCTAGGTGACTAACACAGTGACAGAAAAGGCACCAGAAAGAATTAAGTACTATAGTAGTAAGTATTGTTTTAAAGGGCTCATATTTATCGAAACCCACTTTTATTAGTCTTTGGTTCATTTATTTGTGTATTTATTTGTATCTATTTATTTGTTTTGGCAAAAATCAAGTGGATTTCTACAACCTGTTTTAATTCCTGCTTAATTTGTTATGTCTATAACTAGTTACGTCACAACAATTGTACATATAAGGTCAAGACTTCCGACAAACACACCATAACGAATAAATTATAATTGTTTATCAGCAGCAGTGGTTGTAGTCCATACTGAAAATATGTCCAAACTTCAAGCAGATTACCTAAAATGTTCAGTTGTTGGTTAAATGGTACAGAGCAGCACAACCAACTCCATGGAGGGGGTGGGGCCTGAAGTGGCTGATGTGCATTTAAAGGGCCAGCGCTCAAAACCACCTTTCTGGTGTCATTTCTCAGGAATAGGGTTGAACATGGACCTGTGGAGTTGAATTATTGAAGAATTCAGACCCAAGCAGAACATTTACAGTTTATGTAGAGCACAGGGAAATGTTTGAAAATGCATAATTCCATTTAAAAAAGCAAAATATCACTCCTTTAAGGAACACACATCCTATCATTACAATATATATACAGTAACCCTTTCATGCATGAGTTATGAAAACCTTAAGATTTTTTTTCCTGAGTGTTTTCATTCTTTAGGCATAAAAAAAACAATGGATTTTGGTTTTCTAGGAGTTGCTAAAATATCCACTCAACTGAACATCATGCATTTAATTTTTGTAGCAAAGAAACATGTATTTAGTGATAAAGTGTGTGGAAACTATGAAATCATTTTCTAAATATTGCTAATCTGATCTGCTGTCACATCATTTAGTACACACACACACAAAAAACTGTTAATTACAGTCTAATAACCATAACAAGCAATTGATTTACAGTCAAACATTTTACTACAGATCAGGTTTATCAAGAACAGCAAAGTTACAGTAATGGTATGAATGAGTTTATGGGATGTTGCACAAGTACCCACTGTGTTGGTTGATATGGAGCTAAAACAATAAAATCCATGAATATACAAGAGAACAGCTGTAGGATAGTTGTCCACTGTAGTGATCAGTGTGCATAAAAGGGTTAAAGAATAAAATGGCAAAAATAGAATAAAAGGTTACACTATTGGTTAATCCTCAGGAGACTAACACATAATTTATGATGCATATGACCCTTGTAAATGTAGATCTGTTTATGTTTAATAAGCCAACACTACATGCAGAGTTTAGGTAGAATAGAGTTCTTGAATGAAGATTAAAAAAAACAAAAAATAAAAACACATTACGACAAAAGCAGAGGCTCAGAGGACACGCCGGTGCCTTCTGGCTCAAACAGCATCAGTGGAGTTTTTACTTAGTCGACCATTACAGCCGAGCAATTTGAGCAAATTCTGAGAAACAATAACAGCTCGCAGTCCGAAGACAGAGCGAAGGAAGGAGGGAGGGAAGGAGGGAGGGAGGGAGTGCGAGGCAGCGACGGGGAAAAGCGTGTAATTTCCTAATTCTGATCTTGCAAGACAATCCGTCCTTATCAGTGTCTGATTCCCACATCGGAGGAAAAGTAGACGGAGAAGCTGCAGGCCATCACACATACACACACATAAAAGACAGAGGCATGAAATTACATAAAGGAAAGGGATACAGATAGAAAGACTGGGAGACTAGTGAGAGAACAAACAGGCCTATCAAACGACCACAGACCCTGATAACAAGATAAGACCTAATCAATCAATCCTTGCACACAGAGAGAGATTGCGCTAAGTGGCTCATGAGTCCTCCTGTAAATTAAATCTGCACACTCCTTCAAGTAAGACAGAATGGAGGGTTTGAGAGTTGCACAGAAAAAGCGAACGAGAAAGGGGGATAATAGAGGGTAATTTCATCAGCGTGGCCCGTGATGAAGCTTTTACACGGTGGTTTGAGAGGCCAAACTAAAAGGCTGGAGGTTTGGTGATATTGAATATGAGTGGTGTGTCATGATTAGATTTGTAAGACGATAGCCAGGAATTAGGTTAGAGGGTCTAATGTGGGGATCTGAAAGGCTGTCAGATCTTAACGCTTCAGTCTATGTGTATGTGTGTGTGTCTCTCTTACATTTTTCTTCCTGTGTCGAGTGGAAGCCAACAGAGGAGTCTGACACACTGTGATTCACTTTAGTTCATACTCCAGCTCCTCATCATCACTGTGCGAGTGTGTTGCTTCAGCACAGACATCAGTGCTCTACAACAAAAAATACTTGGATAAAAACAACAACAAAAAACCCAGCAAGAACCAAAAATACGAGCTAATGCAAGTGTCAGTTTGGTGAGACAGAAGTGCCACTGTTCTTCAGTATGATCAATCATTTTCTTGGTTTTCATAAAGTACCAGCGCCAAAGTGTGTGTTTCATTTGGCTTGGGCCTCACTTTTCAGTCGCTGGAAAAACGTCTTCACAAGGCAATAATTAAGACTACTCAAATGTTTGCTCTGACGTTGACTCTATTTGTGTGAGTGTGCATCAGCCAACTCCAGCTTTGAGTGTTTATCCAGGGAAAATGGTGCGTCAGCGTAATGCCGTGCTGTACATTAGCGGAGACTAATCGTCCTGATGATGGAGACATCAAGCCAGTGGGTGCCTTAGATGAGTGGCAATATCTCAAATCATACCAAATGACAAAGCCTTGAACCAAAAACACATCTGAAGAACTAATACGTGAAAAGATGAACTTGTCAACATTAAAACACACTCGAAAGGTAGGTAATATACAATGTGTAGCACCTAATTTAAACAGTCACCAGTAACCAACACCATCTACTGAGCTAAACTGTTTAATACCTGTTGATCCACTAATCCTATCAATACATGTCAATAATTGGTGTAAAATACAGTTTGTCAT
>JAQQZY010000001.1:30043768-30080135 GCA_030068375.1 Ostorhinchus rueppellii
GAAACTGGTGACAGTGGCGAGGAAAAACTTCCTTTTAACAGGCAGAAACCTCGAGCAGACCCTGACTCCTGGAAGATAGCTGTCTGCCTTGACCAGTTGGGGTAAAAGAGAGAGAGACAACTATAAAACTATAAAAGACAACTAACATAAAACAGACATTGAGATGGGAAAAAAGTCAGCCAGCAGTTTAAAAAAAAAAAATTGTTAAAATAGGTGCTCTAGATATTTTTACTATTTTATTCACATAAACATAAATTACTACTTTTGTCCTTTTCCCACTGATGGTGGGAAAAGCTATTTTGGCCAGGTACTATCAGATACCATTTCTAGCATCACCTTTACCATTGTTCCAAGTGACCGATACACATGAAGTGGAGTCATGCAGGGCACAAATTGTTTAATCCAGAATCATCATTGTGCCACTGCATATGTACGTCATACTGAGCGATGAGGTGCCAAGCCAAGCTAGATGTAAAATGAAAATGTTAGAAAAATATCTCAGAATATCAGAAAAGTAGGCTCTATATTGATCATCACAGATGGGGTGTCTAGACAACTATATTCTCCCCTGAAAAAACATTTATACAGTATCTTATTTTGGAAAGTATAACTTAAGGTTATAACTCAGGATGCTGAAGAGGACGTCACAATAGTTTGTGTGTTGCGGTGACAACCACTCATGCTGAGGGAGTGTTATGACTGCAGTATGCAGGTGCTGGTACCAAAAGTGAGTCAAGTTGAGCTGAACCAGCCAGTGGAAAAGCATCATTAGTCTTTTTTCCAAATTATTGTCTCCCCTTCATTTTATATTGAACATTTAGAACATTTTAATATGATAACACACTGTGTCACCGTAGCTCTTTAAGCAGTTACGTCGATCCACGGTTCCATTAAAGTCACATACTGTAGAGTCATGTGTGTCTTCATTCTGACTGGACCAACCTGGCAACCTGCTCCCTCAGCACAGCTGAACATTAGCTTGATGAGTCTCTGATTAGACACAACTGGCTCACAGCTTCATCATGAAGCCTCTGCTCTGTTCGTTTTGCTACATTCCCCAATTACACACCTGCCTTTTGCCAGTGGTGACATTCACAAAGGAGAAATGTCACTACACATGGATGACGTCAACATTCGCACCATCAGCAAGAAGAAGAGGCAGTCAGCACACAGTGCAAAGTTAGGAAAGTCATTTCAACTCAGAGCAAAGTAATGTTTTATTTACAAGGATGCACTGCCACTAAACACACAATTGAACACTAATCCAGGGACTACAGTAAACATTTACTCATACCGTTATCATTTAAAGGGTAAAAATATCAAATCCTGATCAGTTAGTAAATTTCAAATCAGATCTGGACAAATATGTGAAAAACTCTTCTTTTTAATAGTACAGGCCTACATAGATTTTAAATACATGAAGTAGCCTGTACAAGATAAGGAAAATCTGCATGCAACCCAGGACAAATTAACCTCAGTTACCATGAAATTGATGCCAATAAGTTTGAGTGTAGCTAAAGAACAGAAAATGCTTCATCTGATTGGCTACATGCCATGAATGCATGGTCAAATGTTTGTTCATTACAATTCAAGATATCTTGTACATGAGCATACTCAGAGTGTGACAATAATGAAAATATTACTATTAGTTAGCATTTGAAATTCAAGACAAAAACCAGACAAAGTGAGAGGAAATGATTAAATAATGCAAAATAACATACAGACATCAACACCCATACAGTCAGGCAGAGTTTTCCAGGTAAAAATAGACTCATCTCTTCCTCATTTGTTCTGGAAGTCAACATTCACATAGTGACGCAAACGCATGCCAACAAATACAAGTCAATGAGTGTGTGTTTGTGTTTGTTTGTGTGTGTGTGTGTGTGTGTGTGTGTGTGTGTGTGTGTGTGTGTGTGTGTGTGTGTGTGTGCAGATATGCAGATGTGCAGAAGTGTCATCCACTAATGCTGTTGGGTAAGACACACATCTGTGCCCTTCTGTGTTATGGAATAGCTTAACACATTGAAATGTCATTCAACTAATCTTCAAGCCAATATGCATCAACTGTGTGTGTGAGCATGTGAGAATATAATTTTTCATTCAAGCAAGACCATTAGATAACCTACTGATTTTATTTGAAGCCTTTAGTGACATTTCAGTCAAATAAATGAAAACAACACTGTGAGGACTAAAACATGGCTGTAGGTTTGTTTCCCTTCACTGCATGTCGTCACACATACACCCACTCTCCATCAGATTCTTTATAACCTATGTTTTTGTGGATGAGTCCATGATCAGGCTAACAGCGTTTTCTCATAGCTGTGAAAAAACATATATATACACAACATCCATAGCATACAGAGAAAGTGTTAGCCTTAGCTTATGTATTCATTCAGTGCAAGTGTAGAAAACATTCTTGTAGAAATAAGACCGTGTGAGTCTATGATAGGAGATTTGCAAAGACGTAGGGCTTATAAAACCATGAGAGGTAATATCAGCCTATCTGAAGGCCGGACAAGATAAGAGAGAGACTGACTGGTGAGGTGAATGAATGACAGACTGACAGAAACAAACAGACAGACACAAAGAAACACAGTTTGAGACTTCGGGTCAATGTGGCCCAGAGCAGACAAGTCTATAAATAGATCCAATCCTCCTCCGGCTTACAGCCGTGAATCACACTGACCTGGGCCGCTCTGCATCCCCACACAGAGACTGAGACAGAAAGTGAGAGACAGAGAAACAGAGAAAGACTGACAGACAAAAGCATAGACAGAAATGAGGGAGGCAAAGGCGAGGCTGGTTTTGGAAGATCTCTCAGTAGTGTTTTTTTTTTTCTACAATTTTGCTTTCTCAAACAAGTGGGTCCAGACAGAGGCTACGTTAATGCAGGAGGTCAGTGTGGAGTCAGTGGGCCAATACTGAAGCTCATACAGCCTGAACGATGCCAACGGCACAGTGAAATCAACCCATGGATTAGGACGGTGATGAAGATGATGAGGACAAAGATAACGAGATCTCTGATTACATCATAAACATAACTCTGCACAGCCTAGTATGAAAATGTAACACAAACCTGAACAGATGTCTATTTGCTGATTTTTTTCCTTTCTATTATTATTGCTGGTTGAGACTGATGATAAAAAAAAATGTTGGCATTGATAAGATGTTGACAGTTTAGACATGAGCAGACCTGTGCCAAAGCCAAAGTCTGGTCTCCTTATTACACAATTTTATTAATCTACAAATTATGACCTGTGTTTTTTTTTACCTGGGGCTGACGATTTCACAAATTTAGGTTGTGATCAGTCAAAATAAATAAATAAAACAAACAGTGGTGTCAAAAATTTGCAGACTCTGCTGAGATTTGGTTTAAATGTTTATCAGTGCAATTACCAGTGTGTTTGTAGCATTAAAGTCATTAGCATAAGTGTCTGCACTAATGTGTCTTTTGCAGCAAAAGAAATAATGATGATGGGATTTTACTTTATGTCCATGAACTGTGAGTCTGACTTCTGAACTGAGTTGGACTTGCACAGGTGCTTAAAATGATGATAGTGCGAAAAAAATACTTATTCAATAAAAAACACATGAATGTTGCAAAACATGCCGATTTTCTTGTCAGATAACAGAAACAAAAATCCATTACATACACAGCCTAACCTTCCACAAACACTTCAACAGTTCAAGTTTGCTGGCAACTCACCAATATTTTACCAGAGGTGAGAAAAATGTGTTTCTTATTGTATGATGGATTGTGATTTTTACCTTAAAAAGATAGTCTTGTGGTATTTTGGACGAATCACTGAACCCTGCATTGACCTATGTTCCTCTTTGTCAGTTGGTTCCACTGATTTTTCATTTTAGTTATTCTTAAGTTTTGAATTAGCTAGGCTGGAACTCCCAATGGAAAACAACATGAAAAATAAGAGATCTATTCCAACATTTTTAGGGTTAGTCCTTTATCTTATTTCATCATCTTGAACCATGCTCTATCCTTTCTAGAAGTTTAATGAAAAAAAAATCCCTCCACTACCTTTCATTCGATCCCCATGACAGATGAATAGGCAGACAGACAGGAGTGATCACATAACTTCAATAATGGAAGGAATAATAAAGTCCTCATGCCTTCAAACTTTTGTCCTCGGTTGACTTCTCTTGAAATTTGCTCATAATCTTTGTTTGTAGTGTATTAGGACAAAACTTATGAGAACCTGCTCAGTGCTAAGTCATATCTTAATCTTTGCTCAAATTTAGGATGAAAAAGACCACGACAGGAGTCTGTGTGTGTTTCTGAGTGTTAGTGTCTGAGATGCATCACAGTGACTGAACTCAAACATCCAGTGACACAGTGTGTTTTTCCTCTCTCTCATTGTTAGTCTCCTGCTCTCCTTCTGTACTCATGTTAGGAGAAACTGCGTGCAGACGGTACACTGGGTGTGCTAAGTTGAAGCATTAAATGAAGCTTGAACAGACCTTAACTGACCTGCTGGGAGAGACCATGAACATAAGGTGGAATGTTGTGTAGTATTGTGGATAGGTGTTGTGTCGTTACAGCATTTGTGTTGACGCTGACCAGAGGGACCAAGTACAGCACAGCCTCACCTCCTTTAACATTTTCCCTATATAGGCATATTTATTTTTACACAATAATCCAAAATCAGGGGGAGTTTACACTGAGGGAAAAAACTGTACACTGTACCTATAGCAACACTTTTTGGCACAAAAACCAACCAGCTTTGACATACAGCTCTGTAATTAATCATGTTTGACTCACAATCTTCACTCACACCCATTATGGAGTCTAATTTTTACATGACAACAGTTCTGGAATGGCTGCATTACACCACACAAATTTCAAGACAAACCCCTTGTTAACTCTCATTTTTCATTTAATTTGAACTGAGAAAATCCTGGGCATTAGTGCTGCATCATCATCTCATCATCTTTGTCCAGTGACCCCAAACTAATGCTCTTAGTCTTACTGTTCTTTTAAAATAATGGATTGAGAGAGAAATCTACCCAGCATTTAAAAGTTTGCACACTACATCACAACATCCTAAATAGTCAGAATACATCCTAACAACAACTGCAATGACCTGTGGTTTGTTACACCAACACACTCTTGTTTCCTGTGTTGTCTTAACCCCACTGCGCTGTGACTAAACAAACCCAATGTGAGATTAAACATAAATTAGATTTATCACAACTACTTTTACAGCTCACCATGCCACATGTTGTTTGAAAGCTTATCAGAGTTAGAGTTGAGAGCGTGTATGTGCAGCTACATTAGATTGATGGTTATACAGATATAAGATCCTGTATTTAAACAAGCTAAAAAGAAATGTCACAGTACAATATTGTACTGATCCAACATGAAAATCAAGTGTGGAATGTTAACTGCTCAATTTTAAGAGTGAAAAAAGAAAAACAATAAATTAAGTTTAGTGAAAGGCCATCTTTTATGTGTTGGTCAAGACTATGAAGAACTTGAATAATATTAACACTTTATGACCACATCACACACTTGGATATCAGAAATAAAGTAACTAGCAGGACAGTAACGCATCCAATACTACATCCTGTTGGTATATTAACCCTTTCATGCATGAATTTAAGAACCTTAGTTGAGATTTTTGTCCTGAGTGTTTTTATTTCTCTTTAGGCATGAAAAAAATTAATGCAATTGAAATATTTTTAATGATCCTAATTTTCTTGGAGTTATAAAAATGTCCACTCAGCTGGACATATGTATAATTTTTAAAGCAAAGAAATATGTATTTAAAACTGTCATCAGAAAGTGATGGACTGTGTGAAAGTTATGAAATAAAAATATTCTGACTGCAGATAATATGATGTTTTGTCACGTTTTAACATACTCTAATATTAATTATTACTCACTTCATGGAGATTATATACAAGAAAAGTTTTTAAGTGTTAACTTGTTAACAACACTCAAACATGTTAGTGTAGATCAGGCTTATGAGGAACAGCGCAGTTACAGTGATGGCATGAACTGAAACCCATGAATATACAGTAGAACAGCTGGAGAAGAGTGACCACTGGAGTGACCACTATACATGAAAGGCTTAATGTTCAGAAAATCATCCCCATAATAACCGTAGAGTCATTGCTGAAGTATCATAACAAGGTCTGTCCACTCGCAATGTACAGATCACCACTGACCCACAAAAACATGCATTAACCGAGCACAAGAACTGGACCCAGAAGCAATCAATATTATCTTATATTTACCCACATACTGAACCTGTTTAGAATAGCCATTTTTGTCCTTTTTTTATTCTTTCACATATAGACTCAGTATGAGGTAAGGTTTCATAGAATTGGAAAATAAAGTGAGACTGCAAAAAAAAAAAAAAAATTCAAAAAAAAATATGAAAATGTAAATTAATGCTTATTTGAAACATTTTTCATGGTGTGCAACACTGCCATGCAGTTTGTTCATTATGGAGGGATTGTGTTGTGGTAACAATTGCAAGGTACTCTGGGCAAAGTATATGCTTTCAGTTGACATTGCCCTTTTTGAAACTGAAATTATTCAGCCAAACTGAACCTGCTTATCTTTTGGCAATAAAATCTTTCTTGTTTGTGTTGAGTTTTGTGCTTCTTGCTCATTTTCAGGTTACCATTGACAAGAGGGTTTCTTTCAGTTGTCTGATACGTTAATAAATCAATCAAGAATGTGATGGGTGGATCACTAAGCATTGTACTCACTAATAAACTCTGCATCTAAGAGTCAATATAATAAACAGAAGCTTCGTTACTATCTCTTCTCATACGTTCCGATGGCACCGGGAGGACTGTGTGAAGGTGTTAGCACATGCGCACACACTGCACACACAAACTTTTCAATGACTGATAAACCACACGAAAACATCTCTTCGATCTTCGAGGGCTCCTTCCCTTTACGTCACAGACTCTGTGGTGTTGGGAGTTGGAGTTTGTAGCGCTGTGTTGGATGGCGCTCCTCCTCTGTCCTGGGATCCGGGGGTCGCTTCCTTGACCCACCCAATTTACCACATGTGCTCGGTCCTGTGTGTAACTGTTTGTGTCCTTGAGCTTCTGCAAGAGGCTTTTTTTCCCACATGTGCAGACTTTGTCACATGTTGGAATTTGTCTTTTTTTTTTTTTTTTAAAATCACCTCGACCCCCTGATGTTTCTCTTTCCAATCTGTGAAACGGAGCACTTCATGGCGAATTGTCAGTTACAACCACCTGTATCCCCACATTGTTTCTTGTGTTCTTATGTGTTATCTGTACCCCAATGTGTGTCCTGTTGTTTAAATGTAATCTTGGTCAGTTGTAACTGGAACTAATTGCCTCTCGGGGACAAATAAAGTTTTCTTGACTTTGAATAATGTTCTATCAGACAGCCTTCTCTGGTATATTAACGAGAGAAAGAGAATCACACGGTTTCCTTAGACTTAAAATAGTAGAAACACTATAACACAACATGTTTGAGTTAATCTGTGCAGTGACACAGCGCAGCCTGCATTAAGACTATATACTATATAGTGTGCAGGTCTAACATGAAATAGTCCATACACACTGCTCCGTAACATGCACTGACATTTATTAGTCTGTGTGGTTTGGCTCATCAGACACAAATGGGAGCAGATGACAGATGTTGAGAAGGGCACAAGAGTATCCGGTGAGCCCAAATTCGACAAAGCTGTTTTAGAGCGCTGCAGGTAAAGGTTGCATCGGTGTGATGTGACCTGTCCCAGCTCGACTCAAACTGGCTTGAGGTATCACCAGTGACTCAGCTTGTCAGTCACCAGTGACTATCTGAGTCACCAATGCTCACCTGTTATCACAAACATTCAGCTGTTCCCCTGGTGAAATGCTGCCTCAACAGAAACTCCTCTCATCAACAGACCTACTCCGGGAATAGATGAAGAAATTAATAACCCGCTTGTTTTCTTTTTTTTTTCCAGCTGTAACTCAATGCCACTATCCTTGGTGAAACACTAAAAATTATATTTGGGTCCAAAAACAGCTTGAAACGTTAGTGCTTCATTTCTTAAAAGAGTCACGCTGCACGCTATTGCTATCTTGACTGACACTGGTGTGAACAGACAGGTTTTCCGTATGCTGTCAACCTGTGCTTTGCAAGTATTTACAAGTTTTTAGCTCATCAGTTGTCTTGTTGAACTGGGCTTAATTTAATTATTCATTTATTTAGTAGTATGTAACCCACACCCACATGCATGTTGATCTTACAGTATAGGTCAGGGGTCAGCAACCCTGGTCCTCAAGAGCCACTATCCTGCATGTTTTAGATGTATCCCTGGTCCAACACACCTGATTCAAATGACACAAGCCTATCATCAAGCCCTGCAGAAGCTTGATAATGACCATCAGGTGGGCTGGAAGAGGGAAACGTCTAAAACATGCAGGATAGTGGCTCTCGAGGACCAGGGTTGCTGACACCTTATGTAGAGAAAAATATAATATGGAAGTCATCACAAAAACAGTTGTAGGTCTCAAAGGGTTAAATACATTCATCAATAAAATATATATTTATGTGTTCAACATTCACCATCTGTCTTTAAGTGTCATAAATGCATACGATGACAATCTGACAAATTAACAGCCTGAGGATAAACTAATCATTCTGTCATAAGTTCTTTTACTTTATTTATGTTTTGTCTGTGGTTTGTGAGCTTAACAATAATCCAATTACAACTAGGAATCAATAAAATCCATCTGAATCGGAATTTGTTAAAATATATATGTCTTATTATGGGGAACGTATGAGTGATTATGATCAGTAAATTGAAAAACCACAAAGGTCAGTGTAGAACAAGAACAAGCCACGTGTTCCAAGAAAAAAAAAAACTCTGTTCACAGTTAAATAACTATGGTTCCACGTGTCAAACATTTCCAACATCACTTATGTCTGCGGAGATGTCAACCGGGACATTTACATCTGACGTGGAGGGGACGTCATGTGACCACATTCAGCCGGAAGTTCCGGGCCTTGGCTTAAACCATGTGACCAAAATCTGGGACAAATAACACAAGGTTGAGACAGGTTTTGAAAACGAATTTACTCTCGAAGCTGACAGAAATGACACTTGTATGGACCACAGAGGAATGTTTTTTAGTGTGTACATTTGTTCTCTACTTCGGTGCTGCCTATTGAGTTAGATTTGCTTTAGTGTAACGGATGTGCGCCAACGGTGGCTGACGTTTTTGACTACACCTTGTTGAATGTCTTTCATTTCGAGTCGAGACCCGGAAGCGAGCAACTGCTCCAGCTAGCTGTTACCTTACGCGATGAAGCGCTCGAAAGAATAGTACAACAGCATTTACAATATTTTAATTTGACGACGTACGTTGATTAAAGAACAGATACACTGTCTTTGCAGATTCTTATCGCCGTAACTGGCCTCGTTTCCCGTTAGGACTGCTAACTGCTCTGCTATTTAGCCATCTGTTAGGTGGACGCTAACATTAGCAGTAAGTTCCCGTTAGCAGGTTGGTTACTGCCTGGTGATGGCTGTGGCACTCAGAGGAGGTGTTGTGGCCGGATTTTTATTCCTACTTATACTGACGGAATGCAAAGCAAGGATACACAAGCTAACCCTGACGGTAAGGCCATTGTCTAACGCTTACATTATGCTAGGTGTAGGGCTAACGTTACAGTCCAGTTGTCCAGCCGCTGCTTCATTAGCTAGCTTTAATTAGCTGCATTGATACGATAATCCAAGCCTGCTGAAGCAAGGTTAGGAAGGAATTAAATAAAATGGGAATGAGAGGGGTGTTATTGGGGCTTTATTGCAAAATGATTTCAGCTGTAATACATCCTCTCTGACTTCCTCTTCTGTCTAGAACGAAACTCGGGTTTTGGTCCCACTGAACTCCTTTGGCTTCTATCCCAATGGGACTCTGGACGTCAACCTGCTGTCTTTGCGACTCTTCGATCGGGATTCGGACAACCACAATGACTTTCCTGTAAGAACATTGGTCTGCGTGTTTGTTCTCCGTCTACACTATTGTATATAAACTATAGTCTGCGTGCCACATAGAAAACTTTAATTAGAAAGGTGTGTTCATTTGGGGAAATTAAATGAATGGGTTTATATGAACACTAACAAATACACTGATACTGTGTTTGAGTGATTGCCTGTAAATATGCATACCACGATATCGTTTGTTAAATTCTCTTAAAGTTCATCTATGTCTACCACAATTAGACATATTCTCCTCTGTTTTGATAAGCTGTTTATTATTAGTCATTTTTAGCT
Organism: Ostorhinchus rueppellii; assembly: GCA_030068375.1. NCBI lineage: Eukaryota > Metazoa > Chordata > Actinopteri > Kurtiformes > Apogonidae > Ostorhinchus > Ostorhinchus rueppellii. The sequence goes on from JAQQZY010000001.1 coordinate 30,054,043, forward strand.
TTACTTTCACTAGCCAAATATCATTAAGTAAATTTTTTTTTTTTTTTTTTTTTTTGTTTTTTTTTTTACTTTTTTCCCTTTTTATTTATTTAGTTTGATATGTTTTGAAGTTTCATTGTTGTCAAGTCTTGAGCATTTATAGAAGGCATCAAACAGTTAAAAGCTGCCCTGATCACATTTTACAATGTCACAGTAGGTAGGTGATGGGCTGTAAGGGTCCCATTAGTCTTAGATGGTTATTTTAATATCTTTGCACTAAATAAGAAACCACTTCCTGATACTTTGTGCAAACACATTATTTGCACAGTGCAAAGAAAGATGACATACTGTTACACTCATTATGTTTTTGTTGGCACATGATGATACTCTGTGTATATATGATTTAAAATTATTACATTTTCATATTCAGTAGATTATTTATATATCCAATGTCCAGTATTTAATAACTAACGTTTTCGGTGGTGAATAATTAATCAACTGTCAGCTCTTTCCTGCTAAAACAATGTTGTTACATTTATTATTATTCTATTAAATTACCTTATTAGTGAATGCATAAAAAGGATGATATACTGACCTATTGTTCCTCCATTATTTGTTCTGTTAAACAAGCCTTTCCTAAATTTGCAGTGTGGAAGAAAAGAGAGATACATGAAATATTAACTGATAAAACAGGAGACTCTGCTGAAGCTGAAAACTAGAATACTGTTGTCAATGTGTTCACAGAAGATTTCTAAATGGCTACATATTCAGCCTCTATTCTAGAAGTAAAGTCGGTCACAGCATGTACAAAAAGGAGAGCTGAAACGAGAAGAAATTACACCTACATAAAGTCAAAGTTGTTGTTGCACAGAGTGCAGTATATTACACTGAGTTTGGAACATGCCATGAGTGAAATCTGCTTTTCTGTACTTGTATGCACTGCAGTCATGTTTTTGGCCCTTGATGACCACTTTGATATACTTGTCCTTAGGTTGGTTTCACCCTCACCCGGTCACGTGTCAGTGGAGTCCTGTCATACACTGTGAGTACGTTTTATGAATATTTATGATGCCAACACTATCCTGGGATATGTTATAAGACCCAAAACTATGCTTTTAAGAAAAACATTTATCAAAAGTAATAAATTATGAGTACATCAAAAGTCAGGTATATGCAAATGACAAAACATAGCAGTATCTTTGTTCCAAAACAGTGTTGCTATGTCACACTATGGCAGAGATTCACAGATAATCAAAGAGATTCCAACACTGTCAGAAATTTAGCTTGACCATCTTGCAGGCTGGCTGCTACTCAAGCCTACTTGTACTAAACAACCAAGAGGGATGCAGCATGAAGTGACACACTTATCAGTGATGCAAATTTTTGCAGTCCTTTCACAGTTGTTTCAATGTTATGGCCACTTTTCAAAACACTTCAGATGTGGACATTTGCATTACTTTGACACAAAAGGTTAAGTTACAGGTCAGCTTGCTTTATTATCTTTGTAAGGAAATTTGGTCTCTGCATTTTATCCATTTTAACACACAGCACCTACCGTTAGCATTAGTGATTAGCCTTAGCATTCAGCACAGTAGGAGCAGTGCATTGCTATTGAAGACACTCCACCACCAAATGTTTATCAGCGCCACCAACAAGGGTACTGACCTTTATTCCAATTATTGTAATTGACCACACTCAACAGCTCATTTTCTTAATCTGTACGGTTATGTATTTATGGATGAATGAAGTGCTGGGTTCAGTATGTGTGCACAGAATGCTTATCTGACAGTGAAGGCAACATGAGCCACTTATGGAGGAAGTATGAAATGTTTATGTGGTTGAAGTGCATTTAGCACCAAAGGTTAACAGATGTCTTCAACTGGGCCTTTGTTAAGCATACGGTGTGATGAGTTTGGAAAAAGTGGGCATGATATTAAAGCAACTGTGTCTCTTAGACTTAAGTTGATATTTATTGGAGCCACACAAACTTAAACTGAACTTTTCTTGACATTTTTTCCAAGGAGTTTCTGGTGTCATTCACTTCATTTAAATCCTTTGATCAGCATCATGGTAGTCCATCTTTAAAGTATTGCTTCTTTAATATAATTTTTCAGCCAATAAAAGGCTTTTGATGCAAAATTTTCTTTTTTCCTTGCAGATAGCTTAATTGTAGGTGTGTTTAGTAAGTTAATTAAACAAATGCTTGATAAAGTTCAGCATTTTTCCATCAGTAAGCCAACATTTCTCATTACCTCACACTTCTTTTTGCTCTGCCCTTTGGTCTACTTTGGACAGTATTATTTTCATAAAGCTGAGATTGCAACAGTTCAAATATAAACTGAGGGTCTCAAATTGGTAAATCAAATGGTGGTGTCCATTGGCTCCATCAACTTCTTAAAGTCTAAAGTGACAACAGACCTCAATAAGGTTTACTGTTGTATGCTCAGGAGTGTAATAATGCTGCATAATTGCAGAAATTCCAGTCTGTGACTACTTTAAGGCCATGGGGACAGCTGTGGCTTAGATGGCTGAACAGTCAGCTTGTGACTGAAGGGTTGTTGGTTCGATTCCCTGGACTGGCAGAAAGTTAGCAGATGTGCGCTTGAGCAAGGCACTTAACCCCCATATTTGCTCCCTGGGCTCCTAACATGACGAGCCCACTGCTCCTAACATGTAGTGTGTGTGATGCATGATGATCTAGTGATGGGTTAAAGCACAGGTGTCAAACATGTGGCCCGGGGGCCAAATCCGGCCCACCAAAGGGTCCAGTTTGGCCCTTGGGATGAATTTGTAAAATGCAAAAATTACACTGAGATGTTAACAATCGTTTTAGTTCAGGTTCCACATTAAGACTAGTTCAATCTCAAGTGGGTCAGAAAAGTAAAATACTAACATAATAACATAAATAATGAGAACTCCAAATTTTTCTCTTTTTAAATGTAAACATTTTCATGTATTTAAATTAAAACAAAGTATAATAATTTTGCAAAAAAATGTGAATAACCTGAACAAATATAAAGAACCACAGTGACCTGTAAGTTATAACGTACATGTATAAATGATAAACTGAGATGTAATATTGTTAAAATTACACTTATTTCTTTTTGTTCATGTTATTTAGTTATTTAGTTCATGTTATTCACATTGTTTGAAAGTGTAGTTTGTAGATGTAAACAATTTCATAAAGCACATTTTACTTTTTTCACTCTAAAACATAGAGAAAAAGTTGGAGTTGACGTTAGTTATATATTCTTATGTTAGTATTTTACTGGTGCAGCCCACTGTGGACCAAATTTAGCTGAATGTGGCCCCTGAACTAAAAAGAGTTTGACACCACAGGGTTAAAGGCAGAAGGCAAATTTTGGTGTGTGGAGCATGTTTGTGTAACAAACTACTACTGACAAAATAAAGATTCTAGATATTAGTGTATGTAATTATTAAAACAAATGTGTAACTTTGGTGGTACTTCGAGTGTTTGAACTGACTTATAATCATCTTGTATTAGTCCCACAATGAGCCAATTTGCAACAATGGGGAACTTTTCAACTTTAATGACAATGGAATTATTTTTCTCCAGGCCGAGCAGCCGGATACGTGTCCTCTCAAATCCAAGTCATCACCCAACAATGAGCCTCTAATTATTTTCCTTATTGATGTCAAAACACGCCTGTGAGTATGCTTAAGCATCACTGTTTACAAGTGTGTATCACTGATGTACTGTTTAACTGTATAGTGTTTGTGTAGGGTCAACGTGACAGTCATAGGAAACCAAGACAACATCTTGTATGCAAAGCAAAAAGAGATGCCTAAAGGTCAGTGTTGCTTATGGTTTACTTAAATTTGTTACAGCTAAGCAACATGATGCATTGTGTAGTTTCTGTTCCTTCCAGGTCAGAGGAAAAGGAGGAATGTTCACCAGGATGGTGGCGCACCAGTACAACCTAACAATAATGCAGGAAAAACATCCAGTCAGGACACAAATAAAGAGGACCAGAAGAAAGATAGTCAGACAAATCAAAAAGCAATTCCTGCTGAAGTTGAATCGGAATTCAATGTAAGCATCATGTGCCTCTGGTTGTGTATAAGTAATGTGCACATGAAGTTAATTTCATTTGTATTTGTTTTCAGCTGACCACAACAAAGTCATTTGTCTTGGCATTGGATAGAGTGAACAACTCCTATAACTTCAGTGTAAGAACATCTTCACTGTCCACAATATATTATTGATATATTTGATTTTGCGGTTAACTCATTTATATGGAACAGTGTTGAACTCTGGCAACTTTCTCTTTCAGTTCCACCTGAAGGTGGGCTCAGTTGCACAGGGTCTTTACAACCTCAACTTCCACTACTGTCAAAACCTGGCTACTAGACATCTGTTGCCCTATTCTTTTGCTGTAAGTAAAATGTTCTTCCTCGTGCATATTGATGTTTGCCTGTATGTACATGTTGATGTTAACCCATGCCAATGTTTCAGGTGGAAGTGACAGAGAAGAATCCAGGCGGGTGTTACTTGTCTGCAGCAGAAATTCCTCTGTCGCGTCTTTACATCGGTATGGCTGGAGTGTTCTTCACTGCTGCCCTGGTGTGGGTTTACACACTTATGAAGCACAGGTATGCATGTGCCCAGTCAGTGATATGAATGTATTCTCTGCGGTGTAACAGTGTTTTAACACTTCGTCTTTTAAAATGTGGCACAATAATTTGTGGTCACAACTTATTTCATATCCTGTTTTAACTGTTGCAACATCTACAACTTAATATCTGAACATGACACTGCCCATAAAATTATACCGCCCTAACGAAGTCGATGTCAGTTCAGAATTTATTATAGCCTTATAATATAAAGAGGACTTTACATGAAACCATGATCACCACGTGCATTATGCTTTAAATATGTAATATAGAAGAAGATTAAGATAAATTTCAAATAAAATGTTATATGTTTTAAGTATTTAAATATAGAAAAGCAGTATGAAAAAACTCCAACAGTATAAACATGTACATAAAACCCCTGTACATAAATGGATATAGGTTAGAAAAACAGTGCATTTACAGTAATGTGTGTATAGTCCACGTGTTTTCCCAATGGACGTGCAAATTAAATAAGAGTGAATATTGGCAAAGCTAGAACTCAGACCCAAAGCCACATCTACTCAAGTGAAGCGCATCCATGCAACGGAAAAACTATTTGTCAACACCAGCATCTTCAGACTGGTCAAAAAAATGTGGGTTTTTTCCTTAAAATTCCTGCCTGAAATGGACCTTGCCTGTATCAGCAGCACCATTTGACTATTGGCACTACACTGGATACTATGGCTCTTCTGTAGGGGACTAATGCATCATTAGGTCTGCACATAAACATAAAAATATTTGAAGTGTCAGTATGTTTGCCATTTTCTTCTTAGACTAGACTAGGTGTTCAGTTAGTCAGATGACAGAAAAAGCTGAATGGTTGGATCTGCAACCCAAATATTTTTAGTTGAGTGTCAGAAGGGGGAAAAAACATAAAAATTGAATAAGATGAAGTCTTATGCTACAGTTCCACTACGTAGTACCGGCTTGCTGAAAACTTGCTCGTTGCGTGTTGTCTCGTCTGAATCTTTACAACGGCCAGCGAAGACTGAATCTCCTCAAACAATCATAGTGTAGTTTTGGACTGTCATCATGTGGATTAATGTACCGGCATATTTACTGTCTACTTCAGCATCTGTGCTTTGGAAAAACGCCGGGTCACAGAGAAAACTGTCTGACCGATCAGTGGTTCCTACGTCATGTTTTGGTATCTGTTCCAGCATTTTGGAACCTTGGCGAAGGCGGTACTAAAAAAATAGTACCGGTACCAGATTCCAGGTCCTTTTTCGTAATTGAAATGCAAAATGGTCGAGCCGGTACCACGTAGTAGTGGAAACGCAGCGTTAGACTTCTTTCTTTTTTAAATATGTACTAAAGCCAGTTATTAAAATAGTTGGCAATTAAATAGCAAAGACATGAATTAGCTCTAAAAAGAGAGTTTTTAAATAATTAGCAAAAATCTCATAATTAATGTTAAAATTATGGGAAAATACATGACTTATATCCTCAAATGCAGCTCTAAATGGAAAAATAATGAAAGAACTGTGTGTTATTCTACAAAATGTGTTCGTGTTCACTCTAGTCCCATGTTTCAAGGGCTGTTGGGCTAAAATGTCACTTTTTGTCACATGTAATATAATGCTCCACACCCAGGTGAGCAGGAGGAGATGAAGACTGTAATACTGTTGGTGCTTAGATTAATAATCTTGGATAACTATAGAGTAGATGTATTTGAAGGATGATGTGAAAACATGTAGTTTGTTTATTTTGGAATGAGTCAACTGACTTAGCCTGCTGAACAACAGGAAAATCTGACACTAGTATTTGGTAAACGGCAATGCCTATGTCTCAAAAACAGATTTAGTTGGGTATGGTTTTGTTTTGTGCTTTGAACATCATACCTAGTGATTTTCATAAATGTAAATGGTCATTGTGTGAAGTTCTCTGTGTGTTACTCTGTACAGATACAGCGTTTTTAAGATTCACTGGCTGATGGCAGCGCTGGCCTTTACTAAGTCCACTTCTCTGGTTTTCCATAGTGTAAGTACATCTGACCCAACAGAGCAGATGAAGCCTGTTAGATTTACTGTTGGTATTCAACTTAAATTGCCATGTGTTGTACTTTTGTACTCTCTCTGCATTTGTTATTGTGGTCTCTGTACACCTGTTTTCTTTGTCTTCATCTGTACATTGTGTCTTTGATTTGTTTAGATCAACTACCACTTCATCAACACTGAGGGGCATCCTATCGAAGGCTGGGCTGTCATGTACTACATCACACACCTGTGTGTAGGATTTCTCCATGAATATAAGTTTAAAATTAGTAAAAAGATAAAGCTTGTGCTGTTTTGCTCATGATACTGTGATATTCTTCAGGCTGAAGGGGGCTCTGCTGTTCATTACCTTGGCGCTGATCGGCACCGGCTGGGCTTTTGTTAAATACATCCTGTCTGACAAAGAAAAGAAGATCTTTATGATTGTCATCCCTCTACAGGTGTGTATATACTTCAGAAATGCTGTGTTTGTGAGATTATTTCCACTTTGTGAACCTTGGTGCGCTTGCTGGTTCCCTGCAGGTCCTGGCTAATGTGGCCTACATCATAATCGAGTCCACAGAAGAAGGTTCCAGCGAATACTCCATGTGGAAGCAGATCTTGTTTCTGGTCGACCTCATCTGCTGTGGAGCCATCCTTTTCCCTGTTGTCTGGTCAGTGTGTGTGCTACTTGTTTGGCCAGTAGAACCTCACAGTATGAGTTTTAATTCCTTCCATGGCTGTGGTCGTTTTGCAATTTGCTCGTTTTACAAATCAATTTTCCCCATTGAAACAAATTGGAATATAATTAGGGTGTTTTCACACAGTGTACTCGCATCCGTACCGTATTTGGATACATTCACACCTTTCCCACAGATGTTGCGTTCACAAGCACATACTTCAGCTTGTGCCTGAGTACTAGTGGATGTTACAAGGTCGAAATGGTAGGTGTCAGTGTGGAAAGACTTCTGTTGGTATCTTACAAACGCACAAGTCAGAACAAGACAAATTTTTACCCATCTGTTAACCTGTCTGAAGCTGAGTCACCTTCGTTGTCTCTGATATATCACAGAGTGGTTCAGTTAATAAGGCGAGCCCATGCTGCTCGGATCCGAGGCTTTTACAGGAGATGACAGGAGCGCCATCTATGGTCTAGTGCTGCTTAACCCACTTCCTTTGTCGGAGTGGTGATTAGGTCACTTCCGGACTTGGGCATGGATCGCATTCACACGGCAACGTAGCGCACTGGAGTACGAGCGGCCTGGACTACCTTCTCAACTGGATTCGAGAACGGTACTCGAGTATGGAACGGTTCTATTCACATTGACAATATTAAGTGGACTTTGGGGTCCAGCGTAATTTTGTACAGACTCGAGTATGTTGTGTGAAAAAACCTTTAATCCATTTCAACCTCCAAAAATCCTCACAAGCCATGACTCATAAAGCAAATGACTCGTACAATGGGGCACTCGTACTGTGAGGATCTACTGTAGTTTAGTCCGGTTATCAGAATACTTTATCCATCCCAGGGGGAAATTATTGGGTGTTACAGTGGCTATATACTATACTATACTACAGTGTGTGTGTGTATGTATTAGACACTATTATTATCAATATGGTAATTAAAGAAATGTACACAAGTGTTCAAAAGTATTATGTATATTTAGAATTGTGTAGTTTTAAGGTGCTTTCTGTTTTCTATTCACTACTGTAAAACCAAAGTATGACGTAGAATTAGTTTAGAAACTGCTGTATAAGGAGTTAAATGGTTCCACAAAGCCTAGTCCAAATGAGAGGATGTTTAGAAAAATTCTGAATGAAGATTTGTACCACATGAACCTGGACAACAGTAAATACACTTTGATTAGTTACACCAGTGTTCCAAGGTTCCCACAGGATTTTAAAAAGTCTTTTTCCAAAGTCAAAGTCCAAATCTGTATTGAATACCTTTTTAAAAGGTATTAAATTTGATACGGTCGGCCTTAAACTTTTGTTGTCGTAAACTTGTTCACTGTGTTGTGTTTAATTGTCTGTTAAATATCCAAGCTGCAAAGAAAGTAATATTAGTCAACTCCAGTCCACCGGTTCCAACCCAGCAATTTATACTGAAATTGGGAACCAATTATTGCTAACTTTGCAGCCCCCAGTGAAGAAGGATTTGGAGTAGTGGGAATCAAGGTGTTAGAGTAAATAAATGCATTTTCCTGTAGGAACCCCACATTCTCAACCAACTTTTTTCTCGTAACAGGTCCATTCGTCACCTACAAGAAGCGTCCAGTACTGATGGCAAAGGTGAGGCGTGTTTCAATCACCAAATCAGAGTCTAAGGAGCTTCAGCTTGTAGTGTTTAGCTTTTTAATATGTCACACAATGTTTTCAAATGAGCTGATACTGAATCTTGACCCTATATTCACACAGTGGCCATTTCCCTCTGATGTCTGAGGGCGTATCTAAAGCATAATGTTGTAAATCTGCGTTTGTATAATGGAAGTGCAGAAATCCAAAAGGACATGGGATCATATTTTTTTGTAATCAATATCAATAGATATGACTGGAAATGCATCAATTAATTCTGAAATATCTGTTACTCTTACTATCTTTATGCTTGGAAAAATTGATTAGAAAAAAATATTGTGAGAATGACACAGAAATATTGGACGTGTTATAGTAAATATCACAAAATGTAATGTTTGGCTTAATCCAGCTTTTTGCTGAAGTCGATTTGAAAATACTTTAGATTAAAAGCTTGATTACATCTAGTATTTTTCTTCCAGGCTTAAATACATGTGCATTTATGTGTCAGGATTAACCTATGCCTTTCCTGTTACATTATTTACATTTATCAAACATTGATGTTGGCATTATCTGTAGTATAGTTGTACTAATGGTTCGTCAAATATACAGGGGACCCACAGTCAATTCTAAAATCTCATTTTAGTTAAGTTTATCAGTCTAAAGTCTAAGCCTGGGGGGAAATATTGAACCGTTTTAAGACCATTTTATTTGAACCCCTTTTCACTTATTTATTTATTTACAATCAAAATTTACTTAAAAACCGGTCAGAACTCAGCAAAACTAAACACTATCCAACAGTAGTTAACAAAAAAGTGGTGTCAGGCACAACAAATTCCGCCACTGGCATATATTGTAGCTTATTTTGGCGTCAGTCCAGCCAATATCATCACGTCTGTGTGTACTGATGTCAGCATGTCAATTTACCTCTACACATGTTCCAAGTTTGAGGGAAATTACAACAAAATTTATGTTTTTTTATTTAATCATTTAATTGCAAAATAAATAAGACATTAAAAATTTGAACTTTGACCTACTTTTCCCAAAATGTTATGACATCTATTCTGGGTCACTGGTAATCAATCTATAAACCCAGTTTGGTATGAATTCAGCCAATAGTTTTCCTTCTAGTGTGTTAATAAACAGTTAATTTGCAGTTTGTGTGGTTTAATTTCTTTGTCATGCATTAGAATTTTAACAGCGCACTTCAAGTTCATCTCGATATTAATTTAGCTACGTGGTTAAGGAAGACTCGGTTGAAGTCATATTTTTGGTTCTTTTTAAGACCATGGCAGAGTAAACTATACTAAAACAGGGCGCCACAGACTGCATAGAGCTTCTGCTGTGTGAATATGGTCTTTGACAGAATGTTCAGCTCATCCTTAACCTTCAGCTTTTCACAAAAAATTATGTACTAGTCACAAATTTCACTTCTATGCAATTTTTGAGCTAAGATTGAGACCTTGAGCTTGCCTCTGAGACACAGCAGAAACATTGTGATATGTCTTATTTTATTTTTTACCTTTTTTTTTTTTTTTTTTTTTTTTTTTTTTTAAATTTAATTTTATTTATTTATTTTTTGTTTCCAACTAAAACAACAGATGCATGCCCAGCAGACTCTTCTGCCCGTCACGGTGAAAATAATTTAGTGACACCAGGTACCCTGTTTGACTCGAACACATGGACTGTATAGAAAGATGGTCACTGCAGCAATACTACGAAGGTTTTGGACTGTGATTGATGATGACAGCTGTCAATCATCAGATAACTACCATCCGAACACTTTTTACCACAGTCTCAAATAATAACGGGGAGGGGCAGAATTAATGAGATAAAAACTGCAGCCCATCATCAGGGGACGATGGAGAAGTTTTAGTATCAATGTTGAAGACCTGCAGATATGTCCATCTTTATATACAGTCTATGCTCAAAAACCAGTCTCCACACTCACTCACATATACACGCCAACAACAACAAACCCGTTTGGTCCCTCCAAGTAAACGTCAGAATAAAGGTCTACCCACATTACAATGCGTGGGAGAATTTCAAAATAAAAGCTTTGGGAGAAACTCGACTCCTGAGGAGTTTAAGAGCCTGTCAGATTTCCAAAATAAGAGCATTTAAAAGCACATTTTGACTTGTTTAAAACTGTCCTTCAGCTGTTTTATTCTGTCTAGTGGGAGTTTTAACTGCTTTCAGGTCCCACGTACACTAACCGTTGATTTTGATCAGTTGGTTGGTCCTCAGCACATTCTACTAATATATCAGACCGGTTTATTATTCAGTGTGTAATGCACTACCTAGACACGTCACCCACTATTATCATGTTATCTATAGATGCCACTACACTTTAAAATCAGATGTTTTGTTTATATATATATATATATATATATATATATATTTTTTTTTTTTTTTTTTAAATTAATTATCGGCTGTATATGTAGTCATTCTGTCTGATCTTTGAAAAGCCAGTACTTTAATTTGGTACTTACAAAAAAAGACTCTGTCATCCATAAAATATTTAATACGTTTTCATACATTTACACTTTATTTTTGTCTGTTTAAATTATCCCATAAGGGTTACATTTTATTACGCCAGTGCAGTTTTTAATGTCGAGCCTTTAAGATATCCATATGAATTTTGTTTCTTTATTTACGTTCTGCATTATGCTGCTTTAAGCTTTTCTGTCCAGTCTCTGATTCGGTGTCATTGTTTCACTTTTTGAATCAGCTTCATTGTTTCACAGTGCTTACCTTCCGTTACAGCCTTTCAGCAGTGCTTCGGCAAATCTTTCTCAACCGCCCCCCAACAATCACATTTTTGTATGAGATTTATTGTCTGATGTATTCATTACATTTTTGTGTCCATCTCTTCTACAGCTGCTATGAATCTGGAAAAGCTCAAGCTGTTTCGGCATTATTATGTGATGGTAAGATACGAAGGGAATTCTTCATTCACTCTTTATTTTTTCCTAAATGAAATGATCCCTGTTGATACACAGTAGTGGGTTTCATTAACTGTAAACACTGAAAAATATGATCACATCTCTCATCCAACGCCATCATTTTAAAGTCATGACCTCAGATTCTTGTGGTTTCTCCTTAGATTGTGTGTTACATTTACTTCACGAGGATCATAGCCATTCTGCTCAAGATCACAATGCCTTTCCAGTGGCAGTGGTGCTACGAGGTGAGACAAGATCAACCACGAAGAACTACCAAAAGTCAGATGTTTACATGTTTTAACTTCAAGATCAGATGCAATATGTGCAAGAGTGTTTACGCCTCTTAAGACTGTGTGATAATTATAACATTCAGCTAATAGGGAGAATTGATCTAAACTTCACAACCCTCTTGTAGATCAGAACTGTCTAGCAACTTGTGTACACTCATACTGGAGGCTAAATGGCTTTACCGGACAGATTTTATAAAAAAAAAGTGGTTTTAGTTGCCATCCTACGGAAGCATATTGCGTTCGCATGGGGAAAAAAAAAATTCCTCTTTTTCTGAATTGAGATATTTTAATGAAATCTTAATTTTTAAAAAAGAACTGAATTTTATTTTGTTATATATCCATTTCTTGTAATTACAGTATAATTTCTTAATTCAGAGAGTCAATTTAAATGTTTTTCATGTGAATATAATACACTTTCATAGGTTTGGGTTTGAGACATTGAGACATACTCATGTCTTTAAGTAGTGTTGATGGCATTATTAGTTTGTGGACTTTATGCACCTCAATACGGAAGCATATTACATTCACATGAAAATTTTGTAATTTAAAACGGAGCAGTTTTTTTTTTTAAATGTGAATGCAATATGCTTCTGTACCATCTTGTTGAAAATGTCTATTTCTCTCAAAATTTCTGTTTATACATTTTTAATGTTTTCTGAGTTCTATTGTTAACCCCTTGACGCCTGAATTTACTTCCAATTATGGAAACATAATTTCACTTGTGTTTTTGCCTTCAAGAAGATAGTATTTTGGTTGCATTTTGGAGCAGAGGGGGTTTGATGTGAATTCGTGACAGTTGGCGTCAACAGGTTAATGTAATATGGGTTTATGAGATCTTAATCAATTACATTTAACCTAGTTTCTCAACTGTTTTGGAATTGTGTAGATGGATAAGCGACAGATAATCTCTTACTGACCCCTCTGTGTATTCAGTTTCTGGTGGAGGTCTCTACTCTGATCTTTTTCGTGTTGACGGGCTACAACTTCCGACCAGCATCCAATAACCCCTACCTCCAGCTCCCCCAGGACGAGGAGGATGTCGAGATGGATGAAGTGTAAGCGAACACCCATGTATGAGCCCTCGTCTTTGTTTTTAGTCAAGTTACACGATTGCACGTGTGTAAATAAAACTGTTGCACCTGTTTTTGACCCGTGAACAGCGTGACTGAGTCGGGTGCAATGGAGGGCATCTCCAAAGTCAAGAAGACTTCAAACGGACGCGACCGTCAGAAAGAATCCACCTTGTGAGCAGGGCAGCTGCATCTCCGGGAGGGTCCCACTGAAACACCCCCCAAACCTGCTGGTGTACAAAGGAGTGCACACGGACCAAATCGACCCCAACCCCCATCAAGTGACAGCTCTCCTTGTTGAACTCTTTCAGTAGTTGCATTGGATTGCAGAAGTGCAGTTCACTGTCCGGCTATGCAAAAAAACCCGAACTAACTTTGTTGGACGCTCTTCATTTCCTTGGAACGCTCCACCCAGAAACTCAGAAAAGTTTCAGGGGACAGGACATGGAAGGGTGGAGGACCGAAAAGAAGGAGCTCTGATGGTCTTTACAGTTTTCATCTCTCTGACACTTCTTCTCTTTCTTTCTGCTTCTCTCTCTCTCCAAAGATAATGATAATTTTAGAGGAAGACTTGCTTCCAGGTGTGTTTATATTGGTTATTTAAGACGGTACTCCTGTGAGCCTCTTAGCTGTACCTTTTTGTGTGTGACGTGAGTACATGTGTGTGAGCGTGTGTGTGAGAAAGTGAGACAACACAAGATTTGGACAGTTTTTTTTTTTTTTTGTTTTTTGTTTTTTTTCCACTTTGGAGACGATAGCCCATACTCAGGTAAAAGGCTAATCAGTATATATTTAAGAATTCGGCAACAATTTGAACCAGTTGTTTCTCTTTCCAGTATTCAGGGGTTGTCCCATCAGCCGTCTAACACCGTCATCACCACACAGTTCACTGTATGTTACTTTTTTTTCCTCTGTATTTGATTTGTATGTTGAAATACATGGATTGACATGGTTGCATATTTCAATATAGGGTCTTTCCATGTCAGCTCTTGCAGAGTCCAGATCTCTTAACCGTTCACTTAATGGATTATCTTAAGAAAATAATTGTGAAATCTTCTATTAAGTTCACTGGCTTTTGCAAAATTCTCAAGTTCCACTGTAAATAAGAGCTGAATTATCATCATTAGTATGTGCACTTGAGGCCTCAGTGTTTTTCATTAGACCAGGTTGAAATTCTGCTGAATGTCCAAGAAACTATCATTCAGGCCTTAGACCGAGCAGGAGTTAAGGCCCTGGTGAAACCGCACAGGGTTTTGTTCTGCTCTTTTTCTACTGTTTGACTTTTTTTCAGAGGTATTAATGTAGGGTACACGTACTGGATCAAGTCAGAAAAACCCAATGGGAAGTCCACCATTTTGCTTTTGAATATGCAACTCTTGTCAGGTTTTTGGTGTTTTCTGCCACTGTGCTGGTGAAAGAAGAGGTGATATTTGACCCCTTTGTACGTTTTATCTAAAAGCAGGCAAAGACATCAGACAGAACTGACTACAATAAAACTAGGGGAGATGTGACACCCCTGAGCATGGCAGCTTTAAATAGCTAATGTTGAATCAAAGTAATAAATCTAAATCATTTGGGACCCAAATGAGCAATGCTCTAGTTTCATGCATCTTGAAGTGTTCCTGATGCAGATCAAAAAGACCACGACAGGCTGTTCTCATTCATATCAGTGTGGACTGTTGTGCGTTCACTCGGATCATTCATTAACGGCTCACTTCAGCCCCCCAAACGCAAAAAAAACCATGAAAACTTCTGTTGCGTTCAGGATGTGTCGCAGTATCCCAACGCTCTACTCTTCAAGACACATGAAAACCAGAAATGTGACACGTGTCTTGAACCTGATGAGACTTCGTATTTACCACAAAGAAATAACTGAAAGAAATCCTTGAAGTCAGTACATATGACTCATTAAATAAAAACAAACAAACAAAAAACAAAACCTCAAAGGTAATATTAAAAAGTAAAAGTACAATAATGAAGTATTTTAAGTTATGAAAGTGTAACATTACTTTGAAAACTGCTATTTATCCACAATGAATATACACTGTACCATAAAGAATGTTTAATGGGGAGTTAGATAATGGGATTTTTTTTAAGTATGCAGTCAAACCGTAATATCTGAAGTTATACTTCAAATCAATGGCAGCTGTTTTTTTTGTTTGTTTGTTTTTTTAACCACAACATTATTATAGATCTGTATTAATTCTTCCCACAACATAAACTAAAGGAAATAATTTACTAAAAATTAAAACAAATTAGTTACCTGATTTCAGCAACAACTATTTTAACAAGTACATGTTACATCTTATCAAAAATGTTAAGTTGTATTTATCGGTCGTTATCACAAGTTATCAGTAGTTAGGGTTTACAGGCGGTCTGTTTTTTGGTTTTTTTTTTTGGTTTTTTTTTTTTTTTTAAAGCTGAACAAATACAGATGGTTATTGTGGTTTTAAACTATTCTTTATGACCAGAAAGTGTCACAGCAGAGCATTCCAAACAACCGAAATCCACATGGAAAAACAACAGAAACACTGCAATAAATACAGAAGGGAAAAAAATGTACATTTTCGACACAAAAACATGTTGCAATAATTAAAATATCATGGTTTTGTCCGAGCCTGGTGCGAGTTCTTGGATGTTCGGCACAATTTTCAACCCATTTCAATGAAATGCACGTAGCTGAGGCTCATGTAAAGTAATTAGAGTACAGTGGTATGATTTAGTGAAACCCTGTGAGTTTAATAGACATTCTCTCATGACTGTTTTTACAGATAATCCGGTATGTGAAGGCCTCGTTGAGCTGCTGTGGAGGGACTCTGTATTCTATTGAAATGTCCTATTTCAGTATTACTGTTTAATTTGGAGAAGCCTCCGTGTTCCTCCCAGTTATGGGCCGCTGCTGTAATTTAGTGCTTTAGTGGTTGAGGTCACCTCACGTTTCTGGTGGTCGTATGTGGACCTCTTGATGAATAACCAGGTTTTGGATCACTTTCTGTGTAAAGCAAACCCATGGCCCTCCTTGTGTTCGACAACGGCCTTATCTTTTGTTTTGTTTTCTTTTTTGTTTTTTTTTTTTTGTTTTTTTACCCTTTTTGGCTGTACTGTGCCAATCTGGGTAGAGAAGTGACTTATAACGAATTGTGTTTTGCATTTGTCTGATTTTGGTTTTACCTTTTTGCTCTTGATGTGAAGCTTATTTTATTAATTATTGCTGACTTATTAATTATACAAGGTGGAGAACATGTGCAGGCAGGTGCGTTCAATGGCCATTTGTAAATATGTTCAAGACAAAAGACCGTTGGCACAAGAGGAGGCACATGACACTGATAGGAACTGCATCGATGCTTTATAGACAGACGGCAGTGACAGGTTTAGTTTCAATGACTACTCGGATTTAACCGCACACTCCTTAACGCTGTGTTTACAGACATTTGGGAGGACGCCACTGGGCAGGAGGTGAACCAGAGGAGTGCAGTGGAGCTTTGTGCTGGTTACTGAAGGCTGTTTAATGTGTAAACTGTCGCAATAAAGCCGGTGTTCTGGAAAGGTCTGACGTCCAGCTCTGTGTTTTTCATGAGGTTTAGCATCTAAAATGCACAAAACATTTAGAAACAGGCAGGGTTTTTTCCACATTTTTGAGTTTCTTTCAAACTTATAAACCAATGTAATATTTACAATAGGAATGATACACTTTTTTTTTTTTTTTTTTCATAAAATAGGGAAAATGTTAGAGTTTTAGTTTGATATTTGGATTTCTCATGTATAGATTATTGTGGTGGTGTTTTACTTGAGATCACATTCGTCTGTATGTTCAGTTTATTTTTAAAATGCAGCAACAAAACAAAAGTAATCCTACACAGTCCTTTCAAGAAAACATGAAAAACTTACTGCTATTACTACTACTAATAGTTTTCTTCTACTACTATCATTAATACTATAACTATTATTAATCCTACTATTAATACTACTACTATTATTAATACTTTAACTACAATTATTATTAATACTATTACTTCCACTACATTGTGAATTGCTCTGTGTGAATTGTGCTATACAAATACATTTACCTTGCCTTCGTAGTAGTAGTAGTAGTAGTCGTAGGAGGGGGTGGACTAAAGATACTAGCAGACTACAACTACCACTACTGCTACTACCAGTTAATTCAATTACCAGTTAGTTAAATTACAAATAAAACATAAATAATAATCAATTAAAATAAAGTAAAAGAGAAGAGTGCAGATGGAACCCTTTCAGTTGTTCTATGCACAGTTGAACAGTACTGTTTTCAGCCTGGACTTAAGCATCGTCCTGTCTCACTGTTCCACAGTTTAGCTGCATGGAACTGAAACACAGCTTCACTGTGTTTAGTCCTGACTCTGGGCACCAGCAGAAGACCAGTCCCTGAGGTTCTCACGGTCCCAGATGGATCATATGGGACCAACATGTCAGACTACTACTGCTACCAATACGAGTAATACTAAAACTAATACTCCTATTGCGTTATACTACTACAACAACTACAATCTAATGTTTTATTTTTCTTGAAGTCAGTGTTTATGAATAATTAGGTTTCTTAATATAATAATGATATGCGCTTCCTTTTGGCAGTTCTCAGATGCTTTCGTGGTTTCCACATTAGTTGTTTCTGTGTGTCCTACATACCAGTCTGCACAATGACAAGGCAAATCCAGGTCTTTCTCTGTGAAATCCAACCCTTGGCTCTTGGCCCAGCCTCAGATGCTGACCACTGTGGAGAAGAGTTTTTGTTTTTTTGTCTTCCAGACCCTGTACTGCTCTATATTTTTCTGCATCCGTCTCCCCCCGTCTGAGAAAACCATCCCCACATGCTGCTGCCACAGCTGTGTTAGACTGTCATGATGGTATTAATGAGGTGATGCTTAGTGCCTGGCTTCCTCCTCATGCTGCTCAGAATCTGAATGACGACACATAATAAGACGCAGAAGCATCTCTAGGAGGACGGAGGAGACACCAGCCTGAATGTCAAAACAACAGCGCTCAGTTTTTATGTAAATCTGAGATTGCAGTGTCTTATATTTAATAAATTAACACTAAATCAAACTACAAATGAACTGAATCCATTTGAAGATGACAGACTTTATTACAGGATTGGACAAATTTTTATTTCATATAAATCCAAACCGGAGTCAGGGTGGGTAACAATGACTTGTCAAATGTGTGTTACATTAGTTATTTTAACCCTTAACATTTTAATCACTGCTGTAAATATTTGGTCAGTTTAATCCAGGTCATCTAGTGTTTCAGATTAATGCAGACAAGGGAAATGAAGTCTATGATAATATAAGAAATAACTTTTATTTTTTATCACAGTGCTTCACAATTGGCTGTAACTTCATTTTTATTTATTTATTTTTTTCACATTGGTGATTTTTTTCTAATATTTTTTATTGCTATTTTAAAAGGGGTTTTCTCTTTTGTTTCCCATCAAATCCACCCGTCTGATGAGCATTTACATTTTTATGTTAACACGTGTTCATGCCTTTTTTTTTTTTTAATCAAAGGCTTTCATACTGAATTTCTGCAGATAAATAACACGTGGTTAAATGACTTCCAAAGATATAGATACACGTATATTTAAAGAAATCCATGTGTAAAATGCAGAGCTGGAGCTGAACTCTGCACATTCATCCTATCATGAACAGGAGCCCCTCCCTCCGCCCCGCCCCCCTCCCCCTCCCCCTCCCCGCCCGGTGCGTCCTGAGCCGCAGGTCTTCACTGCAGTCCGCAGTAGATCCAGCGGCATCATCTCCATCCGCATCGCCCCCACGCCAGGTGGAAAGGACACTGTGGACAATGTGAGTAGCAGCTCCTCTTTTCAATAACACATGCTGTTTTTAGGAGATTCCTTTATATTTACTAGACTTTTGGAGGCTTTATCAAGTTCACGCGCATTAGTACACCATGTTAGCCTGAAAATGGATCAATGCCCACGAGCCCAAATCCAACAGAAAGATCCAGAAGAATGAAAAGGAGCTTTAGTTTGAATTTGGATGCAGTGTTAATCCAGTCATCCCATCCCAGAATAAAGCTTCAGATGGTTCAAATGTGTGTTTTAGCTGTTGTGTTCTTCCAGGAGGCGTTTGCTGACACTTTGCTGTCTAAAGCGTCTGTTCGGGAGGACGTTAGGAGTCATTGAACGCCACTCTGCCGTGACCTCAAAACGCCTTTGCCTTTCCAATAAGCACAGGCTGATGATGCAGCACATCTCCCCCTCTCTCTCCTCCTTGCGTCGCTGTCGGAGCAGGAAAACGTGTCCCATTTCATCTCTGCAGTACAAACACTAGAATGCGCCAAAACTGACGCACGCGCACTGTCAAAACAAAGAGAGGATTTTAGACAAACATACTCGGCATCTTATAGACTGTTCAAACTCTGCTTAAGACATTCTCAGTGCCAGGGCTTTCCTGAAATAATACATACTAGCCCATAAAATTTAACCCGTAAAGACCCAAACAGCCACTGGCAACCAAAACCCAAAACCATGTACTGATCTACAATGTTTAATAACTCCTGAACCATTAAACCTGTTAAAGGTGGGGTAGGAGAGGTTTTCCTCCAGCTTTTTTTTTTTTTTTTTACCGTAATGCTTAAAATTCCCTTTACACTCCAATTACAACTAATTAATTAAATGCACTAACACTAAAAACCAAACAAAATAGTCACCTGTGGAGCGGACAGGACTGAAAAAACACCATCCAATCATACATCCAGCAAATTGATTTTCCTACTTATGATAAATGTAATTTTTTTGAATTTATTTTTTTCAGACAAGTTTAAGTAGATGTCCCACTCAACCCTTTTATGCATGAATGATGAGTGCCTTAAGATATTTTTCCTGAGTGTTTTTATTCCTCTTTAGGCATGAGAAAAAAACAATGCAATTACATTTTTTTAATGAACTTATTTAGCATGGCGTTGCAAAAATGTCCACTCAGCTAGACACCGTGGTTTAATTTTTGTAGCAAAGAAACATTTTAAAACATTTTTCATCCAGCTAATGTGATGTTTTTGCACATTTTAACCTAGTCTAATACTAGTCATTACTCACTTCATGGACATAATATCATCACCCAATTAAAATAATTGCCTAGGTCATTTAATTCTCATGTTCTATGTTTGGCTGACCTTGTTGTTTGTGTGTCAATAGGCATCTGTTGTTAGAAATGTTTTGATTAAAATTGTTAGTAAATATCGTATATTCAACAAAATGGTTCAATTTTTTGTATTTCCTGAAAAATCTGAAAAAAAAAATGACGTAGATTATTTTAATAAAGCATCGATATGCAAAAAAAACAAACAAAAAAAACCTATCAGGGTTCTCCCCAGAAATTGATAGTATCCTTGGGGGCACATGTGTGCGTCCAGCATAGAAGGACATTTTTCTGACCTCCCCTCCTCGCTCACAGGGGCCGTGGTCACCGCCAAGGACGCAACAAAAAATGCAGAGATCATTCTCTGATCATCAGGCTTTGTGTAACGCTTGTGTTTTGTCATGGTTCATGTTGTCTGGATGTAAACAGGAAGTGAGTTTACAGTAGTTGTGGTCAGATCCTGACCAATAAGAGTGCTTGATTTAATGCATTACATCATATCCAACCAATGGGAAGAAAGTCTCGCCCTAAAACCTCGCAATAGACGCAATGATTTCAAAGGAAAAACATCATGACGCTGGAAAATAGAGTGCGTGCCTGCAAACCCAATGGATTTCGGTAGATTTTAGCAAAGTTATCGAGGGAAAATAGAAAAAAAACACCCTAAATTTGAAAATGAGTATAGTGGTGCTGAACCCTGCCTATTCATTAAAGCCTAATAACAGTTAACAATTGATTTACACTAAAACATATCAGGTTGATCAAAAACAACAAAGTTACATTAATGGTATGAACTGCAGTGTATGGGATGATGCATAAGTGTCCACTGATATTGAACTAAAAAAACAAAACCCATGAATATTTAAGAGAAAAGCTGTAGAATAGTTGTCCACTGGAGTGACCAGTATGCATGAAGGGGTTAAACTTGTCTGAAAAAAAGAAACCAAAAGCATTGCACCATCCAATCATTTTAACTGACCCATTGAAATGTTTGAATGCTGATATGTCAGTCAAATTCAATTGTCATTGGTCCCTCCCCCTTCTGCATGTACCCCTCTTTGTGCATGAATCGTGCATACAGGAAATGAATCCAGAGCCAGAGCTCGGCTAGTTATATTAGTTTTATTAGGATGTAAACTTCACCAGCAAACTGTTTTGTCACTACCAACATAAATCACTCGGGACTGTAATGTTAGCCCGTGGATGTGCAAGCCGGAGTCGTGCCGGAGCTGGAGTCTGGGCCAGAGCTAGTTCTGGAGCCAGATGAATTGTGCAGTGCTTGTGAACCATCAGGAACAAGCATGGCGTGTGCCAATACTCTGGAGGCGTGGCTTCAGGGGTGGGGGGGGTGGGGGTGGATCTGAAGAAAGGCATTTGGTCTTTTGAATTGTGTATTTTCAAAATGTAGCTTGCTCAAACTGTTTTTCCAACGTCTCCTACCACAACTTTAATATATTCAAATAATTGGTGTAAAATACAGTTTTTCATCTTTTCATGCTCATCAGATATAACTCATTTGGACGTTCAGAGGCTCTGTAGTTACCATGGAAACACCGTCATGTTCTACAACATTGATTCACCAGTAAAACCCATGGAGTTGGATCAGTGACCTTTGGTTTATGATCAGATAATGATAGGTTGTACTAAAAAAAAAATCATTTTTTCTTCAGTTTTTTCTGTTTTTGATTTAATACCATTTGAATTTACTCTGAGCTTTAACCCATAAGGACCGACTGGGACATATGTGTCACATCCAAAATGAATGTTTCTCTATATTTAACCATCCTTATGTGCTTTATCACCATTTATTATAATGTTGTCTTCTATATATTGGGTTTTTCTTTCAGTGAAAATCAGATATTTTTCAACATTTAATTTACAAATTCTGTAGATATTCATAAAAGCTCAAAGAAAGGAAGAATAACGTTTGGGTCTTTAAGGGTTAATGAACATCTACATAATCACTAAAGTAGGATAGGAATAGGAAAAAAAAACTTGATTTACACAGAAAAAAATGAAAAATACAGATGAAAATATAATAAATGGTGACAAATCATGTGAGAAAGATTAAATAGAGAGAAAAAATAATTTAAAATTGACACAAAAGTAGCTCTGGGTTGTTATGGGTTAATATATGACAGTAGAACTATGACATAGAGCTCCTTTAAAGCTGCAGTAGCAAAAATCCTAACAAAAAATGTCTGAATTTTCAAATACCCACCTTCCCTCTGTCGCTGTCTCCTCTCAGCTCAGATAGAAACCCTAGATAGCCCTAACCCTTAATGATATACACTAATATAGACATGATTAATTCTCATAATTTTCTTTATCATAATATATTCTACAGTATCAGTATGTCGTATTATCTTATTACATTGTATTATGTTTTGTTATGTTATATTATACCACATTATACCATTAGAAATATTTAATTATTACATCACAATTGGGCTGCTTGATTATGGAAAAAATCAATATCATGATTATTTTGGTCAATATTGAAACTACGATTATTCAAGCGATTAATTTTGAGTTTCACAATGCATTTATTCAGCATTTCTCTCTCTCTCTCTCTCAAAAAACACTTTGTTATTGATTCTTTAAGCAAAACATTCAAATTGAAAATACATTTTGGCTACAAATATGTACTTTACAGCTGTTTTGCAATGGAATGGAATGTATTGCACATGCGCATCTCTCAGAAATTGTGTAAAGAAAAACGGAAAATAAATCGTTTCAACCCGATTCTATGAGTTCTGAGATCGTTTGACAACAAAATCGAAATCGTAATCAAAATTTGATTAATTGCACAGCCCTACATCACAATACAATTACTCTACTGTTCCCCTATACACACACATATACACATACACACACACACAAACACATGCTCGACTATGCTAATTTATTCTCCACAATACACTCACTATCAATATGTAACTGCTTTAGGTTGTTGTACACTGCATAGGTTTTTTTTTTTGTTGTTTTGTATGTATGCTTTGTCACCTGGTTTGTTGGTTTGTTCACTAATTTCCCTAATAAAAAAAAAAAAAAAAAGCTCAGATAGAAATAACTTAACGCTGTGGAAAACCAAAGCCACTTTTCCAAACCTCCACGTAAACACAAACAGACCTGGGTAGAAGATTCACATCTACTGGAAAACGATCAGTGATCTGTTATCATACCCGTCTGTCTTGTGTTAAAGCTATTTTCCTGTGTGAAAACATCTATGATTGGCCACTGAGTAGATTTTCTCCAGCATAAAAACAGAAAGAATAAGTACTGAGGTGTCATGTCCTCTCAGACCGCTTGAAATACAATATGCTGAAAGGAAGTTATGGATTTTTTGCTCAGTAATGCTGAAAACTATCAAGCACTGCAGCTTTAATGTCAAGGCTGTAAACAGACGCCTGCGAGCACTTATGGGTATGAAGATATTTTCATTGCAAATAAAAACATATAATCTAATGACTTATTTTGGATGAAAATACAGTTTCCAAGTCAAAATGTGATGCGTGTTTCACCTTTCAAAACACTAATATGTGTAGTTTTTAACAAGTATTGCAACGATTCACTTAAATACAACAAAAAACACTTAATTTTACGGACGCAAACAGTCATACACACACAAAAACATGCACTAACGTCTGTGAATCATGTGTTTCTTATTGATCTGGTTCGTGTCCATGTCCTTATTCAGGGCTTACATCACAGTCTGGGCGCTGTTGGCTCTGGTGGTTTCAGCAGAGGGAAGTGTCGGGTAAGTCTATTTGTCCTGAACACAGACTCATAAATACTACTGTCTGACTAAATCTACTGTACAAGGACACCTCCACTTCTCGACCACTGTTTTGGGATTTCTCCTGGGTGTCCTGCACTAAACTGATCAGACAGAGAGATGCCAGGCACAGATATCTGATCTGAAATGTACTTTTGTTTTCAACACCTCGACTGTATTTAAGGAGAAGAATGTACAGTAACTAGTACTTGTTTTTAGTTTTAGTACTACACTTTAACAATATTCACATTTTATGCAGATTCATGCTTCTATTGCACTGGTAAGATAAGAGCGCTCAGTGAGCACAAACCTCCGCCAAGGTATACTGTTATCCGGATCGTGACCAAAAGTTAATGGGAACATCCTTGGGTGATTCTCTATCACTGGTGACAATTTCAAGAAAATCCATCCAGTAGTTTTTCTGTAAAGTTGCTAACAAACAGACAGACAAACAAACAAATAAACGCCGGCAAAAACATAACTTCCTTGGTGGAGGTAATAAGATAAGACAAGACTTTATTTATGCCACCATGGGGAAATTTAACAGTTAAAAATCAAAACATGTAAATCATGTACTTTGTTCTCTACTACAGTACGCGGCTTTAGTTTCTTTTCAGATTACAATTTTTCATCCCTGCATTAGATTCTTCTTCTTCCTCTTCTTCTATTATTTTGATTTTAATTTTATTATTAGTAGTAGTATTATTATTATTATTTAGTGTTTCAGTTTGGTTGATTTTAGTCTGTTAGTTTTAGTGGTAGTTTGAGTTCAAAGTGATTATTCTATGTTGAGCTTTTATTTGTTTTAAAGTTAGTTTGACTTTCATAGACATTCGCTAGATAAATAGACAGACAGACAGACAGACTGACTTTATTGATCCCAACCAGAGAAATTTTGGGGTCACAGGTCAAATTATGAGGAAAAGCTTTATTTGTAGGAGCTGAAAAAGCATAGATTAATGCATTATATTAATTATTATGTACAAAAACATAGTTTATCAATAATAAAAATCTCACTTGGTATTTATGGTTCATGGTGTATTTGAATTAAATGTTTATTTCACAAAGGGAAAACAATAAACTATAAAATAGGTTTAATCTATTTCTATTTAGTTGTCGTTTGTGTCAAGCTGAAGTAAACTTTTTTTTGTCTGCTGCCTTTATTTTTATTTTAGTTAACACAATGATGTCTGACTGAGTTTCAGTTTTAATGTTAGGTTTCATTAACTATAATCACCCTCCCTTACATCAAATATAAATAAGAGAAGAAGAACTTCACAAGGATCCCAGAGGACATTATAAATATGTGGTCCAAAAAAATTATATCAAATATGGTCATAAATTCAACAAGATAAAAAAGTAGTTACAAAGTAATCATAAAACACGGGCTGGAGTGACTGTATCACTAACATGATAATCCATCTTCTTAGGCCGAGTTCCAACGGCAGCTTTTGCACAGAGTCAAAAGAGTGTTTGGAGTACGAGCTGGTCTGTAAAACGGATGAATATGAGGTAAGTGAAACACATTCAGCATCGTCACATGTTCATTTTCTTCACAGTGTCTGTAAATCCTGTGCATTATATTCTCAGGTGCGACACTACAGCCCGACCCGCTGGGTGTCCACAGATGCTGAGGCCTACTTCATGGGAGTGGGAGCAGCGATGGCCTTCAGGAGACTTTTCCAGTACATCACCGGATCCAACGAAGGAGGTGAGTAATAGAGGGGTGTACTCGTACTCGTTTTCTTCTGCTTGTCTGGGTCCGGGTTGCGGGGACAGCAGCAAAGCCCAGACAGCCCTCTCACCAGCCACTTCCACCAGCTCTTCTGGGGGAATCCTGAGACATTCCCAGGCCAGCTGAGAGAAATAATCCCTCCAGCGTGTCCTGGGTCGGCCCTGAGGTCTCCTCCCGGATGGACATGCTCGGAACACCTCCCCAGGGAGGCGTCCAGGAGGCATCCTCACCAGATGCCCAAACCACCTCAACTGGCTCCTCTCGAC
>JAQQZY010000001.1:30088519-30107273 GCA_030068375.1 Ostorhinchus rueppellii
CACGGGAACCTTCTCAAAATTACCCAAATGCGTGGGGAGACAAAAGGAAATAATAATAATAATAATAATAATAATAAAAAAAACAGCACGAAAACAATAGGGCCTCGCGCCTTCGGTGCTCGGGCCCTAAAAAAAAAATCTTCCAATGGAACAAGTGAAAATCATCTTCGTAAGGTTTCCTGAAATAACATCTTCCAGATTGTCTAAAAATAAGCTCTTATATCTCACTGAAAAGTTACTCTTTAAATGATTATGTCTTATTTTTAGTTTGATGAGATATTTTGACTAAAAATGAGGAAAAATACACTTGGTAAGATTTCGATTTGTACCAGTACAATCCCTCTTGTGCTCAGAAGTGCCTCTTAAATCATCAGCTATTAATTTACACTGTTATTTGGATCTGAGATGTCGCTGTCTATATACGACACTAATATAGAACACATTATGCCATGTTTTGACAAGGCACCGTCGACTTGGTGTCTCGGTGAATAAAACCCTACTGAGACAAACTCGTGCAATGTAAATCCCATGCGTACAACTTAAACATTTTTTGTCAGTTAACAAAATTGGCCAAATAATTCAACGGTTAGATTAATAAAGTGTGAGATTTTGCACTCATCGCTGCTACTGTAAGTCTATACATCTATCCAGTCAATGCCGCTTTTGTCACAGAAAAATATTTGATGTGATTACGGAAGACAATGCATGAAAAGGAGGAGCCTAAAAGGTAAATGTCACTTCAGTCAATTCCTCTTGAACAAGAACAAGTGAATGAGGTCTAATGTGGCGTTTGATGGACTGTTGTGTTGAGCAGGTCTTTTTATTGTACAGGTTCTGTTACGTATCGTGTTTGACTTGACTGCTGGTTAAAGTCGGTGACATGAACGGTAGCAGTGCGCAAAAATAAATGAAATAGAAGGAGGTAGGAACTTCGTCTAACAATGCAGTTTCCAAAAATGTTCTAAATGCTCTTAGTTGAAGGAAAAGGGAGATTAAATCTGCCATAATGTTAATACCTGTAACGCTTTAACCTAGAAAGTCAGTCTGTTGTCTTAGCCTTAATCAGCCTTGTCGTGGTGTGTTTTGCCGAGTTATGATGTGAGTCTAAGTGTAGAAAGACAGAACCAAAGATCCCAACGAATCATGTCCCATCAACCAGAGCAGTAACTGTTACTTCAGCCAATGAATGGCATCGTCTATCTACGCTTCTGTTAGCTACATACTGTATGTTCTGAGGAAGGTGCAATAAAAACCATAACAAACTCTTTTTGGACTGTTTGTATTACTGTGTGTGTGTGAAATATCGGTGCTGATGTTTTCACTAGTGTCCAGCTGTGACTAATCAGAATAACTCACCTATGGATATGTAGGTCTTTATGGGACTTGGTGTGGGCTGAATGCATAACTATGACGCTGGAGTTTATCCCACATTACAACTGTTTTTTTACGGCTGTATTACACTATTTTTTTCTCTTTCATTTAATTTTACTTCATTCTGATATGTGATTGATGTAGTGGTAACATTAGCCAATACATATCCTATCCTATAACCATTTTTATATCATACTATATTATTTCTAATTTCTATCTCATACTACACTATGACTATTTTTAGTCCAATGGCCCCAAGGGTTTGATAGAATATTGGTTTCAGTTGTTGTCTGTCCGTTGTAAACAATTTTTCAAGAATCTCCTCCTAAACCGTCTGTCAGAATGACTTGATATTTATTGTGGAACATTTTTGGACTATGGTCCACCCAATTTGTTTGATTTTTTTTTTTTATATATTCCCCACTGGTTTATCTATTCATCACCTGAACCCACTTTATCCACACTAGGGTTGTTGGAGCCTACTTTGGAGCATACTTATGGAGGGAGGGGGGGGGGGGGGCACAGAGACAAACAACCAATCAGTCTCACCTATGGGCAGTTTAGATTAACCAATTAACCTATCAATACATGGATAAAATCCACACAGACATGGGGAGAACATGCAAATTCCTCACAGAAATTCCCACCCGTGGTGTTGGAATTGAACCTAGGACCTTCTTGCTGTGAGGCACGAGTGCTGTCCACTGTATGCACTGTTTCAAAGTGCTATAACTTGACAGCAGTTGCAGACATTGATAGAATTACTAATAGCAATAGATAGGAGGTCACATAAGGGCTTTCATTTGGTGTCATGACCTTTGACCTTGAGTGACCTTGAAAGGTCAAACCCAAACTGTGGATTTTGGCTATCCAGCTAAAAACATGTACAAGCAAGAGGAAACACAAAAAACAGTCAGTTCTACAAGAAGTTTTTCTAAAGTCCAAAGTCTGCATTCAAAATTAACAGCACATACAGTATGATGAAACATACTAGTATCATAACAACCTTAACCTAAGATGATATTGAATGGGCAAACTATTGTTCATTAATTTATTTAAATATGCTGTTGGATTATGCTGGTCCTATTTTTATATACTATACTACGACTATTTTTTAATATAATATACTGACATTTTTTTTTATCATGCCATACTATGGCCAATTTTTATATTATACCATACATAAGTTTTATATCATCCTTTTTTTATATGAGAGTATATTATGACCAGTTCTGTCACTCTTCAAAACAAATTATGTGCAAAAACACCCCACGCACTGCAATGCAAACAGTGCAACTGTACCACACAGGGTAATCTTAACCTTTACTTTATTTTAATACCAGAAGAAGGTAACGTTTAACCAAAACTACCGCAAAATGGAAAACTACAATTTGGTGTGTTGTAATCTATAAACTTGGAGTGCCATCCTTCTGAAGCTCCACTGATCTCAGGAAAAAAGGAAGTGAACAACACAAGATGATAAAAGACCAAAGAGTCAAACAGTTTGCTCACCAGAGTTTAGTTTATTTATGAGTTATTTCATAGATGAATGCTGGTCTGAAACATACCTGTTTACTGTAACTGTGCACAGTAAGAGTGCTTTTAAAGGTTCAATGTGTAATGTTTAGTGACGTCCAGTGGTGAATTTTACGACTGCAATCAAATGAATGTTCCTCGCCACATCTTCCTCTGTTTTAAGCTCCAACAGTGGTGCCTCGTTAAGCCGCCTTCTTCCTTCTGTTTAATCCTTTATGGTTAAAGCAGCTGTTGACGAAGCTGAAAGCATGACAGGGTTAATTCACACTATTTCACATTTTGCTCCAAGACCGTATCTTGGAAACTACAGCCAACCAACATTTGGACTGACTGGTTGAAACTTAGTAAAGTTTCCCAACTTTTATTCTGGAGACATTTTACTTGTAGATCAGTGTAATAATAATGTCGACTTTCTGTCATATATAATAACACTAATTAGCACTAGCTGGTCCTGTTATTGGACGAGCTGGAAGATGATAAACTGCAGACCCAAATCAATGCAAACATTAGCTAATGTAGCTAATTATACAAACTGACTGGATATGGTATTTAAGAAATGCAAAAGTCAGTAGAGGAAGCGGGTCTCTCCCAGAATCCACTGTTGGATCCATAGTTTTCTAAAGCAGCTCAAAATAGACTTGCTCGTCATCCTTCTGCTTATAGTAGGTGATATCCAGAGTTATAGCATTTGAAAGCCAACTAATGTGTTTGAGTGTAGACCAGAGTTATTGTACACTTAACTAAACTGTCCAGAATGGACAGAACCAAGACTGGATGTAACGATGCAGTCTGAAGACGTTCATTTACAATATGTCACTCATTATGACACGTTGAACCTTTAACACCTGTAAACTTCATAACAGAATCCTCTGATAGTGGATGGTGCAACCTCTCAACCCCAACGACAGCAAAGTTATCTGTCAAGGAAAAAAATGTTTTGTTCAATAAACAGAAGCTCCCAGTGTCCGACAGAGATGACAAGTTAGCTGTCAATCACAGCCCACACAGCATATACAGACATCTGTCAATCAAAGCGGCCACGGCCTTCATTATGCATAACTTTAATATCATTTAAACAGATGAGTATTATATAAAACCTCATCCCCACACAGTCTGGAAGAGGTAAATTAGCTACAGAGACCAAAACCATTTTTCTAGACTGTAAACACATTTATTTTTGCTGTAAAGTTGGACGTTTCAACATCATAGGGTGTCTGGGTTTCACTAACTTTGTATATTTTCTAAATTTTTGGCACTTTCATGTTCATGTTCTTTCTGCCCTGGTGGTTACTGCTTGAATTTACAACACAAACACAGCAATTCTTATTTTCAGGCAATTATACACTAATGACCTCATAGTTCTGAATATTAACTCATAAGGACCTATTGGGACATATGTGTCACTTCCAAAATGAATGTTTCTCTACATTTAACCATCCTTCAGTGTTTTATCTCCATTTATTGTAATGTTGTCTTCTGTTTGTTGAGTTTTTCTTTCAGTGAAAGTCAGGTACTTTTCAACATTTAATTTACTAATCCTGTAGATATTCATAAAAGCTCAGAGAAAAGAAGAATAACGTTTGGGTCTTTAAGGGTTAAATTCCATTTCTACCTTTACATCCCCCTAAATCTTGTCCATGGAACCTTTATATGTCCAGTGTGACAATTGGTTTTTTCCCAAATCAGTTCAGTTTACAAAAAAAAAAAATGTTTAATTGGCATCTGAGGCTCACATACCCATCCACCAATTTTACTGTGAAATTATTGGAAATAGGCTTATACCACATACAGTAAATAACCATTCATGCTGTGGTGATCATCTCTGAAAACCACTGACACATTTACAGATCTTTGATTTCTCTATAAACAGAGTTCACTAACGCAGTTCAGCAGCACATGGTTATGGCTGTTTTCATTTTGCAAAACAAAGGTGATTTGATCCGTCTGCTGACAGTCATACAAAATAAAAGTCCTGACAGAAGGCATTTTGTCTGTTGTCTGACTTTACATATAAAACTGGCCCTTCAGTCCACAGTACCAGAGAAGAGGCGTACAGTCACTGTATCTATGTTTTTCAATAAGCAAGAATGAGTCCTTCTGACAGAAAACATCGTTTCCTGTTTGTACTTCAAACAATGAAATTATTAATAATGACACTTTTTGAAAGTAACTCACTTGTGCAGTGACATTTTACAAAATGTTCCTCTGTGCACTCAAGATATGAGGGAATCGGTTTTCTTTTTTAAGAAAAGTAACTTGTGCTGTTATTGTTTTCATGCACATAAAGGGGTGTATAAACACCCGTTAAATCTGATGTATTTCTTGTAAAATCTAGTGCAGCAGAGGTAATGTGTGTGCATGTGGACAACTGCACATCCTCCATGTTTGACTAGTGACAGTGGTGTTGTCCTGCGTCATTCTTCAGTAGTGTGTCTCCTGTGTTTTTTACTTGGAAGTAACTGCCTTCTTTGTAATGCTTGCCCTCCTGCTTCCGCCTCCACCTCCTCCTCCTCCTCCCTGCCAAAGGTGGCCAGGAATGGTGAAGGCATCCACACTCATGCCCATGGTTTTTGAGGGAATGGCACTAAATTGCTTCCTGTCTGAGCTGTATTTGTAGATGGATTCCACCTGGGTGGAGCTTATTGTCCGTGGGCCGACGCCAGCCAATCGTGTGAGCTCCTGGGAGTCAGGGTTCATGGTGTAGACGCCTCGAAACTGGCAGCTGGAGTCACGGAAGAGGATGAGGAAGTGGTTGGCAGGACTCTTCTCCATCTCCTGAGAATGGATACAGGAAAGAGAGTTTTGTTAGCTGTTATTTTTATACATGACCATCAAACTTTCCTGCAGCCCACCCTCGTGTCTACCATGGTCCGAGAGTATTTATGATTTAACTCTGTTAAACCTGTCATCTCTGACACACCCTGTGCATATGCATTCTGGATGGCTGTAACTCATTGTTTGTATAAATGGAAAAATTCCAGCAGTTTCTGAAACCTGAGATGTTGTGCTTCATAGGCTTTATTGGGTCATTATGGCAATTTCAATCAGGCCTGTTCTAGATGCTGGAGAAGAAGCTGTTTTAGCAGAATTATAACATGAAGTACATTGGGGGAGCCATGAACCATAAATGATTATTATTCTGTCATAATGGTCTGAACAGCCGAAATCGGATTTCTTGGGCGGCCGTGGCTCAGGTGGTAGAGTGGGCCGTCCAATAACCGAAGGGTTGGAGGTTCAAATCCTGCTCTGTCCTAGTCAG
Source organism: Ostorhinchus rueppellii (assembly GCA_030068375.1). Lineage (NCBI taxonomy): Eukaryota > Metazoa > Chordata > Actinopteri > Kurtiformes > Apogonidae > Ostorhinchus > Ostorhinchus rueppellii. Next base: position 30,094,686 of record JAQQZY010000001.1, read on the forward strand.
TCTGTTGTGTCCTTGGGCAAGACACTTCACCCTCCTTACCTCCAGTGTCACTCACACTGGTGTATGAATACGTATGAATGGTTGGATGGGCTGTAGGCGTGAAACGGCAGCCACACTTCCGTCAGTCTGCCCCAGGGCAGCTTAATGTAGTTTACCACCACCAGAGGGGGAATGTGAGAGTGAATGAATAATAATGGATCAATAATGTAAAGTGCTTTGGGTGACTAGAAAAATCTAATCCATTATTTTTGTAAATGTTATTTCGATTTTGAAAGATCTAGAAAAATGGGCAAACGGACTCAGTCACAGCATATTTTCTAACCTTTTCATGGTCAAAATAAGAAAAAAAAAAGGCCAGGGAGACCATTTTATGTTTAGGGTTTAAAGGTTTAAATCACTGTCAGAAATAATAATAATAATAATAATAATAATAATAATAATAATAATAATAATAATAATAATAATAATAATAAATTTATTTGGTGGCACCTTTCAAGTCACCCAAGGTCACCTCACAGACAATAAAAAGCACAAGATAAAGACATCAAACATAATGTGAAATAAATAAATGAAAACTATAGTTAAGCATTCTATAGCAATGCCTGTACCTCAACTATCTTGTTCTTTTGTGTCTCGTTGACCTTCCCAGCCAAGCAGCAGCGGGACAGAGCATTGTGGATGATGAATTTATTGGACTTGAAGCTTGGTTCTTTGAAGAGTTTTGGTCCTGAAAATTAAAACACAGTTGAACTCTTTTGCTAAACTCTCCATGTAGAGTTATTAATGTTTTCACAAATTATTCAGTGCTGATGTAAGATGTCATATGTGTAGAACTGTACCTGTGTATTCTGGTGCCGGGGAGGTACCATTAGAACCAGAGTCCCAGTCCTTATCTCCGTTCTGATTTGCCAGTTTGCTCGGCGTCACACATGCAGGTGAACCAGGGCGACTGCCATAGAAAGACATGATCATACACATGTTGATATTCATCTGGGAGTAATGTGCTCATTCTGTACAGTAGCATAAACTAAATTAAGCAGCTGGACAAGTTATCAGACTGTTGATGAATTAACAGGAATGAAAGCGACTCCAGTGTCTCCAGTGGGAGCGAGCAGAGACAGAATCAAAAGATGACATAAAAACACTGGAAGAATTTCAGAGAATGAGCCCGATCACTATGTAAATCAGGGGTGGCAAACATATGGCCCGGGGGCCAAAACCGGCCCGCCAAAGTGTCCAACCCGGCCCGCAGGATGAATTTACAAAATGAAGAAACTGCACTGAAGACATTAGATATTGTAATTGGTCAAGAGTGTCAAAACTGTCACACATTCACACCTATGGGCAATTTAGATTAGCCGATTCACCTATCAGTGCATGTCTTTGGATTGTGGGAGGAAGCTGGAGTACCCGGAGAGAACCCACACAGACACGGGGAGAACATGCAAACTCCACACAGAAAGGTCCCAACAGTGACTGGAGCTGGAATCAAACCCAGGACCTTCTTGCTATGAGGCACGAGTGCTATTTATGCCTCAAAAACTGCAAAAGTGGGTTTCAATTTGAAGATAATTAGTAAAAAAATAATGTGTAAGGGTCAGACATTTATTTGCAGGAATACAGAAACAGAAATAACTTATCATTTCTTTCTTAGATATAGAAATAATGACCTTAATGAGGGTGCTACTAACGTCCAGGCTGTCCTCCATTCATGTTGTGTGTATATGAAGTGAGTATAAATGCTGCAGCAGCGTACCTTTGTGGTTTCTTCGAGCTCTGACCACTACTGTTTCCTGTCTCATCTGTTGGTGCCAGGTTAAGAGAGGAGTGAGAATAGACTTTGGTCAACTTTGAACCTAGAAAAACAAAAAGATGAAGAAGTTTAAGGATCTTCTTCTCCTACTTTCTACTTTCTGTTCATTTTTTTTCCTCTTTGGACTTTACCGGTCGTTCCTTTGGCTGGACTCAGAGACAGCTTGGTTTCCTCCCGGGTCATGCTCCGTGGCCGGGACCGGGTTTTCTTGACAGAACTTCGTGCTTGGTTGGTTGATTTCTGCCGCAGCACTTTGTCCAGGTCATCCATGATCCTCAGCTGCTGGCGTCGGGCATACTCCACTCGTGTGAACTCTCCACGGCGAGCCGGAGTGGCGGGAGGCGTCGGAGAAGGTGAGGTGGTTGCAGCAGGTGGAGTGTTGGAGGGAGATGCTGCTCTCTTCTCTGAAGATGCTAGTCTGAGGACAGAAGACATGAAGTTAGCCTGAGATGATCACCGCTGTACAAGACTTTGGACTGTTCTGGTCAGTTTTACCCGTGCGTGTGTGTTTCACCTGTTTTCTCGTTCTTGCTCGTTCCACTGTCTCCTCCTCTTCAGTTCCTCCGTTCTCTTCTGTTGTCTTTCCAACAGCAAAGCTCTGCGCTGGGCCATCTCCCCCTCACTACAAGCCTCTTCCTCCTACAACCAAACCATTCATATATGTGATTAGTATTTCTGGATCCATCTTATTCAAGTCTGCAGGTTCTAGTAAGTTCAACTACTACGTTTTTAACCCCTTATAGACTATTGTTGTGAATTCACCTCCATATTCTCCTGTTTTTATAATGAAGAGCTACTCAACACTCTTAATGACTGTACATATGTTACTGGGGTATCTATGGTCCCCGTTTAGAACAGTTTCTATAATTATATATATATTACTAACTTTTTAATCATTTTCATTTTGTTTGAATTGTTGAATGGATGAACTAAATAATATAATCAGTAAAATAATGTACATACCTGAGAATGGAAAATTTGTTTGATTACAATTATACCTAATGACACTCATTTGCATTATAGCTATTGTATGTGGTATATATATTATATTTCTACTTAATTTAGCATCCTCTTCACAGCAACAACACAAATAATTGATTTTAAAAAACTGTAAATACATTTTTGGCAGAAAGGGGTTAAGAACATTATGAATTCAATCAAATTTTGATCCTGATATGAATAATGTAATGTGATAATGGGTCGGTGCAGATGTTTGTCATCACCCAAAGCTGGAGTGGAGCTAAGAATCTACTTCTTACAGACTGATCATTTAAATTCCAAGTGATTTAAAAGTCTGAAATTGGATGGAAACTCTTCAGAACCGAGTATTGACCTTTTCAACACTGACCTTATAAAAGAATCCGATGGCTCCTCTGGTCTCGTGCTCATTCTGGTCTCCACTTTGTTCCACTGTGGATTCAGTCTGTTGCTCTGGCATGTTGTTGGCTTGTGTGGCCATGTCCAGCTGCTCTATGGGATCAAGGGCTTCTGCAGCCGGTGGTCTGGCTGGTTCCACAGCAGATTCTGTATGGTCGCTCATAGAGTCAGAGGAAAACTCCTGGCCTTCATCTGTGGGTTCATCACTCGCTCCATCTGGTCCTCCCACAGATGACAATGACACCTCTATCAGGCTGCACTTTGCTCCAGCTCTTCCTCCATCACCTCCTGCACTATACGCAGCAGAAAGGGACAAAGTCTCGCTCTCAAATGAGCACTCAGAGGGAGCGCCTGAACTGCTACCACCACCAGGTCTCGGACCATCCTGTCTGGGCTGCAGTAGTATGGCAGGCCCTGCTGTGGCCTCCACCTCCTCCAGCTCCAAGCTGAACTGGGTGGGGGTTTCACTGGAACCTGTGTCTGATGTACTCTCCTCTGGTTGCGGCAGAGGCTGAGGAGACTCCTGTGGAGTCCGAGGCCCACCGATGCGGAAGGAAGAAGAGGTCTGGACTTGACACTTGCTGGGGGACACACGGCGCAGATGGGGCAGAGTATCAACATTCTGGGTTGGTGTTAAGACACGGTTCAATGGTGGGAACTTGAGTTCAGAAGGGCGTGGGTGAGGCTGGTGTTGAGTTCGTGGATGGTGTTTGGGGCTGCGGGGCGTGGAGGATGAGGAGTGGATCTTTGTGCGAGGAGCAGGACAGGAGGATGAGATGATGTTTTTTGGGGAAGCTGCTGAGGAGATGGTGTGAGAGCGGCGTGAAGGGGAGGAGCCAGAGGGACCAGCAGGAATCACCCAGGCTTTAGTGGTGGACCTGGTTGGAGTCTTGGTGGGAGTTCTTGGTGGAGTCTTTGTTGGGGTGTGCGGAGGGGTTCTGGGTGGTGTTTTGGTGGTACCTCTAGCTGCTGGTTTTGGAGTGCTTTTGGGTGTATTTCTTGGTCTTTGGTTGCCCATGAGCTGCTGTTGCTGTTCTGTCAGTTTCTGCATGTCCTTCTGTAGTGACTGCAGAGCTTCACTCAGTTTCTGCACAACTTCATTATACTCCACCAGCACAGTTTCTCCACCTTTCTCTTTCTCTTTCTCTGTCCCTTTCTTACTCTCTAGAGAGAATGTAACTTGCTTCTCTAAGCGAGGAGGATTGGAAACAGTGGGTTTGTCTTTGTCATCTTTTTCTTTCTCTGTCTGTTCTTTTTCCTTCTCCTCTTCCTGTTTCAGTTGCTCCTCCATGCGTGTGAGTCTCTCCTCCAGACTGAGACTGTCCTCCTCAGCAGCTGCCTCCCCGCCTCCTTCTCCCTGCTGTCTTTGCTTCAGCTGAAGAAAAGCAGTTTTTCCAAGCCGTTGTCGATGTTTAGCAAAGATAGCTTCGATTCGTCTTTTTTGGGCTTCAATGCTTTTGCGTTTTTCCTCGAGACGAGCTCCCAACTCCCAGGCCTCAGAGCCCGGTTCTGGACCTCTAGGACCTGGACTGTCCTGCCGGCCTGGTCCACCTGCTGGAGTTGAGGGTGTATGTGGAGTTCCTGGGGTTGTTGGGGTGGGAGCAGAGGCAGACTCTTCTCCAGTAGCAGCAGGATGTCGCCTCCTGTTGTCCCGTCGTTCTGCGAAGCTTGTCATGCGAGGGCTGCCACTGATGTTGTGGTTGTCAGGACGACCATTGCCAGGTCGAATGTTACCAGGGGCGTTTCTAGGTGCATCATCTGAAGCTTCTGAAGAGTCAACGCTGCCATCCCGTAGTACAGAGTCATCATCACGTGACATATCAGAGGAGCGTCCTGATCTCTCCCTCCTCTCAGCCCTTCCTTGTCTTTCAGTGTGTCCAACTTCTCCTCCGACGGGCCGATATGGGATACCAGAGCGCCCTGGTGCAGAGCTACTGAGCTGGGGGTTCTCCTCCTCAGGGGAGTGTAGGAAGAAACCAGCAGGTGCTCCTTCTGGGCACAGCCTCGGTTCTGGCCTCCTGCCCTTCTCTGCTGTCCTTCCCTTCTTCCGATCCTTGGTGCCAGGAGGGTGGACGACCTGCAGAGCCTCCTCAATGGTTGGCAACTCTCCTAAGGGGGCTGTGTGTGAATAAGGGCCCCAGGAAGAACGCTGTGATGGAGCTGAAGCACTGACAAGATGGCTTAGATCCTCTGGAGGGCTGTATGGAACTCGAGTCATCCCTGCTGACGTCACTGTTGAGGTCATGGCAGGGATGCCGGTGGTGAGGCTATCAGTACTGACAGAGCGAAACACAGAATCTATTGGGTTGCCCATGACAATGTCAACATCACTGTCCAACCCAAATGGGATGCTGAAAGTCACTGCTGACAGAGGACGACTGCAGAAAGATGGACAGCGATGGACGAGTGGACGAATGAATGTGTAGCACAAGGCGAGTATGAAAAAGCAGAGATCACAGAAGCCAAAGTAAGAGAAAATTAAGGCAAAAACATGAATGCAACACAACATTTACTGAAGAAATCACACAAATCTATCAAATATAACTACCTGATTTGTTTCTTTGCCCAACTTTTGTTCTCTGCAAAAGAAAAAATATAGTAACTATAATTTTCCATAATTTTTTCAGATATATATTCCTGCATCACTTCCATATCAAAAGTCAAAAACTCCAACATACAGACCTTCATTGTGTTTTTCTATCACATAGTATTGGTTCAACTTGACTTTTTTTTTTTTTTTCATATTACCTCTGTCAAGATCTAAACTGCACATTATTGAGTCACAGTGTTTCCTACAGCTTGATACACTTCACAACAGCATAAACAGGTCAAGTCAAAAGTCTAAATGTGTATAAAGACCCAAGTCAAGTTGATCCAGTTTTACGCTGTAGAAAAGCTCCATTATATCACACGTCTTACCTGGTGACACTGGGGAAGAGATGGGCACAAAGGGTTGTTTGAAGATGAAGGAAGGAGAACCACTGAAACAAAACAAATTCAGGTCATTTAACATCTTGATTCCAGTGCCCATTTTGTATTAAATACATTAAAGTTTCTACAATACAAGGTTTGCCAGTACAGGTGTACTAGGGTCAATTATTTTGCAGCAATGCGAGTATCCAGATGGTACTGAGTATTGATTGTTGTTGTTATAATTACACAAAATCTGTTAATTGTATTTTCATTTGTTTTGGTTCGTACGAGACAGGTTGGGTCGAGTCAGCATGTGGACCTTTTAATTTGAGTCCGTTCCCTGACGTATACTTTATAGTGTGACACTGCCTACTATAACTAGCATTTTTGCACCTTTACCTCTTCCCTATTGTTCCTGGTTCTCCATGGAAGAGGTAAGCAGCCGTGCAGTCCGGGGAAATTTCTATTGTAGCCTCTACTAATTTAATTTTTAAAGAAGTGACTAGTTGCTTACAATGTGCTGAAAAACATTTCTGTGTCATTTGCTCTGTGTAGAGGCAGATACTTTTGGAATTTGCTGACAGGAGGATTTTGTATGTCAGTTGTCAGGAGCCGAAAATAAACAGAGACTACCTCCAAAGTTGAACGTGTGGGTCTCATCCATAAAAACAACGCAGACTCTGAGACCACCAGTTACATAGACATGCTACACCTTGTTAGAAAGCTTAGATTGACATCCACGACTTTATTCCTGAATACCAAATTGTATTTTATCCACATAATAAAGTGAAACTGACCTTTTAAATGAGGTGTCACTAGCCCCTTTTACACAGCACTTCTGTTATGGAAATATATCACCTTTATTCTGGAATGACGTCTGTGTAAAGAAAATGGTGAGATCATTTGATTCCACTTTTATCACAGCTTTGTAACACCTCTGAAGGCAGCAACAGAGCTGGGATAGAGGTGGAATCATGATTCCGGAACTCTATGTATAAGGAACACCTCTCGGTGTGACGTTCTGATGACATGGACTCCTGCACCAGAGACACAACGGGCACATATGGAGACACTGGCCTGGATTCTGCTTCAGCTGCCTGGGTGCCGTGGCTTCGTGCCAGGGATGCTGAAGGTGCCACAGCTACATACCACTTGAACCCGTTTGAACCCACAGAACCGTGGAACTGGCACCTTGGGCGGCTGCAACAGAATCCATGCCAGTGTCTCCATATGCGGACTATACACTGAGCTGCATCACCGTCACCACCGCGGCCCCTTTGATTCCAGAACACAGGTCCACTGTGTAAAAGTCCAGCCTGTCTCATCTCTGTTACTCCTTTGTCTTGGCTGTGGAAATCAGTCAATGGAGGACAAAAGATGGGATCAGCATCTCACCTTTTATTCCAGGGTCTCTGTGTAAAAGTGGCAACTGATTAATTTTGGCTTTGTGCTTCTTCAGTTTTAACCTTCAAAAGTTGGTAAATGGGGAAAATTAACACTAATTACATGGGAAAGAACAGGTTAAACCTGAGAGCAAATATATATGGGGTGATGCATACTTTTAGTGGCCCAGCCATGTGAGTACAGGTTTACTCACACAGGACCTGTTTCTGTTGAAGTGTTTTCATCAGATTTGTTTGGGTTTTAATTTGGTGTGAACAAAAGATCACATGAGCTCAAACCTCACCTTTCACTTTTGATATATGTGAAATATGTAAATGTGCTTGTTTGACGTAGTTGCTGGTACCTGTTACTGTTCCCACTGACAGGACTGGTGCAGTCGAGGAACCCTGAGATATCTGAAAGACACATGGGTACTTCAGTGTAATACGTAGAGTTGTAGCACGATAGGACCAGAGGTGGTAATCCCAGCCCCATAAAGTAAAACTCCCGCCACGTATTGGTTCTACCTGTTCACGTAACACAGGTGATTCCACTGATTATCCCTCCATCTACCTGGATGAGGACTTGTGCTCATCCAAATGGGCTGGTTCAGTGAAAGGTTAGAACAAATACATGGCAGGACTTTTACTTTATGGAGCTGGGGTTGCCACCTCTGGACAGGACTGTGTGTATGAATGTACTGAGCTCACAAACCTGTGAGGTCGACGGCCTGTATGGGCTTAACAAAATCAGGTTTCTTGACTTCAAACCATTCCAACAGCTCAGCTATGAAGCTCATGATGTTCAGCTGTGGACAACAGTACATGTGATCAGCACAGAACTGATGTTCAGGGCAGTAAAACTCATTGTAATGGTAACTTTGGTTTACAGGGACTGAAACAATCCACTAAAGCTCAGAAAGGCAGCATATCAAACAGAGGAGGGATAATGGGCAACTGAGCTGATTACATTTACGGTATAGGATTTCACAGACCAGGTACTTACATGCAGAAATGGTGGAGCGTAGAGCAGATCCTCCACAGCTAGGGGGCAGCAGCTCTGCAAACTGCTCTCACAAAACTCCTTGATGAGCTGCAGATTGTATAGACTATCTGCCACTGACATGGTGTCCTTTAGACACACATCTGAGGGAACACAAATGGACACAGAAACCCCTTTTAAAATAAGAAGCAGTTAGAATTGAATAAGTTCTGCTTCTAAAACTCGCTTAAGAGTCTGGTTTATTGCTCTAACTTTGAGATAACTGTTGTTCAGATAACGTTTCTTATGATGTGATGCCAAATAAGAAGAATTTAATTGACAGAATAACCCATAAAGACGCAAACACCTGCCATCGACCAAAACCATCTACTGATCTAAAATGTTTAATATCTGATGATCCACTAATCCTATCAATACGTATAAATAACTGGTGTAAAATACAGTTTATCACCTTTTCATGGTCGTCAGATATGACCCATTTGGATGTTTAGAGGCTCCCTAGTTACCATGGAAACGCTGTCATCTTTTACAACATTGATTCACCAGTAAAACCCATGAAGTGGATCGATGACAGTGGATGGACACACTTGATTTTTCATTATATATTAAAAAGTAAATAAAATTAAGAAAAAAAATTACAAAATAATAAGCAAAAAAAAAAAACTGCCTGAAATGAAGTAAAAAAGAGTAAAATAAAAGAAAATGAATAAAAACAGCCAAAGTAATCAATAAAATGAACAAAATGAATAAAAAAAACAAAAACAAAACAAAAATAAGAAAGAACAATTTAATTCACAAACTGAATGAAATGAAAGAAAAAAATAACAAACCCATGGAGTTGCATCAGTGATAGTGGATGGAGACACTTGATTTATGTTCGGTTATTGATACATTTTCTAGAAAATAAATTTTTTCTTCAGTTTTATCTGTTTCTGATATTATAACCCTCAACATTTATGTCAGCTTTTATGAACATCTCCATGATCAGTGAATTAAATATAGGAAAATACATGACTTTCATTGAAAAAAATCCCTTATGATAGGTTCAATGTAGAGAAAAATGAATTTGGGAACTGACACAAAAGTATGGGTTAGTATTAGTAGGTTAGAAAGTAGCTATAAATGTAGGGATACCACCATGACGACCCCATAAATCCTTTAGTGCAACGTCTTAAATGTCAGAAAACATTGGAATTTTTCTAATTGCACAAACAGTGAAAGAGTTACAGCCATCCAAAATGCATAAGTGTAGGGTGTGTTAGCAATTACATGTCAGGTTTTAAAGAGTTAAAAGGGCCTAAAAGCAAATGAAGGGCCCAACAGGATGAGCCTGTCACTTAAGCCGTTAATCATCTGGACACATACATCAGGTAAGTATTAATATTTCATCATTACATGTGTACATGTGTACGTCTGAGTATATGTGTGTACCCTCCAGAGGCAGCAGACTGGGGCAGTAGAAATGCAACACAGCAGCAATAGCACAGCCATTAGACAGGTCTTTAACCGCAGAAACCAGAGGGAAAGTGGGAGTCAGCTTCGACTGCACTTTGTCCTTCCTGTAGCGGATCTAAGGGAGAAAAAACAAGAAGAGGAGGAGGATGATGAGACAAAGAAGAAGGGGAAAAGAGCAGTTGTGTAATGATATGTAAACAAACAAGCAATGGGCAGGTGAGATACAAATGCATACAGGTACAATAAAGTTAGAGATTAAAAAAAAAAAGAGCGTTACGTAAAACAGAAATTATATTTAAGCAAGTTACAAAGACTTAAAGTGGCAAAAGAAATGAAAAAAGCAGCTGGGGTCCAAGAAACGACACCATCTAATCAAACTGTGGAGCCAAACTCAAAGCAATGACTTAGAACACTGTAGTTAAGAAACATCTGCAGGTACACACACAGTGCAAAGGTTAAAAAGGCATCACACAAACAAAACTGAAAAATATGAGTCAAAAAAAAAAAAAAAAAAGCCAATGATCATCCGTGACAATGGCAACGTTTGTCTTCTGTGTCCATGCAGCAGGAACAGGCACGAATGACAACAGTGAGCCTTGACTTCTGATCAGGTAAAAGCCACAGAATCAGATAAAAAAGTGAGTTTGGCTAAAAAATGACAAGCTCTCATAGCGATTCCCTCCTTTTTAATAAGCACGAAAGAGAAAACAGACCCAAGAGAGAATCTGAAACCAAGGAAAAGCTGCATGTCTAAGGGTAGTGCCGGGCGGCTGGACCATGTGTTCTTACAAAATGGTTCTGATTACATCCAGATAATAGTAAAGCAGAAATATCAGCTCTAATACTTTCATATTATTAATGGAGATATACAACATTAACCCTTTAAGACTGCCATTATAACAGGCTGCCTAGGTGTCTTCATGTTTCCTTTGTAATAAGTGTCAGAAAATGCCAATTCTTTTGCATCTTTGTTTTCAGGAAGAACTTAACTTTCAATATGTGGCCATTAATTATCATTATCATAAATTATACATGCTTAAAACAGTGTGTTTGGATAAAAAATAAGAAAAAAAAGGAAGTTTTTAGCAGTATTGATGATCAGAAATAACAGTAAATGCTCATAATGACACTTTCTGAGATGCAGGTGGTTTTTTAGCCACTGTGGAAGTCTCCAAAACACTTCCTCTCCATTTGTTATAGAGTCCCACATTGCTGTAAAGCGTTACATAGTGTTGAAAAGCTCAGGATCTCGGCTTTCTGATGCTGTTTGATGATTATGGATAGTGTAAGCAGTTCAGAAATTACAGCAGGGGTGTCAAACATGTGGCCCGGGGGCCAAATCCGGCCCACCAAAGGGTCCACTCCGGCCCGTGGGATGAATTTGTAAAATGCAAAAATTACACAGAAAATATTAATCATTTTACTTCAGGTTCCACATTCAGACCTATTCAGACCACTAAAATACAATTATAATAACCTACAAATACTGACAACTCGAAAATTTTCTCTATAAATGCAAAAAAATTGTATGTAATTTTACTGTATTTACATTAAAACAATAATTTCTTGTAAGAAAAAAATGGAATAACCAGAACAAATATGAACCTGAAATGTCTTAGGTGTAATTTTATCAATACCTGCTATTAAAATTTGTGTGTTTGTAGATCCACTGTGATCTGTAAGCTATAATGTGCACGTGTAAATGATAAACTGAAGCATAAAACTGTTAACATTTTTCTTAAGAAATTTCAGTTTGTTTCTGTTAGTCACATTGTTTTAAAGCATAGTTTATACAGTAGATGTAAACATTTTTATCATGTAAGTTTACTTTTTTCACTCTAAAACACGGAGAAACATTTGGAGTTCGATATTGTCTATGTATTATTATGTTATTATTTTACTGGTCTGTCCCACTCTAGATCAAATTTGTCTAAATGTGGCCCCTGAACTAAAATGAGTTTGATACCCCCGTTTGAATGCTATGAAATGCAAAATTGTGACAGATTGTGGTTGTTAAAGGGTTAAACAGACAGAAGATCCCCATCAGCAGTCTTATAATTCTAACTTTATTAGAAGATCGGTAATTACCCACCACTTTTCTTTGCAACACAACACAGGAAGTCCACCTCTGACAGAATACAGTCCCAGAAACGTACACTACATGTGTTCTAAACACCGCCCAGCACTATCTAAAGTCATGAACTTGTGCTAAATAACGTTGCTCAGCCGTGCTGCAGGAGGACATGAGGACTTTAACACAGTTACATGACGCCTCCTACAACATGGTTTTGCAACACTTTAAATAAAGTAAAGCAGTAAAAACACAAATGTGGATCAAAAAGTGTTAACGTTAATGAGCTGTGGCTGATTCGTCCAGCCTCGGGGTTGGACTGGTGATTAGTTTGCAGTCTGGTCAGTCAGACATTGATCTAGAGCAGGGGTCACCAACCCTGGTCCTCAAGAGCTACTATCCTGCATGTTTTAGATGTTTCCTCTTCGAGCACACCTGATGGTCGATGGATGATCAGGCTGCTGCAGAGCTTGATGACAGGTTTATCATTTGAATCTAGAGGGAAACATCTAAAACAGGGGTATTCAAATCCGGTCCTCGAGGGCCGGTATCCTGCATGTTTTAGATGTTTCCC